>VMDO01001000.1:147257-238243 GCA_007922755.1 Pedetes capensis
GTATTTTTCTATATGTCCTTGGGTTCCATTTCTGTTTAAGATAGAAACTTTTCCTGTAGTGGTCTTTGTTTCTATCTTGTTAGAACAATTACATGCGATTTTTAGTCCATTTGTATTGACCTCATTCTTATCTTCCCTCCCCCCCTTTTAATGTGATCTGACCTTTGAATAGGATTTTTCCTTCTTGTAATTTTGAGTCGGAATGCCATCATTTTATCCTCCTGACGATGCGCTGAGGCAGACGCTATTCTCAGCTCGATTTTGCAGTGTAGAAAACCAAGGCCCAGAGAAGTGGAGAAACTTGCACAAGGTCACACAGCTAGTAAGTGGCAGAAGTGAGATTTGAACCCAGGCAGTTAGGACCCTGGAGCCAAGCTCTGCGTGTCCTTGGTATCATTTCTCGCCTTCTTAGGGTGGAACCTCGCTGGTCTGAACTCAGGGTGTGTGGATTTTGCTTTCTGGGGTTAGACTCCCTGGACCTCCTTTCTGCCTGGGTGACCATGGTGGCCTCTTTCCTGATGGAAGGGGGCAGGCCCCCCCTGCCCTGCCTGCCTACCTCCAAAGATCCTTTCGGGGCTGTATTAGGATGGATGAAATAATATGTTTTGCAAACCGTAAAGCACAATTGTAGATGAACTAGCAGTTGCCTGGTTGGGTCTCTCCCCAGCAGGGGTAGGTAGGGGTATTGGGGGGCACAAGAAGGAGACAGTGGAACCAGCTGTGAGGCTGAGCCGCAGGGCCACCTCAGAACAGCCTGCTGACGTATAGGGTTCTGAGAGTGTTGAAGTGTGACCTCAGCTGTCAGCCATCCCTGCCGACACCACAGGGGAACAGACTGGAAGGACATCAGTTGTCCATTCGCCATACCTCCCGAGGGCCCACCAGGGGCCAGGCACATCCCAGGCCCTGGGGACAGTGGGGGGTGAGCCTGCAGGGCTCTGCTCAACATGGTGGCAGGAGACAGCCAACAGAGGCACACAGAGGCAGCAAGTACCGCAGAGAGAGTGACAGGCGTCTGCCTGGGATGGTGGCCAGGGTTCTTTCGCTGGGTGTTTACGGGACCACGTGGAGGACGGTACAGGCTTGGTGAGCCTGGGGCAGCTCGTACAGAGCTGGGAGGACCATCCTGGCAGAGGGTACCGTGGCTGCAAAGGCCCTGGGGTGGGACGGAGGGCAGGGCCGTGCTGAGCGAGCAGAGGTGGGCAGAAGGCTGGGACCTGTGCGCGCGCCTTGATGGTCAGGGGTGGGGGCTCAGACTTGGTTCTAAGAGTGACGGAGGCCTTGGGGAGGTTTATGCAGGGGACGACCTTAAAAGTTTTCCAAAGACCATTCTGGATGGTCAAAGCTGAGTGGAGGCAGCCAGGACAGAGGCTCCAGAATGTTCCAGAACTGAACGTCTGGGTGGCAGGTTGAGAATATCTTCTTCCTTACAGTTTTCACTCTTTTCCTGACCTTTCCGAGGGGGCATGTACTGTCCCGGACATATCAGATGAAGGCCTCCCGGGGGTCTGGTGCAGTGTGCATCCAGGAGGGGGTGGGCAGTGTGGCCCAAGGCTCACTGTGGTCATCTGAGCCTTTCGAAGGTCCCCATGATCCCTTCCCACTTGGTGGGCCGCGCCCACCTCCCAGTCCCGCAGACCAGCCCTTCTCCCCACGAGAAAGGTGCAGGTTTGCGCCCCAATGTGACTTCTTCCGTGTCCACTGATGTCATGGAAAGAATGTGAAGCCAGATGCCAGGTCTGCGTCCAGTGAGACGGGGGCAGATCTCAGAACTAACTGACACCCATGGAAAGCTGAGGCCCCTAACTGGGCTGCGGGGCTGAACTCTCCTGGCTCTGGTTTGCTGGCAGCGTGGCTGGTGGCCTGGTCTCGTGGCCCACGTGTGCCTGTTTGCATGCTTCCGTCTGGGGCATTGGAGGGGGTGGGTGGGGGGTGACAGTGTCCCCTGTGCAGATCCTCTTTGTCCTTGGCCACCAACTTCCTGAATATATTAAAATGCCAGCTTGGTTTGTAGCCATCCCAGTGAACAGCGAACAGATCACTCAGGACATTTCCTCTAAGTGTGGAGAGTGAAAGCAACAGCAGAGCCTGGCAGAGGGGGCACATAAAGAGGTAGAGTTCCTTCCTCTTCCGCCATCATTGATGGGATGATTGACAGGCAGCGTGGAGCCCCCAGATTGGCTGGGGACGGGGGAGGCGGGGCGTCATCAGGGTGAGGCGCTCGCGTACAAAGCTAAGTAGCTCTGTCTGGACTCTGCTTCCTCATCTTTGCTGTGTGACCTTAGCTATGTGTCTCAACCTCTCCAAGCCTCACCTATAAAACGAGGGGAATTATTTGCTGGCTCCCAGGTCTTGGGGAGGACTGGAGAACGATATACCCACATGTTGCCTAGCACAGGCTGAGCACAGGGTGGGCTCTCAGGACGTGGCGGCTGTTATTTCAAAAACTTACCTCTTCCTCATCCTCGCCGCCCCCCAGACGGACCAAACCACTGACCTCCAGATCGCTGAGCTACACTGGCCGGCGGCAGGCATCAGCGGGGCACAGTGCCCGCTCTAGACCTTGGCGGGCGCTCCTTTCTGAGCTGAGGATGTTCTCTGGCCCCACGTGGCGCAGCCCTCCTTGCCCCTTCCACGTGGCCTCCGGAACCCCTGCACTGCTGGGGGGATTGGCCCCTCCTCCCTCTGCACGCGGAGCTCCTGTCCAGTCCTTGGTGGCGGCCCTCGTTTCGTGGTGCCGTGTTCTCTGTGGCTCCCCACTAGACCTTCAGCCTCTGGAGGGCAGGGTCATGGCCTCGTCTAGCCCATGCTTAACCCTGGGGCCCCTGGGCACAGGAAAGGGTGGCACTGAGTGGTGTGTAGATACCCACGGATAAGCAGCCCTGGCTGTGACTGGGTATAGTGTCCCCAGCAGAGCAGACAGCGTCTTGACACCATTGGGGGGACAGCAATGAATGGGGGCTCTGCAGGGGACAGGCTGGGGTGCAGACCTTGTGAGCCATCGCTATGGCCCCCCGGGGCTTGAAGGGGAATCTGGGAAGACTCAGGCATTGTGGGCTGAGTTGGGGTGCCAGGAATAAGTGAGGAGCTGTGGCTAGTGAGGACCTGGCGCACTGAGGAGGCCAGGGCTGCAGGTGAAGGCTCAGGCTCCCCCTGGAGGCTGGGAGTGAGGAGGGCAGGAGGGGAGGTCAAGTCTCCAGGGGCACCCTCTCCCCAAGGATGTGGCCTGTGGGGGCAGCACCTGGCCCCGCGGCCCTGACGCTGCCCATGCCTTCCTCACGGCCAGAACACCAGGCCTGGGTCCAGCCGCCGGCTGGGTGATGGCCACGCTGGGGGCCCGTCAGCCCAGGGTCTGTGCTGCACAGCACAGGATGCCAGGAAGATCACTGCGTGTGCCAGGCAGGGACAGGCTGTGAACCCGCGGCCTGCACAGCCCTCACCCTCTCCCCAGCACCCAGTCCTCAGTTCCTGCACACCCTGGCTGGGGTCGGGGGGAGGCCAGGGACCATGGGTGGCTTGGGCCTCAGCCTTCCTCTGGCCTCACTCTGTGGCCCCTGATGCAGGACTCTGTCCCATCAGTGGGGTCCACCTTCCTGGTTTCCACACCACCCTCTGCCTGTGCCTCGCTGCGTTGCCTCCTTTTGGTGCTGGTTCTCCTGCCTGTCTACGCGGCTCTGCCTGGGGCCCACGCACCCGCTCCGTCCACCTAGCTGAGTGCCTTCACCCTTCTTGGCTGTGTGGTCCAGGCTTCCCGTGAGGCCCCTCCTGGTGCTCCCAGGATTCCAGACTTGTTGGCCTCACGCTGGCCTCTGACCCAGGCCCTCGGGCTGCAGAGAAGGGAGGTTCTTGGGTGGCCTCTGGACTCCCAGCCAGAGCTCCAGCGCCCTCTCCTAGCTTCCTCGGTGGACAGCAGCTGCGTCTGTGGTCACTGTGACCCGGGTGTTGTCTGTCCTGCTGACCAGCTGCCCCTCCACTGAGCCAGCGCAGGACCCCAAGTGAGCCCACCCGCTGGGCTCCCCAGTCTCCTGAGGGGTCCTGGGTGCCCTTGAAGACAGTGAGCACGCCAGGTCAGTGCCGTCCTCAGAGCCCAGCGCAGCCTGACCCCGAAGGCCACTTGGCCACTGCATGTTGAGTGGAGCAGGGCGCAGCCTGGAAAGTGCATGGCGAGCCGGTTAATTAAGTGGCAGCATCAGGCCGGGGAGGAAGATGAGGACCCTTAATGGAGTATTTAGAAGTTATAATTAACTTTTTTCCCTGGCACCCTAGCATAAAACGATATATAAGACAATATGAAAGGGGTCCAAGGATTTAGTTAAATAGAGCTAGGTCTTCTGCAAGCAAACCCTTAATTAAAATTGGCGAGGGAGGGAGGGAGCGAAAGGAAGTGGGGAGCTCGCCTCAGGCGGGCTCCGTGCTGCTTGCCTCATTTGCTCCCCTGTCACAGGCCTGAGGGCTGTGCACGTTTGGCCTCATTGCCAGTCAGCTACCTGTTTGGGGGCCCGGGCCAGGGAGGGGTTGGTAAAGGCAGGGTGGGCTTCCTCCCCCTGCAGGGCTAGGAGGGAGCTCGCAGGCTCAGAAAGTAGGACTACTGGGGGGACTGATTTTCTCTGGATGAGCTGGAGGTGGGGCAGCCCCATCAGGCACTCTTCCTGCAGCCCCAGGTTTGGCCGCCCCCTCGCGCTGCTGTCTCTCACCCCCTCTTGTGTGTGGGGGGCAACCTTGAACTTGATGGGAGGGGCTCCAGAGTTCACGGCTTTCTGCTCCACGCCTCAGCCTCATTCCTGTATTATTATCCTATTTCTCACCTCCCTCCTTCCCGCCTACCCTCCCACCAGGACGAGAGCACCCCGCTCCCTGCCAGGGCTTCTGACTGGTGTGCGCGTCTAGCCTGGATGCTGGGGCCACGACCTCTGTCCTGCTCACTGTCATGGTGGCCACCTGGGAGCAAACTCCCTCCACAACAGCAGGCTTCCGAGTGGCGGGCACCAGGAATGACATGAGGACCCAGCGACAAAAAAAAAAAAAAAAAAGAAGAAGAAAAAAGAGAAAAGAAAGGACTCAATTATGAGTCCTTGTAAGGATAAGGCTGTGTCCTGAAAATACCCGAATCAGGCTATGATCCCCGCATGGCAGCCCCTTCTGGGCGCCACCGTGGAGTGTCCTGTGGGGTGTCCTGGGCGTCACGGAACAGGCCCTGGAGGCAGACGGTGCTGGGGCTGCCTTGGGCCCATCCCGTGAGGTGCTGGGGTGTCACCCGCTGGCTCCCCAGGGCAGCTGAGCCGTGGGGTGGGGTGGGAGCTTGCTGAGTGTGGCCGCAGCACCAGCAGGGTCAGCGGTGTTGTGCGAGGAGGGCAGGCACAGCCTGACAGGCCTCGTGCCACCTGTGTCAGGGCCTGGAAGTTGGGCCACAGGGGCCACTTTGGGGTGTGGCCCCATTAGCCAGGGGACCTCCCTTCTGCCTTCCAGCGTCCACCTCAGTCCACTGAGACCCTGTGTGTGCCCTGTGTGAACTCAGCCCCCTGACGCACGGGCTCAGCTGTCCAGGGTGTGTGCAGGGGCACAGCAGCATGGGTCCTCTGGCCTCGCCGGGCAGAGCCCACAGTGTAGGTTGGTAGAATGTCCGATCAGCCTCTGGGCCATTGGGATGAGCAGGAGCCTGCACTCAGCCCAGCTGCCACACGTCTTGAGGGCCCACTGCATTCGCTTCGGTGGTGATGGAGGTTCCGTGACGATGGCCCAGAAATGTCCCAGCCATCACGGGCCCGAGAATGAAGTAGTGACAGGTGGTAAATTTGGGGTGGTTGATCAATGAGTCAGATCCATGAACAGGGTGAGGTGCTGGTGACCAGGTGGCTGGGAGGGAACCCTGAGGGGGCCCCGGGCCGAGGAGGACTCAGCTGTGAGTTGCCTGGCACACGGCAGAGCGTGATCCCAGCTGGCAGGACCGAAGCCTGGCCGGGTAAAGTGGGGACGGGGAGTTTGTGAGGCCACTGGGGGCTTAGGCAAGGGAGGGACAGTTATGACTCCGGGTTTGGGGAGACCTGCTCGATTCTGGGTGGAGCCTCAGGGTGGCAGGTGGGAGAAGCCATCAGGCACAATGAGGCTGGCGCTGGCCAGAGGCCAGGGTGGCCCAGACTGGACCCGGAGGTGCTGTGGGACAAGGAGCGGCAGGGCTGGCTGTGGTCAGCGGCGAAGCCAACAGGATCCGAAGACGGAGGCACAGGGCTGGGCTGAGGGCAGTGAGGACCTCATTCCCCAGGGGCCCAGGAGCCAGGCATACAGCGCTTATTTAGGGAACGAGGAAAATAAGAAAAGACAAGGCAAACTTTGAGATGTGGTCATTGCAATTTAAAAAATCCAACCAACTTTTTTTTTTTTTTGAGAGCTAACAATATTCCTACTGAATATGTGCAGTCAGCTTAAAATGGATTCTGGTTCATTTGCTCATCTGTTGGGTATAGTGGCCTGATTCAGGCATTTTTAGAACACATCCTTATTCTTGCAAGGACTCAGAATTGAGCCCTTTCTTTTCTCCTTCTTCTTTTCTTTCTTTTCTTTTCTTTTTTTTTTTTTTTTTTTTTTTTTTTTGGCGCTGGGTCCTCATGTCATTCCTGGTGCCTGATGGTCAGAAGCTGGTTGGTGTGGAGGGAGTTTGGTCCGAGGTGGCCACCATGGTCAACATGGCGGTCACAGACAGGTAGCCTAAGAGAGCCAGCAAAATTGGTGCTCAGCTAAAAAACACATTAATAGCACAGCAGAGGATTGGCATTGATTAAGAAATTAAATGTCTATATTTATCAAAATATATTCCCCACCTAGCCAAAGTCTGTGTTAGGGGCTAAAAGGGAGAAAATGAACTTCCAATAAAGATGAGAAATCTGGCATTCTAAGTTGTAGTCAACTGACTTTGGCCAGCCATAATTATAGTACTTTCATGTTAATGCATAAACCCCTTGAAAGGTGTGCTTAAGTGCTAATTATCTATTTACAACAGAATGGGTTTGAGAATGAAATGAGACTCACTGGTGTGTTTGTGTGTGTGTGTGTGTGTGTGTGTGTGCGCGTGCGCACGCATATGTGTATTTCAAGGATGTTCTGCATCCTTGAGTTTTGTTTTTTAAAGACCACAATCCAAAATATGTCTACCTTAAATTTAAAAATTTTTGCACTGTTTAAATAAGGTAGAGATGCATTTCTCTGAGAGTCCGGGGCTCTGTGGAGGTCCTTGTGTGGTTTGGTGTTATTCACTTGAGTTTTTCTGCTTGTTTACTTGTATCCCACATTGTGTCAAAAGGTTCAAGATGGTTATAAAAGCAATAAGATTGGAAAGTGGTAGATGTGGTGGTAGAAAAGTAGGCCAGATGTCGTTGCAGGCATCTGTAATCCCAGCTCTTGGATGGCTGGGGCAGGAGGATTGCAAATTCGAGGCCAGCCTGGGCTACATGGGGAGTTCCAGGCCAACCTGAGCTAAATAATGAGACCCTGTCCCAAAAGGCCAAACATCACAAAACAAACAGCAACAACAAACCAAAACCCAAACAAACAAACAAATTAGAGCAGTTTGGAAGGAAAGCCTGTAATACCAACACCCAGGGACACCTGGGCTCTGTGAGTGTGAAACTGGGGCCTAAGCTTCCTAGGGGCCTAAGTGAAAAGAGAGATGCGTGGGAAAATGGCTTTAAGTGTTCAGAGGTGTGTTTGTTGTTGTTAGGTGCTGTGGAGTCAGATCCAACTCATAGCAATCCTATGTACAACAGAACAAAACACTCCCCGATTCTGTGCCAGGCACACGATCTTTTTTATGTTTAAGCCCATTGTTGCAGACACGGTGTCAGTCTATCTAGGTGAGGATCTTCCTTTTTTATGTTAACCCACCACTCTCCCAAACATGATGTCCTTCTCCAGGGATTGTTCCCTCCTGACAACATGTCCAAAATATGTAAGACACAGTCTAGCCATCCTTGCTCCCGAGGAGCACTCTGGTTGCACGTCTAGGTCAGATCTGTTGATTCTTTTGACAGTCCATGGTATATTCAATATTCATCTCCAGAACCATTAATTCGAAAGCATCAGTTCTTCTCCTGTCTCCCTTATTCATTGTCCAGCGTTCATAACCATTTGGTGCAACTGAAAATACCATGGCATGAGCCAGGTGCACCTTTGTCTTCAGTGTGACATCTTTACTTTCCAATACTTTAAAGGGGCCTTTTGCAATAGCTTTTCTCAATGCAATGCAATGTGAAGGACCCTGGAATGCAACTGTCCCATTCTCTTTTGCCATCCTCTTATCGGTGGCTTTGTTGTCTGGTGATTTCATTTACTACTCACTTTTCCAGCCTGCCTCCACGTGGTCGTCGTCATTATCAAGTTTGCCCTTGATTATTGACTCGGCAGATGCTTAGTGAGCACCTCGTATGTGCTGGGCACTGGGGCTGCAACATTGGGCAAGACATGGTCCCTGCCTCCGTGAGGCAGAGGGAGAAGTCAGCACATTGTGTACACAGAGCTATAGTGTGGTGGGGACAAAGTAAGAGGGCAGGGGTAGGGAGTGGGGCTGGACCCTCTGAAGACGTGAAGTCCAAGCAGGAGGGAGCCGGGCAGGCCGTGTCTGGGGACGTTCTGGGCAGAGGCAGCAGCTCTGAGCAGGGTTTCTGGCATGTGTGAGGTCCGGGGAGTGATTGGCAGAAACAGAGGCTGGATGGGGGCAGAACCAAGTATGGGAGGTTGGGGGCTTCCTGCAGAAAAAGGCACTTGAGGTGGGTTTGGCATTTACTAGTGTTTGGACAGGTGAACGGTGCCCGCAGCTTTCTAGCTTGCGGCGTCAGGCTAAACAGGGCCGGAGGTTAGAGCTTTACCTGCCATCGGCTTGTGATTATTTCTTCATCCATAAGAATTTACCAAGAGTGGACTGTGTTTTATGGTCTGTGTGAGAGGCTGGGGATCTGGCAGGCAGCAAAACCACCAAGACTTCCACCTCAGAGCCATTGAAACAAGAAAATGGGAGCTGGGCGTAGTGGCGCACACCTGTAATCCCAGCGACTCAGGAGGCTGAGGCAGGAGGGTCGTGAGTCTGAGGCTAGAGGCAGCCTGCACATCGTGGGACCCTGTCTCAAAATATAAATTAAAAATGGGCTGGGGATGCAGCGCGGTGGTGGAGCGCTTCCAAAGTATGTGCGAGGCTTTGGGTTCAACCCTCAGGTGCCAAAACACACACGCACGCACGCGCACACACGCGCACACATGCACACACGCACACACGCACACACACGCACACACACACAGGCGCACACACAAATGCCATGATGTGATGGGACAGAACTGGTGAAGTGGTAGCTTGGGACCAGGTTGGACTGTCCAGGTTTAAGTCACAGCTCATCAGTCACCAGTGTAGGAGGCGGAGGGCAGGTGACTTCCTGGTGCAGTGGAGGCCTCCAACACCTTCTTCCCGGGTCTGGTCCTGTGCACAAGGCACAGTGTGTTCCACTCATGCAGTCTGAGACTCCTCCGGGCGTCCGCATGTCAGCCTCCTTCTCAATGTCAAGGTCATCTTCATTTGTTAGCCATGGAAGCAGGAGAATTAGCGGGTTGGTTGTTCAAGGGCTGGGAGAAGCAAGACGTTCGTGCTGCTATCCTGCTTCTTTGTTTCCTCCCCTTTTCCCCCCCACAAACATCAAGAGATGTGCTTGGATATGAAATAAGCCTGTGAGTTTTTAAAAATGTCATTTTCATGCTGGGTTTTATTCCAGAACAGGAATGATCAACAAGCCAGGAAATCCTGGCCAGCTCAGAACTGAAATCTTCTGTCCCCATGTGCACATAAAGTTCTGAAATGCCTGGAAGATTCCATGCTTCCTGTCTCTCCCACCTTCCCCTGCCGGCTGCCTGCACCTGGACCAGCACAATCTCTGTCAGCAGCTCTGTGACTGCTTTAGTTTGGAGAATGTGGTTGTTGCTTGGAGAGAGCAGCACATGCCACAGTCATTGTCTTCAGCACAGAGCTGCCCCTGCTTGGGGGGCGTCTTCCCTCCTGGTCTCTTGTTTAATCCTCACTCCAGCCTTTCTCAGGCTTTGGTGTCTGAGGATCCCCTGGAGAGGGAGATCTTATTAAAATTCAGATCCTAGCCGGCATGGTGGTGTACGCCTGTAATCCCAGTGGCTTGGGAGGCAGAGGGAGGAGGATCGCAAGTTCGAGACAGAGGCAATCTGCGTGCACTCTGGTTGCATGTCTAGGTCAGATCTGTTGATTCTTTTGACAGTCCATGGTATATTCAATATTCATCTCCAGAACCATTAATTCGAAAGCATCAGTTCTTCTCCTGTCTCCCTTATTCATTGTCCAGCGTTCATAACCATTTGGTGCAACTGAAAATACCATGGCATGAGTCAGGTGCACCTTTGTCTTCAGTGTGACATCTTTACTTTCCAATACTTTAAAGGGGTCTTTTGCAATAGCTTTTCTCAATGCAGTGCAATGTGAAGGACCCTGGAAGGACCTTTAGCGAGACCCTGTCTCAAAAAAGTAAAAAATGGGCTGGAGGTGCGGCTTAGTGGCCCAGCACTTGCAAAGCATGCAAGCACGAGGCCCTGGGTTCAACCCCCAGTACAGCAAAATCAACAACAACAACAACAACAACAACAAAACAAAAAAATTCAGACCCTGAGCTGGGTGTGGTGGCTCACTCTTGCAATCCCAGCTGCACAGGAGGCTGACACAGGAGGGTGGCAAGTTTGAGGCCAGCCTGGGTTATGTAGCAAGACCCTGTCTCAAAAAAAAAAAAAAAAGCAGATTCTCATTGGTCAGTTTCCAGTGGGACTGAGATTCTGCATGTCTAATAAGCTCCCATAAGATGCCACCACACTTTGAGTAATAAGGTTCTAGACCAGCACTTTCCAGAACTTTCTGAGATTGGAAATGCTTTATACCTGTGCTGTCCGTTTTGGTAGCTACTAGCCTCCTCTGGGTTAGCACTTGAAAGGTAGTCAGTGTGACTGAGAAACTGACTTTTGTATTTTACTTTTTTGTAATTAATTCATAATTAAGTAACTACAGGGAGTTTGTGGCTACGCTAAACAACACGGATAGACAAGTCCTGGAGGTGTCTCCAGATTACTCTGTACAGATGAAGAAACTAAGCTTGGAAAGATGAGGGGCTTGGCCAGGATCCTACAACAATAAAAGTGGAATCAGGATTCTAACCCTGGGTCTATGCTCTTTTTAGTATTGTTACTATTTTTAATACCTAAAGTGACCTTTGTTATGTTGGAACTACTCCTGGGCATTCATAAAATCCCAACCCTTTCTGTGAGCAAATCCCTGTTTTCCAAGATGGTTTTAATCCTTACGATAAGGAGTAACGTTATATAGCATTAGGGCCAACAAAACCGAATCACATTTAAGTTGCTGATGAATTACAGGAATTTCCAACATCTCTCATTTCCTATTTGAAAAGCATGTTTTGTTACAGAGCCTTTTATTCAAGTCGCATGTGCTCTTAACAATGACTTCCACTGGGTAGCACTTTACAGTTTATGGGCATTTCAGGTTGTTTTCTCACTTCTTTTTCACCGCAGACAGCTTGGGTCCAAGTAATATTGTCTCCACTTTACAGGTGAGATGACAGAGGCCCAAGGATGGGATATGGTTTCCTGGAGCCCACCCAGGTCTCTGGGGCTGGGATTTGGCTCAGTTGGTAGAGCACTGCACTGCAGTCTCTGAGGTCCCGAGTTCAATTCCCAGCACCGCAAAAATGGGAGAAGGGCCTGGCAATCCACTCCCAAGGCAATCCCGAAACAGTCAGCCATTGAAAACCCTGTGAGGGTCGCTATGAGTCGGATACCGACTCGACAGCACCTAACAACAACAACAACCCAGGTCTCTAGGGCAGGGATCTTGATCCTCCAGTCCAATACCTCACCTTCAGCACCACGGACAGCGCTGCCCCCCAGTAGACACTTGTATTGGTTTGGTTAAATGAAGGAACATGCCTGTCCCCTTTATCTCATAGCCCAAGTTCCAAGTTTGGGCACTGGATGTACCCTTGCAGACCTGGATACCCTAGACTTCTGCCTTCCCCATCTCTTTTTGGATGCGTTTCCATGCCCTGGGGTTCCTCTATCTGTCACCAGGGAGCAGGGGCCTGGAAGCCCACACACATGCCTTGTGAAGGTAGTTTAGAGTCCAGACTTTGGGCTGAAACTGGAGCTGGGCCACCCTGGGCCCTCCATGTGTGACCCTGGGGAGGTGACTTAGCCTGCCTGGACTTTGTTTGTTTGTTTGTTTGTTTTTTCAATTTGCAGAAGGGAAAACAGCAGGATGTTTTCTTGCAAGGCCTTTGGGATAGCTGAACAAGATAATGCAGGTGATGTGGAGGCTCTGGGCAGATACAGGGAGGCCCTTCATGGTTTCCAGCTCTCCTGAGCGTGGTGCCATTGAGAAGCAGAAAGACAGTGGTTGCAGCTGAGATTGTGGGGAAGGGTGGGCAGTGCTGATGCCGCAAAGCCCGGGGAGGTGTATTAGGAAGGCCCAGGCGGGTGGCAGGGGCCTTCCCTGGGTTACCAGCAGCTCCTGTGGGGGCCGTGCACAGAAGCAGGCCAGGACTCTGACGCTGTGGCACCAGCCATGTTCTGGAAGCTCAGGGGTTAGACTTTGGCTTCTTGGGAAGCCCTGGCTGGACTCTGGTCTGAAAGCTGTCTCCTGGAAGGCAGCCAACTTCCCTCCTACTCTGTGTTCCCTGAGGCCTGAAGTCCTTTGGAGTCCCCACATCACCTGACTGGGTTTCAGAGGGAGCGGGCATGTGGCCCTGTCCGTGGTTCTTGAATGGCTTCATTGCTGAAATGAAGCAGAGGGCAGTGGAAAGGAATATACTGACTCCCTTCCCAGCCCTGTCTGGCCACCTGCCTGCTGGACAGACTTGAGAAAATCATTCCTCCAAGGCCTCAGTGTTTTCATCCACAAAATGGGCTAATAAAGGTGCTTAGAAGGGCTGCTGCAGGGGCTTAATAACAGTGCAGTTGGGATCCTGTTTGAGTGCAGAGGTCCTGAGAGACCCCAAGGGTTTGGATCCCGGCTCCCCTCTTCCCAGCATGTGACCTTGGATGTGACCTGTTCTCTCTCTGAGCCTCAGTTTTCTCCCCTGTGCAAAGGGGCCAATACTGGGAGGTTCCACGGGTAGTAGGGGGTCTGGGCTCAACATGGGCCTGTTGGGGGATAGACACATCATGAATGCAGGGGTCACCACGGAGGCTGCTCTAGTCCCGTGTTCAAGGTGCCTGGCACGGTGGCTGCTCCTCTGATGTCGCTTTAATCACTATATTGTTAATATCTGAGGATGTCTTCCTGTTTTTTCAATCAGACCTTTAAAAGTTAGGATTTCGTTCTTTGAAATTTGTTTTCAAAGAAGAGCGGAGATTTTAAGTGTATAGATTTGTTTCTTTGATTTCTCTTGAGAAGAATTTCACACCTTTCGCAGCAAGCATGATGCAGATGAAGATCTGAGAGGGTGCAGGGCCGCTTGGAGCTAATTCTGGGCTGGGTTGACAGCCGAGACACTGAAGGGGGAGCATCAAGCCGGCAAAGCCAGCTTTCTTTGGTAACATCCCAACGTCACAAAATACCGCGTACTCTCGAATCTACTCCGCACCCTTTCAACGGGTTTTAGCGGGCTACACAATCAGATGGG
This sequence comes from Pedetes capensis, assembly GCA_007922755.1. Lineage (NCBI taxonomy): Eukaryota > Metazoa > Chordata > Mammalia > Rodentia > Pedetidae > Pedetes > Pedetes capensis. The sequence goes on from VMDO01001000.1 coordinate 160,937, forward strand.
GATCAGAATCATGTGGGGATTGGATTCACGGTCGCGATCCGGGCTGAGGAGCTCTCTCAATCCAGTCCCCAGGCAATTGTAATTTGCATCTGATTTTACAGCCCTCTAAACTTGTTGAAGAGCTGGGATTTAGCTCAGTTGGCTGAGTGCCGGTCTGCAGTCTCTGAGGTCCCGAGTTCAATTCCCAGCACTGTAAAAATGGGAGAAGGATGTGGCAATCCACTCCCCAGGCAATCCTGAAACAGCCATTGAAAACTCTATGAGGGTCGCTATGAGTCGGAGATGGACTCGACGGCACCTAATAACAACAAACCTGTTGAAAAGGTGCCAAGTAGATTCGAGAGTATGCGTTTGTCACTTTCCAAACTACTGTATGTTATCCAGGCTGGGATTTAGCTCAGTTGGTAGAGCGCTGCTCTGGAGTCTCTGAGGTCCTGAGTTTGATTCCCAGCACCGCAAAAATGGGAGAAGGACATGACAACCTACTCCCGAGGCAATCCCGAAACAGTCAGCCATTGAAAACCCTATGAGGGTCGCTATGAGTCGGACACGACTCGACAGCACCTAACAACAACATATGTTATCCAGGCGTTTGAAAGAAGTTTTTGTTCCTTTATCAAACTGCGCATCCTCCTGCCTTAAAACTCCCCAGAGGCTCTGTGTCCAGTGAGTCAAGACCGTTCCTCTGGTGGTCAGAGTCTCCAGGTGCGACGCCGCTGTCCCTTCCGGGCCTGGCTGATCTCCTCCCCTTTGTCCACCTGGTCTTCTAGGCTGTCGTCAAATGTGTCGGATTGTGTGCCCTCTCTTGGCCTCTCCTGTGTGTGCTGCTCTTCCTGGGGTGCCCCTTCCCTGCAGGGCAGCTGCTGTTCATTCCAGTTTTTATTGTCACCCCCACTTATCAACTGTCATGGACCCCCTACCTTATTCCTGGCCACGGGCAGGTAAGACACCGCTGTCTGCAGTTCCAGGAGTCAACCCACTTCCTGCCGATCCCCCATGGCTTGCATGTGTCGCCCAGGAGGCGGGCAGAGGTAGGACGTGATTCCAGCTGTCACGCAGGCTGGTGTTGATGAGCGCCAAGAAAATGCCTGTGGAGTGAAGGACTGAATAAACAGAGGTGACGAAGGGGTTTTATTTTAGAGTATCCTAACATCCAAAAGCCTGCAGCCCTGTGGCGTCCGATCCCGTCAGATCTCGGAAGCTAAGCAGGGTCGTGCCTGGTTAGTACCTGGATGGGAGACAGCACGTGGGAACACCAGGCTTGGGAGAGGGAGCTGGCAACCCACTCCTAAAAATCAATCTGCCATTGAAAACCCTATGAATAGCAGAGACGCACTGACAATAGTGTTTCCCCTATTGTATATAGGGTCGCTATGAGTCGGACACCGACTTCACGACACCTAACAACAAAAACAACATCCAAAATGTTTATTCAGCCGCAGGACAGCGAGCTTTACTAAGAAATAGGTAAAAAGTGGAAACAAGCCAGGGGTCACGGCACAGCCTGTAATCCCAGCAACGCGGGAGGCGGAGGCAGGAGGATGGCAAGTTTGAGGCTTGAGGCAGCCTGCGTAACTTAGTGAGACCCTGTCTCAAAAATAAAAAGATAAAAAAATGGGCTGGAGGTGTAGCCCAGTGGTAGAGTGTTTGAAAAGGATGAGTGAGGCTTTGAGATTCGACCCCCGTAGTACCGCAAAAATGAAATCAAGCAAAATAAAAATAAAATAAACCTTTCGTCTTAATTGCTTTGGAACATTTATTTCAGTTTCTACTGCAAAGAACACTGCTTTGAGCCAATTCCCCTGCCCCCCCTTTAAGTGGGTTGTCTGTAGCTAGACGTCCCCTGCAGAGCCTTTCAGAAAAATGTTAAACAGCATAAGGGCCAAGGAGCCAGCCTTGCAGCCCTGCCTTTCGCCCCAGTGAAATCTTGGTGGAATTTTCTGGTGAGGGGGAGCCAGGGGCAGCCCTCCTGGCTGTGAGATATCTCTATTAGACCTTTTTGAAGTTGGGGGTCGGACAGGCCAAGACCCTCCGATAGCTACTTAGTGCCTTTTTGCCTCTAAACCTACCTCATAGACTTCTCTAGAATTGTTTCCATGATCTGAGATGAGGGCCTCCAGGATTCTGGGCTTCTCAGAACTGCATTCCTAGGCCTTCAAGAGCTCTGAATGCGAAGGTCTACCTGCTCAGCTCTGGTTGTCTGACAGCCAGGCTGCTCAGGTCCTGTTTTCACTTGATTCATGGCCAAATCCTAAGATTTAGCATTGTAACCTCTTGAAGGGCACGCTTCCCCCTCTGGGCAGCCATCACCCGCATCGATCTCTGGGACTTCTGTCATCTTCCTGAACCCACACGCTCACCCCTAAACACCAGCTCCATCCCCCGCCTCTCAGTGCCTGGCAACCACCATTCTATTTTGGTCTCTATGAATTTGGCTATTCTAGGCATCTCGTAGAAGCGTAATCATATAGCATTTGTCATTTTGTGACTGGCTTATTTAACTCAGCATAATGTTCTCAAAGTTCATCCATGTAGCACGTGTCAGAATATTCCTCTTTAAGGGTGAATTGTATTTCATTGTATGGATGGGCCACATTTTGTTTATGCCTTCATCCACCCGTGGACACTTGGCTGGTGTCGGCCTTTTGACGGTTGTGAATAATCTGCCATGAATATGATTTTGAGACCTTGCTCTCAATATTTCTAAGATTTCTGAATGGTGTGGCCATCCTTTCAGGTCATGTGACTACACAGATAAATACTCTGTATCACTGAGCTTGAATATGCAAATATTTGTTGTTGTTAGGTGCCGTCAAGTTGGTGTCTTGACTCATAGCGACCCTGTGTATAGCAGATGAAACACTATTGTGCTTCTCTGCTATTTATACTGTTTTCAACGGCTGATTGTTTTTGGGGAGTGGGCTGCTGTGTCCTTCTCCCAAGCCTACATGTTCCCAGGCAGTCTCCTATCCCAATATTAACCAGGTCTGACCCTTCTTAGCTTCCAAGATAGGATTGGACGTCACAATGGTATGGCTGCAGGCGTATGTAAATATTTAGAGACAGGTAAGAGTCAAGCCTACTCAATATTTAAATTAGTGCTATAGTCGTGTATATTAAAATAACTTATAAAATATTTCATGTGAGGACTATTTTTCTACTCTCACTTTTTTTTTTTTTTTTTTGCATTCCACGCTGGGCTGGAACTCAAAATCCTCCTGCCTCAGCCTCCTGAGTGCTGAGATCACAGGTGTGTGCCACCATGGTCCACTCTTCTCACATTTTACAAAACATTTTTATTCAGATTTTCCCAGTGTACCTTCTGCACTGTTGTACTTGTTTGTTTGGGTCGTTTTCTTTCTTTCTTCACGGTTCTGGAGACCAGAAGTCCAATTTCAAGGTATTGGCAGGCTTGGTTCCTCCCATAGCCTTTCTCGATGGGTTATAGATGGACATCTTCTCATTCATCCTCATGTGGTCTCCCTCTGAGTGGGTCTGTGTCCTAACCTCCTCTCCTTCTAAAGACACCAGTCATGCTGGATTAGGGTCACCCATGGGGCCTTGTTTTGCCTTGTTATTGTTAGATGCCATCAAGTCGGTCCGAGTCATAGCGACCCTGTGTACAACAGGTGAAACACTATTGTCAGTGCTTCCCTGCTATTCATAGGGTTTTCAGTGGTGGGTTGATTTTTGGGAGTGGATTGCTGGGTCCTTCTCCCAATTGTTTTGCCTTGGTGACCCCCTTAAAGGCTTTGTCTTCAAATATAATCACATTTGGAGGTCCTGGAGGTTAGGGCTTCAATATATGAATGGGGAGAGAGACACGGTTCAACACAGGACTGGGTCAGTGCTGCCACTAGAGCCATTTTCTTTACCCGGCACGCTTTTCCACTTATGGCGTAATTGCCTATGACTGGAGAACAATGTTGTCCACTCTGGTGCTTAGAGCCATGGAAACCTATCTGTCCCCTGCACCATGCAGCTGGTTGGTGCTTGGTCCTGGTGAATGGTCTGCTGCCTGTCCTACCGCGTCTTCTCCGAAGAGGACAAGTCCTTTCTTCTTTCCAGCTGCTTTTAAGACTTTGCCGCCTTTGGTTCCCACCACTGTGACGACTGTGTTCATTCCCTAAAACTGCGGTAACAGCTTAGCACAAACTGGGTGGTTTGAAACAACGGGGCTCAACCCCCTCACACTTCTGGAGGCCGCAGATCTGAAATCCCTCTGGAGACACCAGTGGGAGGAAGGTGGGGACCCTTCATGGATCTCGTAGCCTCTGATGGCTGTTGCCAACCTTGGGCTTCTTTACCTGTGGCACCAGGTCACATTCTCTGTGAGTGGAGACAGATTTCCCCCTTCCTTGCCATTCTGGCTGCTTCATTTCTTTCCTTTGCTCAGTTAGCCTGGCTAGAACCTCAAGTGCGACGTTATATGGAATTGATACGACTGGAGATCCTTGTTCTGGTCCAGATCCTAGGAGGGAATAGACCTTTGCTGTTAAGCATGACTCCAGTTGCAGGATTTTTGTGGAAACTCTTGATCAAGTGGAAAAGCTCCCACCTATTCCTGCTTTGGGGAGTGAGTTTTTAATCATGAAGAGATTGGATTTTGTCAAATGCTTTTCGGTTTCTGTTGAGATAACCCTTTAAGGGCTCCCCCCTTGTTATGGTATGTGACCCTGATGGACGGCATAAGTTGAATCCACTTTCAGTTCCTGGGACAAATCCCATTTGGTCACGGTATAGAATCCTTTTTGTGTGTCGTTGGATTCCGTGTGCTAGTATTTTACTGGGGGTTTTGCATCTGTATTCAGGTCTGAGGTCCTGAGTTCAATTCCCAGCACCACAAAAATGGGAGAAGGGCCTGGCAACCCACTCCCAAGGCAATCCCGAAGCACTCAGCCATTGAAAACCCTATGAGGGTCGCTATGAGTCGGATACCGACTCGACGGCACCTAACAACAACAACAACAATTCAGAAAGAATACGGGTCTGCAGTTTTCTCACGATGTCCTTGGTTTTGGTTTCAGGACCTCGCAGATTGAGTTGGAGAGAGTTCCCTCCTCTTCTGTTTTTTTGCAAGAGTGTCAAGGATTGGTGTTAATTCTTGAAACGTCTGGTATAATTCACCAGGGAAGCCATCTGGAGCTTGGGCCTTTTATCTTTATAGAAAATCTTCCTTCCTTCCCTCCCTTCCTTCCTTCCTTCCCTCCCTCCCTCCCTCCTTCTTTTCTCTCTCTCTCTCTCTCTCTCTCTCTTTCTTTCTTTCTTCCTCTCTCTCTCTCTCTCTCTCTCTCTTCTTTCTTTCTTTCCTCTTTCTTCTTTCTTATGGTATTTGGGGGTTGAACCTAAGGCCTTGCACATACTTTGCAAATGCTCTACAACTGGGCTGTTCCCCCAAACCATTTTTTAATTTTTTTTTTTGTCTTGAGACAGAACATTGCTAAGTTATGCAGGCTGCCTCTGACCTTGAACCTTCAATCCTCTTGCCTCCATCTCCCATCATTGGGGTTACAGGCATGAGCCACCATGCCCAGCAGAAAACCCTTCCTTCTCTTTAGAAACACTTTTCATCTTGAGGTCTGTTTTATCTGATACAGACATAGCCATTCCAGTCCTCTTTTGGTTACCAGTTGCATGGTGTATCTTCTGCTGTCCTTTACCTTCATCCTATTTCTTTGGATCAAAAGTGTGCATATAATTGGACTAAAAAGTCCGTTCACCTAATCTCTGCCTTTTGATTGGAGTGTTTAAGCATTTTATAGTTAGTGTATCTCCCCCTTTGCTCTTTGTTTTCTGTGTTGCACGCCTCCTTGGTCTCTCTGTTCTTCTGTTTATGCCTTCTTTCGTGCTAACCAGGTATTTTCCAGGCTACTGTTTTATAGTCCTCCTCCTCATCCATGGTTTCAGGTACTTGTGGTCCAGCAGCACCATCGCAACTCAGTGATTCTCCTCCTGATGTGTCATCAGAAGGTCTGTAGTAGCCCAACACTGTATCATGCCTACCTCATTCCCCTCACTGCGTCCCATCACCTAGGCATTGCATCATCTCACAGGATCATAAGAAGGGTAAGGGCTAGTACACTATTATAGGCTATTTTGAGACAGAGAGAGGGAGAGAGAGAGAGAGAGAGAGAGTGCACTCTCGTGCACTCACATTTATATAATTTTTATTGCAATATATTGTTATGATTGTTCTATTTTATTTTCATTGTTAATCTCTCACTATGCCTAATTTATCCACTAAACTTTAACATAGGTATGTGTGCATAGGACAAAACATAGTTCATACAGTATCCATTGCTTTTCAGGGGTTCAGGTACCCACTGCGGGTCTTGGAATTTATGCCCTGCAGATAAGGGAGGATCTATATTAAGTTTGTTTCTTTTACAATACTTGAAATATTTTCTTCATGGCTTCTCTGAGGATTATGATTAACCTTTTCCCCCTATAATAATCTTGTTTGGATTCATAGCAGCTTACTTTCATTAAAGTACAAAACTGTGCTGTAATACAGTTCCATTCCTTCACCTCTCCTTTGTGCTACCTATTGTCATACGAGTGACATTTTGTGCATTATAAGTTCATCAACACAGTTTTATGACTATTCCTTTATGTAGCTGTCTTTTAAACCAGATAGGAGAAAAAAAGAGTTACAAATAAAAATACATTAGTATTGTCTTTCATATTTACTCATGTAATTACCTTTTCTGGTGCTCTTCATTTCTTTGTGTGCATTTGAGTTACTGTCTAACACTTTTTCATTTCAGTCTGTAGTATTTCTCCCTTTAGTATTTCTTATACAGAATATGTGCTGGTGATAGATCCTGTCAGATTTCATTGATCTGGAAGTGATTGAATTTCTCTCTCATTTTTAAAGGATAGTTTTGTTGGATATAGAATTCTTTACTGAAAGTCTTTTCCCCCCACTGGCATTTCTTTTATGTCATTCCACTGCCTTCTGGTTTCCATGATTTTGGTGAGAAGTTAGCTGTTAGTCTTACTGAGGATTGTTTATATATGATGAGTAATTTTTCTCTTTCTGCTTTTCGATAGTTTGGTTATGATGTATATAGCTATGGATGTCTTTAAATATATCTTGCTCAGAATTATTTGAGGTTCTTGCATGTATAGATAAATTGTTTTTCATCAAATTTTGGAAGCTTTTGACCACTGTTTCTTCAAATAGTCTATGTACTCCGTCTCCTCCCTCCGTGACTCTAATTACACATATGTTAGTATGCTGTATGGGCTGGGATTTAGCTCAGTTGGTAGAGCGCTGCGCTGTAGTCTCTGAGGTCCCGAGTTCAATTCCCAGCACCGCAAACATGGGAGAAGGACCTAGCAATCCACTCCCAAGGCAATCCCGAAACAGTCCGCCATTGAAAACCCTATGAGGGTCGCTATGAGTCGGATACCGACTGGACGGCACCTAACAACAACAACAACAGTATGCTGTACGGTGTCTCTTAGGGGTCTCAGCCTCCATTCATTTTTCCCCATTGCTTTACTTTTTCTTCCTCAGATTGGATGATTTCAATTGATCTGTCTTCAAGTTCGGTAATTCTTTCTTCTGCCAGCTTGAAATTACTATAGAGACCCTCTAGTGAAATTCGCACTAGTTATTTTACTTTTCTACTCCAGAGTCTGATTCCTTTTTACAGTTTTATCTTTATTGATATACTCTATTTTCTAAACATCCTTTTCCTAATTTTCTTTGTCTTCTTTCTTTCTTTCTTTTTCTTTTCTTTCCTCTTTCTTTTCTTTTCTTTTCTTTCTTTCTTTTCTTTCAGCGGTGCTGGGGATCAAACCCAGGGCCTTGTACATGCTAGGCAGGTGCTCCGGCACTGGATTCTATCTCAATCCTCTTGGAATATGTTTCTAGTAGCTGATTTAAAGGCATCATTCCTAGTAAGTCCAACATCTGGGTTTCCTCCAGAATGGTTTCTGTTGACTATTTTTTTCTAAGGACCATACCTTTCTGCTTTATTGTGTGTATCATTTATAAAAATAAAACTGGATTCTTTTTGGTGTTACTGGGAGGTTGAGCGCAGGGCCTCACCCATGCTCTGCAAGGTGTCTACCACTGGGCTGCACCCCAACCCCTTTTACACATTTTGAGTCAAGGTCTCACTAAGTTGTGCAGGCTGCCTCCAGCCTTGAACTTGTGATCCTCCTGCCTCCGTCTCCCGACTTGCTAGGAAAACAGGTGTGTACCACCATGTCTGGCTTAACACTCTGTGTTTTAAATAATATACCAAAGTTTGTTGTTGTTGCTGTTTGTTCAGTGACCTTTGTGGACAAATTTGGTGAAGCTTATACTCTTTGTCATGTCTGCTTGGTTAGCTTAGTTGTCAGCCAATGAATGACCTGGAAGAAATATCCTAATCTATCCTGACCCCATAAGCCTCCTGTTATTTGCTGAAGGATTTGCAACTCTTTTTTTTTTTTTTTTTTTGGTACTGGAGGTTGAACCCAGGGCCTTGTACTTGCATGCTCTGCGAGTGCTGAACCACTGAGCTGCACCCTCAGCCCATTTTTTTTTTTACTTTTTGAGACAGGGTCTCGCTAAATTACACAGACTGCCTCGGGTCTCAAAGGGTTCGCAACTCTTTTGTGGGGTCATGGCTTAAGCACTCCAGTGCTTCACAGAAGCCTTTATCTCTTGCTCGTGCAGAGCTTCAAGGTTAGCTTGTTGCTAGTCTGTCTTAGTCTGGAAGCTCAGCTGCAACCTGTCCACCATGGGTGACCCTGCTGGTATCTGAGATACCGGTGGCATAGCTTTCAGCATCGTCACAACACACAAGCCCCCACAGTGAGGCAAACTGACAGACGTGTTGGGGCAAGGTTAGCTGGAGGTGGCTTATTAAGGCTTTTCAGGTCTCTCCTGGGCTTGTGCACAGCACAGTCCTCCAGGTCCCTTGTGGACGCCTCGTCTCCCAGGTGTTTAGAAAGGTTTTCTGGCCAGCCTCTTGTTTGCCCTCACTGGTTTCCCCACTGTGGGGAGTGGTGATGTGTAAGAGCTGTGGCTGGCGGCAGCCCTTCTGCTCCAGGCCAGGTAGAGTCCTGTTCGTGGCCTTCACATGTGAGACAGGGGCAGTTCTTCAGGAAACGGGTTCCCTAGGTGACCAAACCCATTGTATCCCCAGTGCCTCTAGGTTGCTGGTTTCTGCAGCTCCATGGCTCCGAAGCCACTGATTTTCAGGGTACTAAGGTGAGGTGAGGTGAGGTGAGCCTTTGGCAGAAGTTATTGTTGTTGTTAGGTGCCATCGAGTCGGTATCCTACTCATAGTGACCCTCATAGGGTTTTCAATGGCTCACTGTTTCGGGATTGCCTTGGGAGTGGATTGCCAGGTCCTTCTCCCATTTTTGGGGTGCTGAGAATCGAACTCGGGACCTCAGAGACTGCAGCGCAGCGCTCTACCAACTGAGCTAAAGGGTGTTGTAAAATGCCTGCAGCTGTAGCCCTGTGGCATCCGATCCTGTTAGATCTTGGAAACTAAGCAGGGTCAGGCCTGGTTAGTACTTGGATGGAAGACCGCCTGGGAACACTGGGTGCTGAAGGCTTGGGAGAAGGACCCGGCAGCCACTCCCAGAAATCAATCCACCACTGAAACCCTATGAACAACAGAGAAGCACTGACAATACTGTTTCACCTGTTGTACACAGGGTTGCTATGAGGTGGATACCAACTTGATGGCACCTAACAAAAACAACAAGGGCGTTGTGGGAGACAGACCCGGCAACCCACTCCCAAAAATCAATCCGCCATTGAAAACCCTATGAATAGCAGAGAAGCACTGACAATAGCGTTACACCTACTGTTCGAGTCGTATACCGACTCGCGGGCACATAACACCACACACAAGGGTGTCATGGATGCTTTCGCAAGCTCTCCACCATGGGGCTGCACACCTAGCCCCCCATATAAATTTTTTTTTTTATCTTGAGACAGTTACACAGGCTGCCTGTGACCTCAAACCTGCAATTCTCCTGCCTCTGCCTCCTGAGTCCTGGGATTACTGGTATGAGCCACCACACCTGGCTGTGATTTTAATTCTTAATTCTATTTATGTGCTTTATTACATTTACTGATTAGCATATGTTGAACCATCTTTGCTCCTTGCTCATAGTGTATGATCTTTTTCATATGTTGTTTAATTTGACTTGGAATTATTTTATTGAGGATTTTTGTGTCTGTGTTCATCAAAGATACTGGCCTATAGCTTTCTTTTTTTGTTGTATCCATTTTCACTTTTGGTATCAGAGAAATACTGGCTTCCCTGAATGAATTTGGATGGATTCCTTCCTTTTCTATTTTGTAGTAGTCTGAGGGGCATTGGTGTTAGTTCCTCTTTAAAGGTCTGGTAAAATTCAGAAGTGAATCTCTCCAGTCTTGTGCTTTTCTTTGTTGAGAGACTTTTTATTATTGCTTCATTTTCATCGCTTGTTACTACTCTGTTTAGATTTTTTATATCCTCTTAGTTCAATTTTGGAAGATCATATGTGTCTAGAAATTTTCTCATTTCTTGTAGATTTTCCAACTTGTTAGCATGTAATTTTTCAAAGTGTTCTCTAATGGTCCTGTGTCCTATGGATTTCGGTGGCATCTGTTGTTATGTCTCCTTTTTCATCTCTAATTACATTTATTTGAATCTTCTCTCCCTTTCTTTTGATTAGTAGAACAAACTCTTTGTTTCATTGATCCTTTGTATTGTTCTTTTAGGCTCTGTTTCATTGCTTTTTACACCAATGATTGTGATTTCTTTTCTTCTAGGTTTGGGTGTTGGGTTTTACTTATTCTTGTTTTTCTAAGACCTTGAGATGCATCATCCAGACCAAAAAATCAACAAAGAAACATCAAGGTCAAATTACACTGTAGATCAAATGGATTTAGCAGACATCTACAGAAGACTGCATCCAAAGCTACAGAATACACATTCTTTTCGTCAGGTTATGGAACTTTTTAAAAAAATAGACAATATTTGTAGGTCATAAAAGAAGTCTTAGCAAATATTTAAAAATTGAAATGATTTCTTGCTTGTTATCAGATCATAATGGAATGAAACAGAAATCAACAGCAAGAGAAACTACAGAAATTATACAAACACATAGAAAAAAGAACAATACACTTTTATTTATTTATTTTTGCAGTACTTGAATGTTGAACCCAGGGCCTTGCCCATACTTTGTGAGTGCTCAACCACTGGGCTGCCCCCAAGCCCAGTTTTTAGCTTTTGTTTTGAGTTAGAGTCTTGCTAAGTTACACTGGCTGCCTCTGGCCTCGAACTTGTGATCCTCCTGCTTCTGTCTTCTGAATCATTGGGATTACAGGCATGTGCCACTGCACGTGTCTTGTACAATGCACTTTTGAATAAATAGTGGATCATTGAAAGAATCAAGAGAGAAAGATCTCTAGAATCAAAAGAAAGTGGAAATTTAACATACTACAATTTATGGGATCCAGCAAAAACAGTACTAAGGGTGGCGTTTATTGCCATGAGTGCCCATATTTTTAAAAAAACATAAGTAAACCTCACATAAATAGCCAAAGGATGCATCTCCAGGACTTGCCTGTGTGTGATGTCTTTATTGGCTGCCAAACTTGCCCAGACTAGTTGCTGCTGAGCTGGGTCACCCATCTTTGAACTTGGTGCTTGACTAATCCCTGCACTCAGACCTTCGGAATCTCAGAGGATCTTTCCGGTCGTCTTTAATGTGACCCAGTTTCCTTGTGTTCTAGGCTCTGAGCAACAGGCAGAGCAAGTTAGAGGCCAGGCTGTCCCCGCACAGAGTTAGGAAATGGATGAGGAGTGCCTGCACCCCCTTCCTTTTATTAATGAACATTTTGTTTGTGTTCAGATAATCCATGTACCCTGCGAGTCACAAAGTGCACCAAGGCTCCTGATGAAGCTAGCACTCCATGCCCGGCTCCATGCCGGGTGCCCTCACCCAGCCCACCTCTTGGAGCTGATTCTTTCATAAGCCTCTGTTTCACTAAGGTACAACCTGCTATTGCTATTATTATTATTACTATTAATAATTAATTAATTTATTTTTTTGGCTGTACTAGGGGTTGAACCCAGGGCCTCGCGCTTGCATGCTCTGTAAGTGGTGGACCACTGAGCTGCACCCCCAGCCCTTTTTTTTTTTTTTTTTTTACTTTTTGAGACAGGGTCTCGCTAAGTTACGCAGACTGCCTCTGGTTTTGAACTTGCAATCCTCCTGCCTCTGCCTCTCAAGCTGCTGGGATTATAGGTGTGTGCCACGGTGCCCGGCTTGCTATTGCTATTTTTAAAACTTTTTTTCAACTTTAGACATTACTTTCAAATTTATTACAATAAAAAATGAGGAATTAGAGGTTTAGCCTCTCCACTCCCATATCCGTCTTCCCTCCATTGGTTTTTCTTTTCTTTTTTCTTTTCTTTTTTCTTTTCCTTTTTCTTTTCTTTGTTTTTGGTACTGGTGTGGCCTCTCCCATGCTTTGCAAACACTCTACCACTGAGCTGCACCCCCAGCCCCTTTTCAGTTTTTACCTTGTGTCAGGATCTTGCTAAGTTATGCAGGCTGCCTCTGACCTCCAACTTGCGATCCTCCTGCCTCCGCCTCCCACGCTGCAGGGATTACAGGTGTGCGCCAGTGCCCCTGGCTTTCCCCTATTCTTTAATACAGTCCTAGGGCAGTGTTGGGCTGGGATTTAGCTCAGTGGGTAGAGCACTGCGCTGCAGTCTCTGAGGTCCCAAGTTCAATTCCCAGCATGGCAAAAATGGGAGAAGGACCTGGCAATCCACTCCCAAGGCAATCCGGAAACAGCCAGCTATTGAAAACCCTACGAGGGTCGCTATGAGTTGGATACCGACTCGATGGCACCTAACAACAACAACAGGGCGGTGTTTGGTGGAATACTCATTGTATAACTTGTTTTTCTTGAAGTAGTGAATCGTTTTGTTTGTTCACTTGTTTGGTTTTCTGTGTACCGTTAGAGCTCATCCCTGTCACGTGCAGACCTCTCGATGCCCCTTGGCAGAGCGGTGAGATGTGCTAGGTTCTCCCTCAGCCCGTTTTCTCAGGGGCTCTCCTGCTGCCACCTGTCTGGCCTGATGGAGCTCCAGGCCTGTGACAGTCACCCTCCTGCGGTCTCCCTTTACCGCCCTCTCCTCCCCAGTCCTCATCCGGGTTCTCGGTGTGACCTCAGCTCCGTTTGCAGCTCTGGCTCCTTGCTCCCCGCGTCTGCCCCCAGAACTCTGGTTTCCGTGTTCCCGGCTCAGCTCAGCCATCCTGCTCTGCCCTTGGGTCCTGCCCTGTCCTCCTGCACTGTGGGCTTCATGGCACGTCAACAGGAAGCAGAGGTGGACATGGGCGTCCAGTCTCCTGTCCTGCAGAAGGCCCTTTTGGTCCCTCCACCTACCCTCTTAACGCCCCAGGGGCTCCGCATCCTGGCACCACATACCCGAGGCCCCTGGTGCAGAACAGATGCGACCCCAGGAGGCACAAAGGCCTCGGGTTAGATTTCATGGTGGGACAGCAGCAGAGCTGGGCTGACCCAGCCTCCTGACTCCCAATCACATGACGCCAGCGACACCATGTGGGTCCTGAGGCCCTGGGCTCTTCACACCTGCCCAGCAAGAAAAACCATGACCGTGTGCAGCTGCCACCTGATGGGCCGACCTCATTAACAGTGGTGCTTACCATCCCATCCATGACCCCTTATTTGACCTTCTGGGACATCCAGTAACCCTTTGCTTAGGAGATATTGGCTGGGCCATTGGACCTCTCTGGCCCTTGTCATCGGTTGTAAGGGAACAACAATACCTCGTCCATTCGGGGAACATGTATTGAGTACTTCCTGGGTGCTGAGCCGAGTACATGGGGTAGGCAGATGAGTCAGGCAGGGCCAGCCCCGAGGGGGTCCAGGCTGATGGGGAAGCTAGAAAACTGACCAGGCAGAGAGACGGCAGCCTGTCTGGGGTGGAGAGAGACATGGGTGTGGGTGTTTGTGGGGGGCCCATCACCCTGCTATGCTTATGGACGGCATCTTGGAGGAAGTGACCTGTGGGCCCATGGACAAAGCATGAGTTGGATTGGGGGTCACTGAGAAAGAGGGGCAAGAAGGGGATCCCAGGTGTGTGGAACACACAAGCAAATGTCAGGAGGCCTTCAGCAGCCAGAAGGAGGAAGAGGACCCCACGGTACCCACTGGGGCCCCTGCTGAGGCCGCCAGGGGCCTTTGGTGAACGTTTTTGGGGTGTATATTTTGCCAGACAGAGGCTTCCCAGAGGTGCCCAGAAAGCCCTCCCGGCTGCAGACATGTTTTGGGGAGAAGCCCCGGGCAGCTTTCAGCTGTCCCCTAAGTCATATGTGCTCTCAGCGGCGGTGGAAACAAGCAGTGGAAGATGATCAGGACTGAATGTTCCTGTTTTTAAAACATTTCCCCGGGAGAACAAATGTTTGAAAGTTAAACATTTTGGCTATTAGGATGGAACAGAAGAAAAATCGCATTTGCCTTTTCAATATGGGCACCAGCGTGGAGCCCCGGATCCAGGAGCAGCCCACGTGGGACCCACAGGGGCGGGCGGGGTGGATGGCAGGGCTGGCCTGCAGCTCGGTTGAGGGTCTTCTGTCCCTAGGTGCCCATCTCATGGGGGTGTTGCGGCACCGGGTGGGCAGGTGTGGCATCTGGGAGGCTTTGGGTGCCCCAGGGCAGTCATTAGACCTTTCAGGGACTCCATTCTTACCTCCAGCTTCCTGGCTCCCATATCTGGGCTACGTAGTAGTTAGAGCACTGCATTCTCCAAACTGCCGTGTAGTGCAATGCAAACAGCTACGTCCAGGATGTGTTGAGCGGGCCTTTATAGTTTCTTTCTTTTTTTTTTTTTACGGTACTGGGGGTTGAACCCAGGGCCTCGCGCCTGCATGCGCTGGACCACTGAGCTGAGCCCCCAGCCCATTTTTTTTTTTACTTTTTGAAACAGGGTCTCACTAAATTACGCAGACTGCGTCTGGTCTCGAACTTGCGATCCTCCTGCCTCTGCCTCCCAAACCATTGGGATGACAGGCACATGCCACCATGCCCGGCTTGCCTTTGTAGTTTCTGTCTTCTGCTGCCCTGACATCTTGGGGTCTCACTGGCCCTGGAGGGGACTGTTCTGTCAGGCTGACCGCATCCTAGAGGCGGCAAATGACTTACCTTTGAGTTCATCGTCTATACACAAACCCGTCACTCCATGGCCTGCACACGCAGCCCTCTCCTCTATGGGGCTCTCTGGGGCTCCTGTCCCCCTACCCTCATGGCCCCAGACAATCAGGGACAGTCTCAATGCCCCAGAAGCCACCAGTGCTACTCAACCTGGCCAGGCTGAAGCCCACTCAGCCGGCCGGTCTGCCCTCCCCCCACCGAGCCACAGTGAAGCTCTTGCCCACGTTTCTCCCTCTGCGCCTCTGCCTCCTGACTGACCCGGGCTTCCCCGTGTGGCCCTATGTGGCATGGCACGCCTCCTGCCTTTAGGGAACCCTGAGCACAACCCTCCTTCAGGCCGGTTGTCTGTGTGTCTGCGTCTTACCATCGCTGATATGGAAAGAAGTCTTGGCATAAAGCCAACCTGGGGCGTCTCGGGTCTTACTAGCATGATTGTTAGGCACAGTGGGAGGAACCTAATTGCTTGGTTTACAGGTGAGGGCACTGGGGGCAGCCACTCTGGCCAGGTAGAGGGGGAATCAGGCTCCACAGCCGGCACCCCACCACTCTGCTGTGTTGCCGCTCATCTGCACCGGGGACAGGGCCACTGCTTGCAAAGATCATCTAGAAGCACTGGATGCCAATTGCTAACCCTGGTGCTGGCACTGGGAAACCCAGTGCAGGGCGGCAGAAGCTGCCTTGTGCAGGAGCAGCCGGCAGCCCTGACCGTGGCCCAGCACCCTGCTCCAGGGCTGTCCTCCCTGTCTGGGTTACACACACAATTCCCTTTCTCTTTGCAATCACCAGCCCACACCATCCGTGTGTTCATGGCTGTGTGATTCCATCGCTGGTGTTCCCCCATCTGAGGTGCACAGGGACCCTTGGTGGCCTGCCGCTGACTCGCGGAGCCTTGCTCCTTTACAGTGCTGTCTTCGACTGTGCCCTATACCCACGAGTCTGCCAACGTGAATCTCCCAGACACTGGCGCGTGTTTAAACACAGCACTGTCAAAGACGTGCTAAAAATGTAATCAGAGATCCTTACGCCGCCTCTTTATTCCATCCCCCTCTGCTGTGTTCCGCGAGACGCGAATGGGCGGAAGAAACCGTAAGTGGGCATTTTCCGGATTGTCACTGCAGTTAGAGCGCAGTAAAACCCCACCGGGCGCAATGCGCCGCTCCGGGACCCGCACTGATGGTGCAGAAGCTCGCACGTCTCTCATTGAGTGTGACAGATCATGCAGTTTAGAGGCAGCACTTCCTGTGCAATGCGCTGGAATGTGTTAGGGAAAGAGAATGGTAACCTTCTGGAGGGAGATTACTCTCGGAGCACACAGAGCAGAGATTTCCCCGTGAGTCCCTCTTCCACCCTGCGCGCCTCTCCCCTGGCTGCCGCATGGCGCCTGTGTATGGATACAGACATATGTGGCAAGCGAAGGCTAAAACAATAGGACCGTTCCCCCTCCAGGGCTCTGCTGATTAATAGCTCATGGTCTCGTTACCACCAAGAGATTCATAGCTGTGGACGCCAGGATCTCAAATAATCTGGCTGAGAAGAAGGAACCCCCTGTGGGCCGATGGCCTGGGCATTATGCAGAAGGCAATTCCATCAAATGCACCCCATTCTTAAAAGCAAAGGATGGTGGGCTGCTGTGGAGGTCAAGGACCTGATGCCCTGTTGGAGGTTGGGAAATCAGCGTCCCAGCCCACTCAGCAATGCCACTTGGCACGTCTCCCCTCGCAGGGTCTAACCTGTCCCTCAAGTCACTGCCCATTCTTCTCAAGTGTCCTCCTAGGCTTCTAGGGCTCCATATCCTCCATTCGAATCAGGGATACCCTGCCAGAGGCTGGTGTGGCCATTGCTCAGGGGCTTCTTGAGGCAGGGGTCCAGGGTTCAAATCCCAGCTCACCCCTGTCACACCATGTGATGTTGAGCAACTCCCTACCCCGCTCTGAGCTTCAGTTTTCTCCTCTGTCCAATGGGTAGCGTAGATCGGAGGCTCTGTGCATCTCTTGGTCTTGTGTTGATCATCACTGTGCGTCCAGGAAGCCTCACGCAGGGTCTGAAACAGCTCACGGCTGACTAGTGCTTGTGGAGAGCTGACCAGGCCGGGGGCTTTACGGCAGGGCCCAGCTTCAGGGAAGAACGTGAGCTCTCAGTGTGGTGGGTGTTCGGGACAGGCTGACGGGAGTCTTGCTTTCCTTTGCGTTGGTGAGGGAAGGGGGCTGAGAAAGGGATTTGAGCTCATCAGCCCCCACTCTGAGCCTGAGCGAGCCAACTCACCTGAGCCGCTGCCCCTGAGACCAGCGGGGGACTCTTCAGACAGGTGACTTCCTCTGGCTTTCTTAGAGTTGGCCCTCCGTGGTCCACAAGGTGACAGTGCCTTCCGGTCTCAGGTTGATGTCACGTGATCTCTTCCATACCTGCCTGGAGAACACCCCCGTCATGGGGTCAGGTGTTCCCAGAACCTCCTTAGGGCACCTGCTCCCAGATGGGCACTGGGAGGCTCCCCTAGCTGTCAGCCCTCTTCTCTGCTGTGGGACATGGAGAGAGGACAGCAGCAGCCCTGGACAGGAGGAGCAACATCAACCCCAGGCACGCAGGCACCACAGGCAGAGGACAGGGAAGTGGGAGCTGAGCAGGAAGCCTCCACAGAGTACTCCCTGGGCATCTTCCCCGTGCTCAGGTTGGTAAGAGAGTCCTGCAACCTTAGGCTGTAACAGCAGAGGTAGCAGCCCCAGACAAGAGGAGGGGACTTCACCCCACTCTGTGATGCTCAGGCCACCCCAGAGCTTTATTTCTGTTCCCCCCCCCACCACCTGCCACAAAGGAGGTCCAATTGGAGAAGACTCAAAGATGGACAGTCAGAACTGTGGATAAGGGAGGTGAGTCTGAAAACCACCTCTTATCAGGGGCAGTTGGAGGAAAGGGAGGGATCCAGAGAGACAGAGCTTCTTTTGGTAAAGAGGAGACAGAGCTGTCTCAGGTTGGATTGGCTGATAAATGCACCCATCTACCCATCTGTCCAGCCATTCATGTAGGGCTGCAGGTATATATGCATCCATCTTTCCATCTATGCACCCATGCATGCATGCCTTCACCCACCCATCTACCATCCATCCACTCATCCATCCACCCACCAATCCACACATCCATCCATCCATCCATCCATCCATCCATCTATCCCTCATCCATTCACCCATCTATCCTCCGAGCCACATACCCACCATTCCATCCATCCCCCATCCCCTCATCCATCCATCCATCCACCCACCCACCCCTCCATCTATCCATCCAACAATTCATCCACCCACCCACTCACTTATCCGTTCCTCCATCCACCTATCCATCCATCCATCCATCCATCCATCTACCCATCAATCCACACCTCCATCCATCTATCCATCATCCACTCACCCATCTATCCCCCCAGCCACATACCCACGCTTCCATCCATCCACCCATTCACCCACCCCTCCTATCCATCCAACAATTCATCCACCCACTCACTCATCCATCCATCCATCCACCCACCCATCCATCCATCTGATTATCCATCCACCCATCAATCCACACATCCATCCATCCATCCATCCATCATCCATTCACCTATCTGTCCACCTAGGCACATATCTACCCCTCCATCCATCCACTCACCCATCTATTCACCCACCCACTCATCCAGCCACCCAGCCACCCACCCATCTATGTATCCATTCATCCATCCGTCCACCCATCCACCCACCCAGCCATCCAACCATCCACCCACTCATCCACCCTTCCATCTGTCCTTCCAACCATTCATCTACCCATCCATCCACTTATCCATCCATTCATCCACCCAGTCACCCACCCATCCATCCACTTATCCATCCATTCATCCACCCAGTCACCCACCCATCCATCCACTTACCCATCCATTTGTCCTTCCAACCATTCATCTACCCACCCACTCACCCACCCATCTATCCACTTATCCATCCATTCATCCACCCACTCACCCACCCATCCATCCACTTATCCATCCATTCATCCACCCACTCACCCACCCACCCATGCATCCACCCACCTACCCCCCATCCATCCATTGAGAGGCAGGGTGGCATGATGGTTCAGGATGTGCCTCAAGTTTCTACCACCAGCTCTATCAAATGTCCATTGGCCTCTGTGATCGTCCATCATTTTGTTGTTGATTTGTGTAACCTTAGGCAACCTTGTTCCAGGTGTAAAATGGAGATAGTGACACATTTCTGTGGAGGTCACATGCAGCTGGAGCACTGCAGAGTCCAAGTGAACGTCTAGACAGACATACTTGTGGCCAGACCTTTGGCTCAGGCACATGGTGCTGGACAGTTCCTCTGTTTGCAAATGACCATGCTCCCTGCCTCCAACCCACGTGGCAGCCACCTTGTAGGAGAGACCAGATGGCAGGTGCAGCTCCTGCCCTGCTGCCTGGCTTTATGGATGGGAGCTGTCCCTTGTCCCCCCCATCCACCCTTCCCTGGGAGGGGAGCAGCCGGCTCTCCTCCTGCCAAGGTGGGAGGATCCGGGAGAGCTGACAGCTTCCTGCACACCCCGATCCCAGGAGGCGGGAGCTGCAGAGATAAATGGAGCTATACAGTTGGAGTAATTTGCTAATTTGCTTAAGTAACACCCCCAGTCAGAGACATGACATATACATTAGTGTGGGCTCCGCCCCGCCCCCAGCTGGGGCGGCATGCAGAGTAGGATGGATGGGTGATGTGAAGTGGAAACAGGGACTCAGAGCTAAAGGCCACCAGCAGCGGCCGCTCTCTCCACCCAGCCAGAGGCTCCTGCTACCTGCCCTCCCCCCCTCGCTCCCTGCCCCCTGGCAGTGTATTGAGGAGGGCCCCAGTGAGAGGTCCCAGGCTGACTCTGTGGGTCTGGGGACTGAGTTGGAGTCTGAGTTGCTGACCCAGGGGTATGGGGGGCACTGGACCAATGTCTGGTGCTGTCCCTGGTCCTCTGCCAGGGGCCTGGGTGGACTTCCAGGCCTCGGAGCCTTGTGGACTTTGGCTACGGAGTGGACGTAATAGGACCTCGCAGGGGGTTATGGGAGTTGAGCTCTCAGCCTCCACCCGGGTGGCTGTGCGTGAGGGCTGTGGGGAGTGGCAGGCTTTCCTCTGTGGCCCCTGCCCGCTTCCCAGCCGCTCGGCTCCCACTGCCCTCTTCTCCCCTCGGGCCGCCTGGGCATCGCCGGGGGGCTGTTGTGACGTCATTCACCAGAGCTGGACCTGCTGGGGACAGAGGTGGGTGAAGCACGCACACCTCCTGTACCTGGAGCTCCCCTGTGAGGGCGTGGCAGGCTGCTCGGCACCCCTGGGCCAGGAGGATGGGGAGGTGGGGAGGCAGATGGGCTGCCCTCCCCCAGAGGCCAGGGGACAGTTCTGGCAGCGGCCAGGAACCCAAATGTCTACTGAGTGAGCCTTAGAGAAAGGGCCAGGGGCTCTGTGTGGGACAGCAGAGATGGGGGAGACTGGGGCAAACCGGACGTCCCCACCCTGAGGGGGACACAGACACGCAGCACTCTCTGACGGGGCCAGGATCGCCAAACACTAAGATTTATTTATTTGTTTTTAGAAACCAGGAAGAATGGAGTTGTATTGGGAATCTCTCAAATTTTTAATTCTGGCAACAAATTCAATAAAAAAAAAGTTGTTCCAAACAAAATATGTCTGTGGGCGGCTCTGGCCTGCAGGCCTTTGAGTTTGCAAATCCTGGCCCAGGAAACTGACTTTTTTTTGCTTTGAAAATCAAAAATTTTTTTATCTGGGTGCAGTAGCACACATCTTTAATCTCAGCAGCTCGGGAGGATGAGGCAGGAGGATCGTAAGTTCGAAGCTAGCGGCAGCCTTGTGCAACTTAATGAGACCCTGTCTCAAAGGAAGGGAGGGGGGTTGCTGGGGATGCAGCGCAGTGGTAGAGCACTTGCCTAGCACATGCAAGGGCCTGGGGTCAACCCTTCAGCCCTGCAGGAAAAAAAAGGTTTTTTTACATTTCCATTCAGTATCTTCTGTGATACTGTCTTGCGAGGCAGGTGTTACGCCCGCATCTTACAGATGGGAAAATCAAGGCACAGGAGGGCTAAGGTGCACTGTGCGTTTGTGGCAGAGTTGGACCTAGGACTAGGCCCACCATGTCCTCGTGGCCTGCTGGAACCAATAACCACCAACCTGGACAATAGCCTGGGGTGACCAAGTCAGTGGGTAGCTCAGTTTTCTGCTCATTGTGCAGAGATGTCCTCACGTCGCTGGGCTTCCCTGTCTACCACTCCGGCCCACCCTCATTGCCTGGGCTAGAAATGGGGTGGTTGTCTGCAGCTGTTTGCCAAAGCCATAGGGCACACGGCTGGGCAGATTGTGCAGGTCCCAGTGGGCGGGCGTGGGGCAGTTGGTCACTGGCCTCCGGACTCCTCTGCTTCATTGCAACTAGATGGTGACTGTGGTTATGGTGGTGGTACGCGGAACTGCCGTAAATCTCACTCTGCCCTTCCTGGCGCTCACCTGAGGGCAGAGAGCAGGCTTCTTCCCAGAACGCTTATGGTGGACGAGTCTCATTGCACGTCCTCCCCATCTGGCCTCGTACTGTGAGCGTCAGTGTCCGAGAAGACAGATGATCCACAGAACTCGGAGCAGAGGCATTTCTGGAACTTGGTTCCCAAGGAAATGTTCACACAGCGAAAGGCGTAGTTTTTCATGTCGTGGTCAAGGGTGGGAAAGGCTCTGCAGCTCCTGAACTATTACATTACCCAAGGAAGGCGGATGCAGGAGCCTGCACCACGAACTGTTGTTCCTGAGACGGGGCAGGGTGAACGGGGTCGAGGGGAAGGGACTTGGTGGAACCTGGAGGGCCAGGCAAGGTTCTTAGCCTCTGGGAAGGAGGAGTCATGAGCCACATCCACTAGATCAGAGGGGATCCTGGGGTTCAGAGAAGCTAAGCAACTTCCCAATTGAGAGGGACAGAGCCAGGATTTGAACTCGGGTCATCTGGCTCCAAAGCTGGGCACATAGCCTTCTGTGTAACTGTGTGGAGGTCATGGTTGCCTAGGAACTAAGAGGATCCATTGCGAGTTGTGGGTCTGTGGTAGATCAGGCTTCTGTCTGTGAAGACGCTTCCCTTTCGACCTGCCCCGGGGCTCAGAGGACCCCTCAGAACATTCCTGGACCCTGTTCCTCCAGTCTGGGAGCCCTCAGCGGTGGCCACGGCCCTCAGGGCCTCAGTACAAAGCTCTGCATCCTGGCCTTGGTGAGGGCTTTGCAGGGCAGGTGGCAGGTGCTGGAGTCCCACAGGAGCCCTAGAATCCAGCTCTGCCACCTCCCAGCCTCATGTCCTCCAGCATATCAGACCCTAACTCCCGAGCCTCAGTTTCCACATCTGCACGGTGGGGAAGATACTAGGGCCCAGCTCAGTGCCTGACACAGAGCAGGGGCTCCTATCTGCATGCTCCCCAAGCCCCAGAGAGGGGTGTAGCAAGTCACTTCTGCTGAGAGATGCAGGTCAGAAGTGACTTTCTTACTGAAACAGAGGCATTCGTGGGGTTTAGCACCTGTGGTTCCGGCTCTTTCAAAAATCCAGTTTAAGTCATTGAGCTGCTCCATGAAATGGCCAGTCATTCTTTGTGAAACGCTTTTGGAAGGTGACCATTTTCTTGTCTGGATGCCCATCTCCTTCATGTGCCCATTGCCTGACCCACCTGGGCATGCTCCATGTGGGAGGGGCCAGGAGAAAGGCCCCAGCCTCCACGTTCACCTCCAGCGATTCACTTCTTATTTAAACCAGAGCCCACGGGATCCGTCATCTCTATTCAAGCCCAGCTGAAGCTGGTGGGAAGTGGGGAGTCAGGGGTCCACGCCTGGGGTCCAGATGGCTCTAGGACAGGGTAGAGAGGCAGGGCGGTGGCATTTACTGAGGCTGAGGGGCTGAGCTGGCCTTGGGCTTGTGAGAGCCAGCCCAGTGAGTGTAGCCCTGCTGGGCGACCCATGGTTAGTTCATCTGGAGGCCACATGCTTCTCTTAGGGTATCTCATCTGTCAAGTGGGGCCCTGGACAAGGTAAGAAGTGTGCCCTAGAAGAGCCACCCAGGATTCTGCTCACAGCAAAGTGGAACGGGCACTGTTGTTAGTTGGCTGCATGGCCTCCGTAGCCATCTTGTTTGGACTCCATTTGGACCTGGTTTTGCCTGTGCATTCCATGGTGGTGCAGGTGTGTGGGCACCAAAGCTTTGAACTGGGCTTGCAAAGAACTTGTAGTTCCTGTTGGGCTGGGGAGGCTGAAGAGCCCAAGCTCCCCAGGCGGAGGAAGGCTAGGGCTGTGAGGCTGGTGGCACCTGGCACTAAGCACAGGGTGAGACCTTCTTCCCATGGCAAAGGGACAGAAGAAAGGGGCAGAGAAGTCCCGAGGGTGAGGCCAGGCTCCTGGCAGCTCAGAGGCCTGGGAGGACCCTGTACAGCCCCTTCTGTGGGTCTGCAGGGCTTCTGGCCAGTGGGGGCTGGGGACAGTGATGGGACCACTCCCAGTCGGACCCAGGGCATGGTGGCGGGGCAAGGGATGGCAGCTAGCTGCCCAGCTCAGGGAGTCTGGTGGTTTCTGCCTGTCTCCTGCACTCTGTGGCTTCCGGAAGGGCCAGCAACGGCCCGTGGTGTGTCTGTGACCGCCCCTGTAGGCAGCCTGCCCTACGAGTACAAGGTGGTGATCGCCGGTAACCACGAGCTGACCTTCGACCAGGAGTTCATGGCTGACCTCATCAAGCAGGACTTCTATTACTTCCCGTCCGTGTCGAAGCTGAAGCCAGAGAACTATGAGAACGTGCAGTCGCTGCTGACCAACTGCATCTACCTGCAGGACTCAGAGGTCACCGTGCGTGGCTTCAGGATCTACGGCTCCCCATGGTGAGTGCGCCTGGGCACCCATCCTGAGTGCCATCAAGGGCTTGAGTCCCCTCGCAGTGTTGGGGACGTGGAGCCAACACTGACTGCAGGGGGTGGCAGGGGAGGGAGAAGCAGTAGGGGCTCTGGACCATGAGAGTTGGGACTGAATTGTCCCTTCACCCTCTGTGTGACCTCAGGCAGGTCACTGCCATTCTCTTACATATGATTTCCTCATATGTATGTGGGGAAAGGTAGCATCAGCTGCATCCTCTCTCAGATGGGCAGGTGCTATTATCTCCATTTCATAGAGGAGGAAACTGAGGCACAGAGGGCGTGAGCACCTTGCCAAAAGCCCCACAGCTAGGAAGGGGCAGAACTGGGATTAAACCTGAGCAGTTGGTTCTGGAACTCTTGTGTCCAAACATTTTCCTGTAGCACCAGGAAGCTTTCTCTAGTGCCTGTCTTCCAACCCCTACAAAAAAGGTACCTAGGTGTGGGCGGACGGTGACTTATCAGCCAGAGGAGGGGCAGGTGGAATTTTCAGCAATGGCCCAAAGCCTAGCCCACTGGATGAGGGGCTACCAGTTTATCAACAAGCACATATGGAGCCCCTGTTCTTGTGTGGGACACAGAGTGATCACGGGCAATCCTCTCTGAGCTCGTCTGGAGGGGTGGCCACCGGGGGCAGAGTGGGCCCTGACTGTTCTGCATGGTGGTCCATGGAGGCCCTGCTAGGGTGATGGTGATGGTGCTGATGATGGTGCGGGTGACAGTGGTGGTGGAGATGGTGAGGTGATCACGATTCGATGGTGGTGATCGTCATGGTGGTGATGATGATGCGATGGTGGGATGGTGGTGATTGTCGTGGTGGTGATGATGCAATGGTGGTGATTGTCAGGTGGTGATGCTGTGATGGTGGTGATCGTCATGGTGGTGATGATGTGATGGTGGTGATCCTCATGGTGGTGATGATGATGTGGTGGTGGTGATTGTCAGGGTGGTGGTGATGCTGCAATGGTGGTGATAGTCGTGGTGGTGATGCTGTCATGGTGGTGATCATCACGGTGATGATGCTGTGATAGTGGTGATCGTCGCTGTGGTGATGATTATGCTATGGTGGTGATCGTCATGGTGGTGATGATGCGATGGTGGTGATTGTCAGGTGGTGATGCTGTGATGGTGGTGATCATCGCGGTGGTGATGACGATGTGATGGTGGTGATTGTTGGGTGGTGATGATGATGTGATGGTGGTGATCGTCACAGTGGTGATGCTGTGATGGTGGTGATTGTCATGGTGGTGATGATGTGATGGTGGTGATCATCACGGTGGTGATGATGCTGTGATGGTGGTGATTGTCAGGTGGTGACACTGTGATGGTGGTGATCGTCGCAGTGGTGATGATGTGATGGTGGTGATCGTCATGGTGGTGATGATGCGATGGTGGTTATTGTCAGGGTGGTGGTGATGCGGCAATGGTGGTGATCATCATGGTGGTGATGACGATGTGATGGTGGTGATTGTTGGGTGATGGTGATGATGCGATGGTGGTGATCATCGCAGTGGTGGTGATGATGTGATGGTGGTGATCGTCGCGATGGTGATGATGATGTGATGGTGGTGAAGTTGGTGGTGACGGTAATGATGGTGGTGATGGCGGTGGTGGGAAGATGGTGTTGATGGTGGTGATGTGACTGATGGTCAAGACTATGGTGATGGGGACTCTGGGATGGCAGTGTGTTGCTCCTGACCAATTACTGTATGCGGGGCCCTGGACTGAAGGCTCCAGAAACAGGCTCTCTGATCCTCCCTCGCCCTGTGGGACTGGCTTGGTGCCCCAAGTCTACAGGTGGCAGATCGCCTGGCCCTCAAGGCCCAGCTGGTAGTGGCCACAGGTGTCAAGTGGTGGCAGGCTGAGGCAAGTGGCAACAGGGGGAGACCACAGGCCTCACGGTGTGGCGAGATTAAGGAAGGAGGAGGTGGGGTGACCTGAGCCTCGAGGTGGGAAAAGGGGCCCACAGGCAGGCAGGTAACAGGCCGTTTGGGAGCCCAGGGGTCCATCTGGTGCAGGAGCTTCTAGCAGAGCTGCTGGGGACACAGCACATCTGGGAACCTCTGGGCTGCCCTGGTTGATGCCCTGGGGCCACCTGGTGGCTGGAGGCTGGAAGGGGGGTTCAGGACCTGCCTCCATCTTGCCACAGCCTCTGCACAGAGCAGAGGGGGAGGGAGGGTGGGTGCCAGGTGACCAGGAGGAGGCTGTTCTCTCTCCTGGGCTCATGGTGTCCGGTCTCAATGAGCCCGCCTGCAGCCTGTGAGGTCCCAGACGAGGCCCTCTGGACGCTCAGGGACAATGAGAGGTGAGGAGGTGGCCGGGTCTGCTTGGCAGGCTGTTGGAGGCCATTGGAGGCCAGTGCCTGGGAAATGGGCTCAGACACTCGCTCAGGAGGGTGTCCCGGGAGGGGTTACCTGAGCAGAGCGGGAGGTGCGTGGCAACGCAAGGGCCAAGTGGAGATGGGCAGGAGACTGGCAGGGTACATGGGAGGTGGAGGTTTGAGGACCAGCTGGGGCATCTGGACTGGGTTTGTTTGCCCAGTGGCTTACGACCCTCACCAATTCTCTACCTCTTTTTTTAAAGTTGTGTTTTTGTAAAGGGTAAGAATATGGCTTGGGAACCAAACTGGCTGAGCTTGAATCTTACAGACTGTGTGACCCTGGGTGAGTCACTTAACCTCTCTGTGCCTTAGTGCCCTCCTCTGCTGAGCCCAGTGCCTGTCCCAAGTGCTGGGAGAGTTGAGAGGCCATTCTTGTTATTGGCGCAGGGCCGTGCTTCCTACCTGGCCCAGGTGGGGGGAATGGAGGAGGCGGGAGAGGGGCTGACTGGGTCACACAGGGTCCTGCCCCCCACTCCTGGAGTGGCTCTGTGCATCCCACAGCTGGGCTCCACAGAGCCCCTCTGACCACCAGCTCCCAGGCCCACGGGTCACCCAGGGCCAGGGTGTGCCCCCCCGTGGGGCCCTCTGCCTGTCCTGGCCACAGCCCCTCACTGCGGTGGCCGTGTCTGGGGCGAGGGCCAGGCTGGCTGTGAGTTTTGCTGTTGCTCAGCTGCTCCAAGCTCGAGCTGCCAGTGGTCCCCACTGTGGCTTCTGTGGCTTCCAGCACGGATGTCACCCGCCTCTCTAGACCATGGCTGCCCTCCGGGTCTAAGTACAGGGAGCACTGGCTCCCTGGCCCCGCACCTGTCACCCACATGGGTGACACACAGCGCTGGGTGGTGTCAGTGGGAGGGGCTGTGTGGCCCAGAGCTGAGAAGGGTGTAGTGGGATCTGGGAGGGCTCCCTGTTAGAGGAGGCTTTTGAACTGGGGCCAAAGGAGGCATGGAGTGCGGGCAGAAGGGGAAGACCCAAGTTCTACTATGTGCCAGGCCTTCTTTGGCCTGATGTCATTAACAGTCCCCATGCTGAGGGCTAAGTGTCTTCTCCCTCTCTGTCCCCAGTCATGTGAGTCAGCATTCTGTGGCGCTACTGTGGTTTCTCTGTGCCCTGTCTGGGGCTGGGAGCTGGTGTCAGGAGGTGAGACCTGGTCTCATTTTCTGGGAAAATTTCACTAAGTTTTTGATTGGTGCGAGCTAATTGCTTGCCTTTGCTTCTGAGTGACCATGGAATTAATCCTGAGCATAATGGGGTGCCGCTATCCTCTTTGGGACCTGCATGCTGATAAAGTTGGCAAGAGCCCAGAAGAGGGCTAATGTGGCTTTACAAGTAATGAGCTGCTAATCACAAGGGGCATGCAAGCAGAGGTCTGCCAGGGGTGGGCCCCTGTTCTCAGAGTACCTTCCCCTTAGAAAGCATGCTTCCCCTGCCTGGGGACAGCATGCTCAGAGGGAGGGTCTTTCGGTGCTAACTTGGAAGAACAGCAGGGTGACCAGGCTGACCTCTTAAAGCAAGCTTGTTGTTGTTGTTAGGTGCCATCAAGTCGTGTCCGACTCATAGCTACCCTCATAGGGTTTTCAATGGCTAATTGTTTTGGGATTGCCTTGGGAGTGGGTTGCCATGTCCTTCTCCCATTTTTGCGGTGCTGGGAATTAAACTGAGGACCTCAGGAGTGCAGAGCAGCGCTCTACCAACTGAGCTAAACCCCAGCCCCTTAAAGCAAGCTAGGAGGGGTAAACCAAAAGCAAACTCATGCTCCCCGCAGTTGGCTTTTCCTGTAAAAGTTGCCACTGAGTGCTCTGCTGGGGAGGCTGGGGGGGCAGATTTTAATGCTTCCGACTTGGTAGGCCACTTGCTCTTAGGCCCACAATGGCCCATTGTGTGCCTGGCTCTGTGTAGGACTTGGGAGGCCCCAGAAAGGGTGGTATTGGGCCCTGCTATCCAGGAATACAGGCTGGAGGCAGGGCCCTCAGCGATGGGCACCTCATGCTCGGCTAGCCTGTGCACAGCTAGACCCCAATCTCAATGCCTGTCTCCATGTCGTTGCTCGGTACCCAGGGTGGCTCAGTCCCAAGCCCGGGCTGCAGAAGCTGGCAACAGCCAGAGGGAAAATCCTTCTTCTTCTTCTTCTTTTTTTTTTTTTTTTTTTTTTTTTGTATTTGGAGGTTGAAGCTAGGGCCTTGCACATACCTCTCAAGTACTCTGCCACTGGGCTGCACCCGCAGGGCCGCCCCTCCTTTTTTTGATACAAGGTCTCACTAAGTTATGCAGGCTACTTACGGCCTTGAGTTTATGATCCTCTTGCCTCAGCCTCCTGAGTCGTTAGGATCAGAGGTGTGTGCTACCGTATCTGGCTGGTGTCTGCTTTTTCGTTTCTATTTTCAATTTCTTCCATATATTGCGATGTTGTTGTTGTTAGGTGCCGTCGAGTCGGTATCCGACTCATAGGGTTTTCAATGGCTGACTGTTTTGGGATTGCCTTGGGAGTGGATTGCCAGGTCCTTCTCCCATTTTTGCAGTGCTGGGAATTGAACTCGGGACCTCAGAGTCTGCAGCGCAGCGCTCTACCAACTGAGCTAAATCCCATCCCATATATTGTGATATGCAGTTGTAATTAGTTCTTCTGTCTTTGGTATGTAGGGGTTCACTGAATGGATGTAATGCCATGTCTCCCCACTCTACCCACATCTAGCCACCAGTGGCTTGGAGCTATTATAAATTGTCATTGCTATGAGCATTCTTGTACGTGTCTCTCAGTGCACAGAGGTAGATACTTCTGGATATGTATAGAACACACATACGCACACACACACACACACACACACACACACACACACACACACGCCTCTAGAGCAGAGTGGCCAGTTAATAGCTTAGGCTTGTTGTTGTTGTTAGGTGCTGTCCAGTCGGTATACGACTCATAGCGACCCTCGTAGGGTTTTCAATGGCTGTTTCGGGATTGCCTTGGGAGTGGATTGCCAGGCCTTTCTCCCATTTTTGCGGTGCTGGGAATTGAACTCGGGACCTCAGAGACTGCAGTGCAGCGCTCTACCAACTGAGCTAGATCCCAGCCCATAATAGCTTAGGCAGGTCTTCAGTTTCACTAGGTCTGCCAAACTCTTTCTCAACATGGTTTTGCCAATTGATCTCCCCTGCCAGCAGTATCTTACCTTACGTCTTGCCCGTACTTGGTATGGTAGGGCTTTAAAGTTTAATTCATTCTGGGGTGCGGAACAAGTCCTGCTGGGTCACTGTGTGGTTCTTACCTGCATTCCCCTGATGACCAGTGAGGCTGGGAAACTTTTCACGTGTTTATTGGCCACCTGGACTTTTGTGAAATGCTCAAGGCTTCTGCCTATTTTAAAAACTGTTTGGGTTGTTTGTGTTTTTCTTATTGGTTCATAGTGGTTCTTTTTGGATTCTGAATGTAAGCATTATTCCTTTATCAATTATAATTTTAATTTTACAAATTGCCTTCCCTCATCTGTGACCTGCCTTTCCCTTTTCTTAGCAGAACCATCAGGTGAACAGAAGTTCTTAATTTGGGGGTAATCAAATGTCTTAGCGTTTTTCTTTGTGGAAGTGCTTTTCATGTCCAGTTGATGAAATTTTCCCTGCCATGAAGTCATAAAGATTTGTTTCATATTGTCTTCTAGAACCTTATTGATTTATCGTTTATGCCCAGGTGTTGGATCCACTGGGATTGATGGTGTTTATGGTGTGAGGTAGGGATCCCATTTTGGGTTTTTCCATGTGGACAAAACTTGGCTGGCACCATGCGGAGAAAGTTTGTCCTTTTCAGAGGTGGCTACTCTGCACTGCCACCTGTTTATACATGGGGTTCAGGTCTGGTCTCACTGTCCCACTCTGCTAGTCCATTCAGGGCAGGACCACACTGTCTTAATCACTCTAATAGTTGATTTCTTTAACATCTCTTTTGTCTACTGGAACATTTGAAGCTGCACCAGGCCAGAGACCTGACTCTTTCTTTTTCTCACTGAATCTCTCTGGACCTAACTCCATTCCTAATAGCGTCTGCCTCATCCTAATAAAAAGTTGTCAAGTGACTAAGTGAGTGGATGAATGAACAAGTGGCCGGACACCAGGCCACGGAGACTCAGCAAAAGTTCAGGCCTGGCCTATTCTACCTGCATGCAAACCTTTCTGTGACTTGTCTTCTGGACCCCTCTTCCTTCTCTGCACTGGGTTCTCCAGCAAGGCCTGCCCACTCTGCCTCTGGGCTTACCATGCTGCCACCCTCGCCAGCACCCCCAGGCTGAGGCCAGATGTCCCTTGCCGCATCCCCTTGATCTGGGCCTGTCCACCCCAAGATGGGTTCTATCCTCAAATCTGGCTGGGCAAGGAAGGGATGGATGTCTCATCACGGCGTGCCTGTGCTGCCTGCCTCCCAGGGCACCGTGACTCTGCAGGGCTCCGGGAAGCCATTTTTTATTTCCGGTCCCCTCAGGTGCCGTCTGGGCATTGGGCCTTTGCTGAGAGCAGCCTGGGGAAGGGGCCCGGAACCAACTGCAGGAGAAGAGGAAGAACTCAGCTGTTACAAAATCCTGAGTGTTAAAAAAAAAGATTCCGTATACATACCGTATTCATTTATGGATTTTGGATGCATTTTTTGTTCTCATTTAACTGAAAATGGCCTTGATTAAAAAAAAAAAAAAAAAAAGGATCGAGGGAGAGAGTGAAATTGGCATGCAGCTAGTCCATCTGGTCTAATTACTTCTGGTATTTTGAAAGAAGGAATCTAAACCTGCTGAGACATTAAACTTTGAGAAGTGGCTGCCGGGCCCGTTGCTGGGCATCTGCGCTCCGATCCTGGTTCTTGGCTTGGAGGTTTGGCTGCCTCCTGGCAGGGCCGGACCCCAGGGCCAGCCTGGGTATCTGAACTTCTCTCTGGGAGTCTGGACCTCAGGGACCAACAAGGGGCTGTGCAAGGCCAGGCTGAGGACCCAGCCTGGTGGAGGGGGTGCCAGCTGTGTGACTGTGGCCAGAACCTCGGCTTTTGGGACATGATGACAGGATCATCTGCCTGTCCGTAGGACCCGAGGAGGCTGGGGTGGACGTTGCTGGGCACATGGACGGCATCGCATCAGGCTGCTGGCTGGCTGGCTGTGACTGCTGGAGTTGGACACGAGATGGTTGTTGTTGTTGTTGTTAGGTGCTGTCGAGTCGGTATACGACTCATAGTGACCCTCACAGGGTTTTCAATGGCTGACTGTTTCAGGATTGCCTTGGGAGTGGATTGCCAGGCTCTTCTCCCATTTTTGCGGTGCTGGGAATTGAACTCAGGACCTCAGACTGCAGCGCAGCGCTCTACCAACTGAGCTAAATCCCAGCCCAACATGGGATGGTAGGAGTGGTTTATACATAGCTGGGAGCCATAGGCAGAGCCTCCCCCTTGGCCTGCGAAGGATGCTGGGTGTGTGCTTACCTTTGCCTTTCAGGTCCTTCCTCCCTCCCCTCTGTGCACTTAGTAGGCCTGTTGTGCTGGGTGGGGCAGCAACTGGGCAGCCTGGGAACTTTAAGTCTGTCCCAAAGAAGCCAGGGCTGCGTGTTGATGTGACAGTGTTAAGAGTGTCTGTTCTGGCAACACCCAGGGCTCAGCCACGCGAATCCTTGAGACAATCGGTGAGGCCTGGGCCCTCGTCCCCATGTTGTAGATGAGGCGGCTGAGCCTGAAGAGAAGCAGCTTCTTGGGGAAGGCGGGAGGCGGAGCTGGGCGGGGGAAGCAAGGCCAGGCTCCCCAGGACTGCGTCTTTGTCCACAGGAAGAGCCGGGACCTCACGAGGCCCTCGTCCCCTGTGTCTCCCAGAGCCTCTCAACAGGGTGGAGTCGAGGCCCTGGGCGCGGAGGGCAGGGTGGCTGGGCCACCTGCTGCTGGGACACTGCGAGCAGCACGCTGCACCTGGCTTCAAGGTGGCCATGAGGCCACCCTCACCAGGGAGCCCCATGAGCGCAAGGGGATACCCACATCGCCACCCTGGCCCTGTCCTCCTGGGCCTTGCGCCTTCTTTCTGCTCTGCAGCAGAAATGGTCTGGTCTGGGAACCTTCGCTGTTTCTCTTAAGGAACACTTTAAGCCGTTAAAAAGCACTCATTTTTTAGTATCTCTCCAAGAGTTCTCCCTGAGGCATGTAGGGGTTGCGACTTGGCTTGTATGTGCACATTCATTGAGGGTCTTTTTTTTTTTTTTTTTTTTTTTTTGCAGTACTGGGGGTTGAACCCAGGGCCTCACGCTTGCATGCTTTGCAAGTGCTGGACCACTGAGCTGCACCTTCAGCCCATTTTTTTACTTTTTGAGACAGGGTCTCAGTAAGTTACGCAGACTGTCTGGTCTTGAACTTGCGATCCTCCTGCCTCTGCCTCCCCAGCCGCTGGGATTACAGGCGTGCACCACCGCGCTTGAGGGTCTATCTTGAGGGGGGTTCCTGGGCTGCCCAGTTAGGATGCATTGCCCGGTGTGGTTTGGGGGTGCCCTCAGAGGTGATTGTGTATGCCTCAGTCTGTGCAGGCACACAGCAGAGACTATTTTATGCAGATTTCTCGGCGTGGGGCTTCCTAGACTGTGCGAGCTCACTGGCTGGGGCCACCTGGTGGACATCTGGAGGTCTGGGGATTGTCTTTTCCTCTGACAGAGGTTGTTGTCCCCTGTGGTAAGCAGATGGCTCATTCTGGTTCATTCTTTTCTTTCCCTTTCCTTCCCTCCTTCCTTCCTTCCGTTCTGTCCCTCCCTCCCTCCATTTTCTTCTTCTTCTTTTTTTTTGTGGTATTGGAGGTTGAACCCAGGGCCTCACACATATTTTGTAAGTGCTCTACCACTGGGCTGCACCCCCAGCCCATTTAAAAAATTTTATCTTGAGACAGGGCCTCACTAAGTCACACAGGATGCCTCTGGCCTTGAACCTGTGATCCTCCTGCCTCTACCCCCTGAGTCGCTGGGATTAAAGGTGTGCACTACTACGCCTGGCTTCTGGTCCATTCTTTTCTTGAAGACTGCAAGGTCCAGCTTGACAGAAGGCAGGTGGCAGGTGGCAGGTCCGATCCCCTCCCTTTAATGGGATGTTGTTGTTAGGTGCCATCGAATTGTGTCCAACTCATAGCAACCCTCCTAGGGTTTTCAATGGCTGATTGTTTCGGGTTTCTCTCGGGAGTGGATTGCCAGGTCCTTCTCCCATTTTTGTGGTACTGAGAATAGAACCTGGGACCTCAGAGACTGCAGAGCAGCGCTGTACCAACTGAGCTAAATCTCAGCCCCTTTAATGGGATAGGCCCACCTCTTTTGTTATCTCAGTGCTATTGAGCCCCAACTCCTGATTTTGGAGGCCACAGTCTCCATGACGCTAAAGAAGCATTTGTCACATCTTTTATTTTTTTCTGTATATGGAGGTAAAACCCAGGGCCGCATGCATACTTTGCAAATGCTTTCCCATGGAGCTGCACCCTCAGCCCATTTTTTGTTATCTTGAGTTGTTGTTGTTAGGTGCTGTTGAGTCAGTGTCCGACTCATAGCGACCCTCATAGGGTTTTCAATGGCTGAGTGCTTTGGGATTGCCTTGGGAGTGGGTTGCCAGGCCCTTCTCCCATTTTTGCGGTGCTGGGAATTGAACTCAGGACCTCAGAGACTGCAGCGCAGCGCTCTACCAACTGAGCTAAATCCCAGCCCTATCTTGAGTTAGGGTCTGGCTAAATTACACAGGCTGCCTCTGGCCTGGAACTTGAGATCCTCTTGCCTCTGCTTCTTGAGTTGCTGGGATGACAGCCCTGCGCCACTGCTCCTGGCTGTGCCACCAAGCCTTGTGTCCCCAGGTGGCCTCAGCTTGGGCTGTGGCCTTCCCAGTTTGCTTAAGCAAGTGAAGCAAAGCCTTCCCTCGCCCCAACCCGTGGGCCCCTGCTCTCCCCATGAGTGCCCCATTTGATCTGCCTCGGGCCCCTGCTCTCCCCACGAGTGCCCCATTTGATCTGCCTCACACCGCATGGGGCAGGATGTTCCATCCCATTTTACAGATGGGTCAAGGGAGGCTTGGGCAGGCCAAGGGACGGGCTTGAGATCTCAGCCCTGGGAAGAGGCAATGGCGGCTCGCAGGTGGGTGCAGATGGCTCAACTCTGAGAGCTGTGGCCGTGGCAGCCACCCTGGTACTCAGCAGGCCCTTTGGTGGCCCTGGAGGTAGAACTCAGGAGGGTCTGGCCTTCGGGCTCCTGGACTCCAGCCCTTGCTGCGTGTCCCTCCCGAGCCCAGTCCTGCATCTATGAGGCATGGGAGGCAGCTAAGCTGCCCAGGCCATCATGGTTACCTCAGCAGTGTCTCCTCTTCTGCTCGGGGGTGGCTATAAAGCTGGTTCTGTAGGGCCCACGGGCCCCACTCCCCCTGCCCTGGCCTGGGTCCTCCCCGGAAAAGAGGCTGTCCTGCGTGGCCATGGGGGATCCAGGAGGGCCCCCCTCGAGTGGTCCCAGGGCCGACGGGTCCCTTGGCTCTCCCCCTCCATCCAGAGCATGAGCGGTCTGGCACGCTGCGCCCCACAGTCAGACATTGGGAGGGAAGCGGCTGAGCCCCGGCCCTAGTCGCGCTGACTATGTGCACGCGCACTCGTGACGCACGCCGGTCACACCCCCCTCGCATGCTGCTCCCCCAGGCCTTCTCTGCCGGTCCACCGTCATCTCCCACTCACATGGGCAGAGAAAGCCGACCCCGCCTGGCGGTTCTTCTCCCTGGGGGGCCCCTTCGCACATGCGCCCTGTTCTACACGCCCTTGATGGCCAGGAGGAGTCATCTGCCATCTCCCCGCAGAGCCCCCAGGAGACCGAAGCCAAAGGATTCCGCCCATGGCTAGGGTAGGGAGCCGATCAGAGGGCCCTGGTCTTCCCTCCCACCTGTCCTGCTGCTGCTGTGCGCCCAGGCGTGGCGCCCTAGTGATAGGCTCTGGGACAGCTCACGAAGCCCTGCGCTGGCCCTTCTTGGCAGCCTTGGGCCCTGCCCCGCGCCTCCCGCAGCCCTGGGAACACGGGGGGGGGGGGGGGGGGGTCAGGCAAGCACCTCTCCCCGGAGCTGGGCCGGGGATGGCGGGCGCCCCCTCCAGTTAGTGAGGCGCAGGTGCAGTCTGCTCTATATGTAGGCATCAATTTGCTTGGGGACCCAGGACCTGTTCCTACTCTCTCTGAGCTTCCGTTTTCTCTGCTGCAGAGTGGGGCCCGGGCTCCCTGGGGTGCGAGGGACTCTGAGGAGGGATTTGGGCCAGTGACAGGTCTCATCTCCTCCTTGCTTGCGGTACGCTAGTTGCCCGTGGCCTTGGATGCTCCTTGAAAGTGGCCCAGGAGAGCCTGGCTCCTCTGGGGGCCCTCAGGTGGGAGGAGCCCATGGCTGAGGGTCCCCATGTGAGGGATCGACCTGGGGGGTGCTGGGAAGGCTCTTCAGAGAGCTCAGGTTGGGGAGCGGCAGCAACAGCTGGGACCTGAGCCTATGTCCCTGTCCCGCAGCCCTTCCCCCTAAGGAGGGAGCCGATAGAGCCCCCTGAGGACAGGAAGGAGACACTGGCCGGCCTACAGGGAGGACTTTTCTCCTCTTCTTCCTCCTAAAGGGTGTCACGATGGCTGGGGCAACTGTGTGGGCGGGCAGCAGAGTTCCCGCCCTTAGTATCCCCCGGACCTCACCATTGAAAATAGGCTGTCCACGCCAGGTGCAGTGGCGCGTGCCTGTAATCCCAGCAGCTCAGGAGGCAGAGGCAGGAGGATCGCAGGTTTGAGACCAGAGGCAGTCTGCGTAATTTAGCGAGACTGTGTCTCAAAAAGTAAAAAAATGGGCTGGGGGTGCAGCTCAGTGGTCCAGCACTTGCAGAGCACGCAAGCACGAGGCCCTGGGTTCAACCCCCAATACCGGGAAAAAAAAAAAAGAAAGAAAAGAAAAGAAAGAAAGAAAAGAAAAAAAAGAAAAGAAAATAGGCTGCCTTGGGGGCAGGGAGCGTCCTCCAGGGCAGGCAACAGTTCCTGGGGGTCAGGATGCAGCCGCGGGGTGTGAGTGCCTCTGGGGCCCTGCCTGTAAAATGGGCACCTGACCCCACACACAGGCAGGGTCCTAGGAGAGCGAGAGAACAGGGAACTCAGCAGATGGCAGGTGTCCTCATTCCTGCTGTCATGGAGACTTGGGGTTTGGCTGTCAGGTTCTGAGGTGGGGCTCCTGCCAGGGGGTTGGGCACAGGGAAGGGCTCAGGCACAGTTCCTAGCACCTGCCTGCCAGGGAGAGCAGTGGCTGGTTCGTTCCGTCTTTCATTCACGCGCACCTTGAACAAACCCTGCCTGAAGGCCACAAGGGCCCATCCCTCTGTCTATTGGGAACTCAGAGGGACATCTGACCTGGACCTGCTCTGGTGGAGTTGACACAAGGGCAGTGGGCGTGGGAGAGGTGTTTGTGCCTAAGAGTGAGAGGTGATCAGGGGACACCCCTTGAGGTAGCTGGGAGCTAGGCCATAACCCAGACAAAGAAGGGCATTTTGGACAGCAGGGACAAGGTCTGGACTCGGGGATGGGCCAGGCTGTGTTTACAAAACAAAGTGATTGTCAAGGCTGCAAGGTAGGCTGGGGCAGGTTCTGTGGGTCCTGTGTACCAGGCAGGGAGGTCAGGGTTTGTCCTGGAGGCAGCAGGACCACGGGAAGCCGTGGAGTAGAGGAGTCACATACGGGGACTTGGGAGAGATGCACTGCATGTTCTTGCTCCCTCACCAGCCAGGCCGAGCGCCCCCCCTCGGGACCATTCAGGAGCTACCCAGAGGGCAGGCAGAAAGCCGCCATTGAAGAGGGGACCTCAAGAGGTTCCGTGCACCAGCCTCCAGGTGGGGCACAGGCTGCCAGGACCTGGAACCCTGGTCTGTGTTCCTCTCGCTTCCCGTGTGCCCTCAGCTGGACCACTTGATTTCGCTGTGCTAACATTTGCTTTGGGAGAAGGACCTGGCAACCCCCTCCCAAAAATCAATCTGCCATTGAAAACCCTATGAACAGCAGAGAAGCACTGACAATAGTGTTTCCCCTGTTGAACAGAGGGTCGCTATGAGTCGGATACCGACTCGACGGCACCTAACAACAACAACAACATTTGCTTGGGGCTGGGATTTAGCTCATTTGGTAGAGCGCCGCTCTGCAGTCTCTGAGGTCCCTGGTTTGATTCCCAGCATCCCCAAAATGGGAGAAGGACATGGCAACCCACTCCCAAGGCAACCCCGAATCAATCAACCACTGAAAACCCTGTAAGGGTCACTATGAGTCGGACACAACTTGACGGCATCTAACAACAACAACAACAACACCATTTCCAGTGTGTAAAATATGGGCCTCCTGACAGTTTAAAAGTCCTGAGGATCTATGTGCCTGGCTGGCACGGGGTTATGGAGGAGGGTGAGGCGTGGCCTCTGGTGGTTTCATTATCCTGGGATGGAAGCAAGGAGCATGGACCCTGGAATCGGTATTCTGGGTTTGAGCCCCGGTGGTGTCACTTAGGTACCCCTCTGCACCTCGGTTTCTGCATCTGTAAAATGGGGCCACGGTGGCTGCTGCCTCCCTGGAATGGGATGGAGCATGGCCAGGCATAAGAGGCTTTTACAGCTGCATTTGTGGGTGACCCCTGGTGTCCCCCGGTGCCCCCTTGGTGGTCCCATGAGAGAAGGCCGTCCTATGCTCTGCCCTCAGGCATTATGCCCTGGCCTGGAAGCACCACTTGGGTATGGGCCTACTCAGGGACACTCTAGGCTGTACCTCAGGCTGGTTGAACGACCCCTGCACTCAGCTCCCCCCACCCCCCAGGGTTGTGTCCCTGAGGCTGGGAGACAGCGAGACAGCCTGGGGCGGGTCTGCTTCTGTCTCTCTGGTCCCTGGTTGCTGTTAGGGAGCCTGGAGCCCACGCTTCGGGGGGGAGGCTGTTTCATGATTGCCACCAGGAGGTCATTTATATTGGCTAAGCGGGCTTAATTAGGCTGGATCGCAAGGTTACCGTAAGTGCCCAAAAAAGCTGTTAAGGGGTTAACCTCTCAGAGATTACATTGTATTCAGCGCTCTGTTAAAGTTTGAATTAATTTTTCCCATGGGTTTGTTCACATTCTAATTTTCAACTAAATGAGACATCTGTTTCAGAAAAGGAAAATTTGCTCTGGTTGTCACGGCAACTATCATTCTGTAAGGAAATTATTCCAATGGTTACTTCAGAACAGAAAGACAGAAATTCAGGACATAAAACCGCCTGCCATTGCTCAGTCGGAATTCTGATGCTTCCGGGAGGTGCCCTGGTTGGCGGCACACGGAGGGGCCGTGAGGCCAGGCCTGGGTGCTGGCTGCTGCGGATACTGGTCCCGCTGCCCTCGGGCACCATGGCACCACGGCGGCACACTCCTGGGTTTCGGACCACGGCTAGGTGGCATTGAGGGCCCGGACAGCTTGGGTGACAAGGCCCCACAGAGCTTCTCTGTCCCACCCTTGGTATGAAACACTGGGTGGCCCACAGGGAGGGGACCGCTAGTCACAGTGACTGGCCGCAGAGGCCTGGCCTCACTGGACATGAGGGGCGTTTCATTCCCAAACAGTGTGTCGCAGGCCACGCCGTGGGTAAGGCCCTCCTGTGTCTCCTCTGCCCGTGGCCCTCGCTGGTGGCTTTGTGCAGGGTAACGGGCTGTCCAGGCCCCGCTGCTTGATGGCATCAGTGGGGAAGTGAGGGCGCCCAGCAGAGTCCCCACAGGCCCTGCCCGCCGGCCCCCAGGAAGGCCCCTGCCTGAAGTGATTTCAGAAATCGTCTTCTGGAAGTTTCCCTGCAGGTCCAACTCTCCCTGCCCCCCAATTCTAAGGCAAGCCGCATGGACTCCTTTCCCTCGTGGGGCTCCTGGGTGTGCCCGGGGCCCCACCCTGCCAGGTCGGGCAGTGGGGGACAGCAGCCAGCAGGAAGGACACAGCCCGCCCTGAGGGGGAGGTCTGGACAACGCCTCCTCATCCCATTTGACATGGAGGTGTGAAGAGGCCAG
This sequence comes from Pedetes capensis, assembly GCA_007922755.1. Taxonomy (NCBI): domain Eukaryota; kingdom Metazoa; phylum Chordata; class Mammalia; order Rodentia; family Pedetidae; genus Pedetes; species Pedetes capensis. The sequence goes on from VMDO01001000.1 coordinate 200,428, forward strand.
CCAGGGAGGAACCGGAGTGCCTGGTACCAGCTACAGTGCACTTTCCACCCAGCAGGGGGGACAAGGTGGCCCCCCAGCCCTGTGGGGGCGCTGCTATCGGCTGCCTCCTATCCCCAGGCCCCACAGCAATGTGCCAGCTCTCCTGTGCGTGGGTGGGATGCTCTCATAGTCCCCATGCGTGGGTGGGGGTGGGCGATGGATGTGGGGGAAGTGGGAGGGACGGTGGAATAGCTCCGGATCAGATATCCCATTGAGACCAGGTTCTCCACCCAGCTCTGCCCTGGACTGCTCCGTGACCCTGGGAGACAGGACAACTTCTCTGAGCACCCCTGAGGCCAGGATGTCTAACTTCCTAGGATTCAAGATCGTGTTTCCAAGAAGCAGGCAGGAAACTGTCCCCCCAGAGCAAGGGTCCTTAGTGCTGGGAGACCCAGAGACCAGCAGGTGCCCCCGGGGCTGGCTGCTGGGGTCTGAGGGCTCTCAGATGTGTTTCTGAGTGTCTCCCTCAAAGAGCCACCACCTGTGGTGGCTCCCAACTGATAGCTGCCTTTTCTCCTCCAACCCCTCATCCCCCAACCCCTGTAAATATTTGATTAGATTTTTTTTTTTTTTTTTTTTTTTTTTTTGGTGATCCCGAGGGTTGGACCCAGGGCCTTGCGTTCACATGCTCTGCAAGTGCTGGACCACTGAGCTGTGCCCCCAGCCCGTTTTTTACTTTTTGAGACAGGGTCTCGCTAAGTTACGTAGACTGCCTCTGGTCTCGAGCTTGCCATCCTCCTGCCTCTGCCTCCCAAGTCGCTGGGATTACAGGCGTGCGTCACCGCGCCCTGCTTGATTAGATTTTTGAAAAATGAATCTGAGCCTATGTTTGGAAGTCAGCTCCAGAAACACACTGATCCTCTCCTCGATGGCCAGCAGGAAGGCCTGTGGGGTCCTGGAAGGACCCCAAGCGGCTTGGCCCCTGAGGCTGCCCTACTTAGTCATTAGGCTTCAGAGTGTCCTGGGACCTGGCTTCAGAAATTCCAGAGTCCAGCTACAAGTTAGAGCTGGCACAGCACCAGGGTCCCTTAGAGAGGGGCCATCATCGCCCAGCCAGGGCCACAGTGGGGAGGGACTTTACCTTGTATTATGAGTCTGCTGTGGCAGAGAAATTGCCTGAGGGAAACAGGGGGAAGACATATTTACTGGAGGCTCACAGTTAGAGGATCGGTCGATAATGGAGGCGGGGCAGGTGGAGCAGGGGCAGGGCCTGGGTTAGATGCCCTCACAGCATGGCAGGCCAGGAACTGGAGCTTACTGGAACCAGGAATCCACGTAAAAACCTCCTAAGGCCCGACACCAGTGATTCATTTCCACCAACCAGATACCCCCTACCAGGTTTCCGTAACCTTCCAGGACAGCCCCACTAGCTGGGGACACGATGTTCAAACACATGGCCTTTGGGGGATATTTAGATCCAAACCATGACACCTTGTGACTTGGGATGCAGAGACCAGGTGTCCACAGAGGTGGAAATGTATTCAACGGAAGTGCCCCTTCTCACTCTGATGGTCTCTGGTCTTTTCTACCCTGCCCCCGGTTTAAAAAATGCTGATGCCAACCGTCCAATGCAGCTTGAAAATCCCTGCCTTGGACCAGAGCTTTCTCTTCTAGGCTTTGTGGGTGGGGCTCAGGGGAGTGGAGGTGATAGGGATGGTAGAGGGGATGTTGGACGTGATGGTGATGGTGGAGGTGGTGAGGATGGAGGTGGTGGTAGGAATTGGGGGGTGGTTAGGATGGCGCTGGAGGCGGGGATCGAGATAGTGGAGCTGATGGTGGCGGTGGAGGTGATGGTCATGATGGGGGACAGCAATGGCGGTGGCACTGCATTGAGCACTTACTTTGAACCCACACTGTTTTAAGAACTGTGCGTGGATTAGCTGAGTTCATCCCCTCCAGGGCCCTGTTGAGGCAGACAGTCGTATTCCCATTCTATAGAGGGGAGAATTGAGGCACAGAGCTCCCAGGTATGCAGAAGGTGTTTGCATAGAGGGGCTCAGCTGAATCCTCTTAAACCTGATCCCCACTTGCCCAAGGTCACATAGGTACAGGTGGACTGTTCTAGTTCAGATCTGTCAGATGGCAGCGTTCCCTTGAAGTTTGGTGTAAATGTGTGCGTGTGTGTGCATGTGCTTGTATGCCCACGTGTGCCCTTGTGCGTGTGTGCACGTGTGTGTTGCACTTTTCCGCAGGCACACCCTGGCTTTCTGCAGGCAGACAGGGGCAGGCCTGCAGGGCTTGTGTGAGGGGAGAGCCCTCCCTGCTCTGTGCTGGTTCTAAGAAGCAGCATGGCATGGCCACCATCAGAGTAGTTGTTGTTGTTGTTAGGTGCCATCGAGTCGGTATCTGACTCATAGCGACCCTACGTACAACAGGCGAAACACTATTGCCAGTGTGTCTCTGCTGTTTATAGGGTTTTCAATGGCGGATTGATTTTTGGGAGTGGGTTGCTGGGTCCGTCTCCCATAGTACCTGGTGTTCCCAGGCGGTCTCCATCCAAGTGCTAACCAGGCCTGACCCTGCTTAGCTTCCAAGATCTGATAGGGTCAGGTGCCACAGGACTATGGCTGCAGGCAACAGAGTAGAGCCACCAGATTCAGAGCCAAAGGTGTCAGCCATGCTGCAGAATGGCTTGTGGCAAGGGAGAGTTAGGTGGCAGATTTGGCCATAAGAGGGGTGCAAGGGCCACACCTGGCCTCGCCCTGGACTCCGTGCTGGCAGCGGAGGGTAGCGAGCTGCCCACCTCCCCTCCCTGAGCCTCAGCTCCTTCTTTGTCACAGGAATAAGCGAGTCAGCGCTTCCCAGGGTTCTTGGAACAGTTAGGCGAGCCACCCCCTAGATTGTTGTTGTTGTTGTTAGGTGCCTTCGAGTCGGTATCCGACTCATAGCGACCCTACGTACAACAGGCGAAACACTGTTGTCAGTGCTTTTCTGCTGTTCATAGGGTTTTCAATAGTGGATTGATTTTTGGGAGCGGGTTGCCGGGTCCCAAGCCTACAGCACCTGGTGTTCCCAGGCGGTCTCCCATCTAAGTACTAACCAGGCCTGACCCTGCTTAGCTTCCGAGATCTGACGGGATCTGATGCCACAAGGCTACGGCTGCAGGCACCCCCTAGATAGGGCCTGGCAAAAGTCGGGGTGCAGAACACGCTGCTGTTTCTATCCCAGAACTTGGTTATTGGCTTTGTCCTCCACAGAGCAGTAAGATGGAGACCTGTGTGGACCCCCTTGCCCTGGAGCTGGAGGTCTGGGGCTGATGGCAGTGGGATCAGTGTGCAGGGCTGTGTAATGCACCATCCCCACCAATAGGAATGTCTCCCGCAGCTCCATAGCCAGCAGTGGAGAAAGGGGCCGGCGGGTTGGCTCCTCGTTGGAAGCTTCAAAGACGGTTCTGCCCCGGGCCTCGCTCCCAGCTCCAGCAGCTGTGGCAAGCCTTGGCAGCTTCCTCGTGATAGCATCACTCCAGTCTCTGTTTCATTGTCACGTGGCGTGCCTCCCTCTGCCTGTGCCACTGTTTTCCACCCGGCTCTCTTTGGAGGACCCCAGGCAGTGGGTCTGGGGCCCTCTCTGATCCAGCATGACTTCATTTTCACTTGATCGCTTCTGCAAAGACCTATTTCTAAGTGAAGTCCTGTTCACGGGCACCAGGGTTTGTCAGTGTATCTTTTGGGGGACACAGTTTGACTCAACAGAAGTGGCAGTGGTGGTAACTGTAGCCATGGTGCTGCTGATGGTGATGGTGATGGTCGTGATGATGGCTGTCTTAGTCTGTCAGGCTGCTGTCACAGAATACCACAGGCGTGGCAGTTCATGAACAACAGAAATTCGTTTCTCACCATGCTGGAGTCTGTGAGTCCAAGATGGAAGAGCCAGCAGAGCCCATAGCCAGCGAGGGCTGCTGCCTTGTTCATAGCTGATGCCTTCTCACTTCCTCATCACCTCCCAGAGCCCCACCTCCCAATGCTGTCACCTTAGGGTTAGGATTTCAACATAGGAATTTGGGGGGGGATGCAAAGCTTCAGAGCATAGCCATGGTGGTGGTGGTGGTGATGATGGTGGTGATAGTGATGATAGTGGGGATGGTGGTAGGGTGGTGGTGATGGTGGTACTGGTGATTATGGTGGTGATAAAGTGATGGTGTTGGTGATGGTGATGGTGATGATAGTGGAGGAGGTGGTGGCGATGGTGATGGTGTTGGTGATAACTATGATGGTGATGGTTATGATAATGGCGGTGATGGTCATAATGGTGTTGGTGTTGGTGATGGTGATGATGGTGGAGATGGCAATGGTGATGGTGGTGGTGATGACTGTGATGGTGATGACTGTGATGGTGATGGTTATGATGATAATGCCGGTGATGGTGATAATGGTGTTGGTGATGATGGTGGTGGTGATGGTGATCATGGTGGTGGTGATAATAGTGGAGATGGTGGTGGTGATGGTGGTGATGAGTATGATGCTGTTGGTTATGATGATGATATGCTGGTGATGGTGACAATGGTGTTGGTGATGATGGTGGTGGAGATGGCAATGGTGATGGTGGTGGTGATGACTATGATGGTGATGGTTATGATGATGATTATGCTGGTGATGGTGACAATGGTGTTGGTGATCATGGTGGCGGTGATGATCGTGGAGATGGTGGTGGTGATGGTGGTGATGATTATGCTGGTGATGGTGACAATGGTGTTGGTGTTGGTGATGATGCTGATGGCGATGATAGTGGAGGTGGTGGTGATGGTGATGGTGGTGGTGATGTTTATGGTGGTGATGGTTATGATGATGATGGTGGTGGTGATGGTGATAATGGTGTGATAGTGGTGATGGTGATGGATACGATGTGGTGATAATGGTGGTGACTGGTGATGGTGGACATGATTGTGGTGATGATGGTGATGGCGGTGGTGGTAGTGGAGGTGGTGATGGGAATGATAGTAGCAGTGGTGGTGAGGATGGGGATGGGGGTGGGGATGGTGGCCCTGTATATGCCCAAGGGCTCCCTTTGTGTGGGGTCTTAAACCTAACTTAAACCTAACGGGTGACTGGGATGCTTCAGTTGTGATGCTTTTGTTGCAAATGACTGAAAACCAAATTCAAATGGCTCTTGCTCATGTTCCGGAGCGTTCTGAGGTATGATGGGTGTCAGGCGTGGTTGATCCAGCTGTCTCCCCTTGGGACATCCTGCTGCCAGCTCCCAAGGCTAGAAGACTTGAGATGACAGCGCCCTCTTTTTTTGTCCTTCAAAGAAATGTCTGGGATTCTCTCCAATTGCCAGAGTCTCGGTTACATGCTCACCGTTGAACCCATCGGGAATGGAGAGCACGGGTGGCCTAGGACTGGCTGGGTAGCAGGTTGGATTATGTCAATGACCAGGTCCATATGGCCCCACCCTGGCCCTGGATGGGCTCAGGCTTATGTGGCCGCGCGGCCAGAGGCTGCTGGTGGAGCAGAGGACGAGCTCCCGCCTGAGGAGGCTGCCCTGACCTGGCCTGGGCTCCATCGCTCCAGGTGGTGAACATTCTAGGAGAAATCCTGGCGCATCCTTGCCTAAACTTTGATTGAGTGTCTTGATGCCGAGCTGGCTCCCAAGGCTGCCTGGCCCTGGGGTCTGCCCCCATTCCCTGTGCCCACCTCATGCTCTCGTGGTGCCCCCTAACGTGCCCACTCTTCTCCCCTAGGCAGCCCTGGTTTTATGGCTGGGGCTTTAACCTCCCACGAGGCCAAGCCCTGCTGGAGAAGTGGAACCTCATTCCCGAAGGCGTTGACATCCTGATCACCCATGGACCGCCCCTGGGTAAGGCCTGCTGGCTTGGCCTTGGCTCTGGCCTGGCTCCGGCTGGCTCACCTGCCTGGGCTGCTGGGGGGACTTTGGGCGGTGGGGGCTGGCTGGGGCTAGGAGCTGAGGTCACCTGGCCTGCCCAGAGGAGCCTGGGGGTGCTGTCCTGAGTCTGCCTGTCGGCCCCTCCTTCCTGAGCACCTGCTGTATGCCAGCCTCGTTACCTCGAAGATGCTCTGCACAGCGCCAGGAGCGCAGCACCATCTGCCCGCTTCACAGAGGCAAACTGCGGCTTGAGCCCTCGGTTCTCTCGACCTCCTCAGGGTGCTGAGCACCTTAGGACCTGCCATGGGCTCCACCAGGCACCCTCAGCCCTCTCAGGGCCCCAGGGCTGTGGATTCCACCTCCTGGCCCCGAGGCTGTGGCTCACCTATTATCACCTCCTGGAGCCCCTGGCTTCCCATTGCGGGCCTGCGTCCCGTCCATCCTCACGCCCCTTCCATTCCACCCCTGCGCTGTCTCCAGCTCCTTTCCCTTCTCACTGCTGCTGCTGACTGTCCGCTGGTCCAGGCCACGTCCTCTCTCTCTCTCCTTTGCCCACAGTGGCCTCCTTACCAGCCCCCCAGCCCCGAGTCTTGTCCCTTGCAGTGCATGCTCCTGTCTTCTCTGCCCTGCCTTGCCAGCACTCCAGAACCCCTGGCTCCCTCAGCCTTTAGAAGGAAGCTCACACCCCTGCATCTTGGCTCAGGCCAGCCTGTCATCCCCCAGCTACCTCTGCCGAACCTGCCATGGCCCCCTTCAAGCTTGGTCCGGCCTTGTGCTGGGTGCCCGGGGGCCGGGGATTAGTGTCAGGTAGTGCTCGCCTGCCCAGAGGGATGTGGTCAGGGCCTAGGGAAGCTGGGGCAGGCACAGAGAGCGTTGGTGCTGTTGGGCAGGCCTGGGAGGCTTTCAGAAGGGGTGATGTCAGGGTCCTGGGGCATCCAGGAGTGAGGGCAGGGCGTCCAGGCCAGAGCTGCCTCTACGGGGTGAGGCCCTGCGCAGCCTGCATCACTGGTTCACACCCCTGCTCAGGAAGCCACTCTGCCCCTGCTGCCCCCTGCCCAGCCTGCGCCCAAGGGCATTTGGCCCTGCTTAGAAAGTTGCAGGAATAGCCGGGTATGGTGGCTCACACCTGTAATCCCAGCTGCTCAGAAGGTGGAGGCAGGAGGATCGCAAGTTCGAGACCAGAGGCAGTCTGTGTAACTTAGCGAGACCCTGTCTCAAAAAGGAAAAACATGGGCTGAGGTGCAGCTCAGTGGTCCAGCACTTGCAGAGCATGCAAGTGCGAGGCCCTGGGTTCAACCCCCAGTACCGCAAAAAAAAAAAAAAAAAAAAAAAAAAAAAAAGTTGCTGGAAGTAGGCTTCCTCCACCCATTGCCAGTGTAGGAGGCCCTGAGGCCTGGAGTACACCAGGGTTTAGGTTGTTGTTGTTGTTGTTAGGTGCCGTCGAGTCGGTATCCGACTCATAGCGACCCTCATAGGGTTTTCAATGGCTGAGTGCTTCAGGATTGCCTTGGGAGTGGATTGCCAGGTCCTTTTCCCATTTTTGCGGTGCTGGGAATTGAACTCGGGGCCTCAGAGACTGCAGCGCAGCGCTCTACCAACTGAGCTAAATCCCAGCCTTCAGGGTTTAGGTAGCACAAGGAAATTGTGACCAGGTTTGTGTCACTGCACCAGGGCCTCCTGACTCTTGGGCCACGTCATTCAACAGTCACCGTCGCCTGGGCTTAGAGTGGTCCTCGGGGCAAGGGTTTTGTCCCCTTCTCTTTTCCCTCTATCCCCCTGCCCTCTCTCCAGTCCCCCTGCTTTTCCTTTCTCCTTCCTTCCTCCCTCCCTTCCTTCCTTCTTCCTTCCTGCCTTCCTTCCTTCCTGCCTTCCTCCATATCCTGCCATCCTCCATTCCTCTACCATCCTTCAGCAGTCCTTCCTCCATCCACCCATTCATTCACCCATTTCCATCTGTCCATCCCTCCTCCACCCATCCATCCATTCATCCACCTTCTACCCATCCATCCTCCTCCCTCCCTCCAGACACTATCTCTTGGCTTCCTGTTCTCTGGATGCCTCACCCAGGCTGCCACGCACGTACCACGCATCCGTTCTGGGGACGCCTGTGTGTGCCAGGCGTTTCAGCAGGTGCCACCCACGCTTCCTCTTCACACTGTAGACCCCGGGACAGTGAGGAGCCGCAGACGCTCCCGGCCAGCCCCGCTCCCAGCTCCCTGTGGAGGGAGGACAGGCCCAGTCTGATGCTATGGGCTCCCTGGCCCCAGCATGGTACTTTTGTTTGTTTGTTTTTGTGGTCCTGGGGGTTGAACCCAGGGCCTTGCGCCTGCATGCTCTGCAAGTGCTGGACCACTGAGCTGCGCCCCCAGCCCATTTTTTACTTTTTTGAGGCAGGGTCTCGCTAAATTATGCAGACTGCCTGTGGTCTCGAACTTTCGATCCTCCTGCCTTCGCCTCCGGAGCTGCTGGGATTACAGGTGTGCGCCATTGTGCCCGGTTCCCAGCATGTTACTTCTAATTGTTGGATGAAGCCAAGACACAGAGAAGTCCGCTCACTTGTCCACGGTCACTGTCGCCGCAGAGCCCCGGCCTCCTCCTTGCCCATTTCCTGCCTCTCTTCTCTCTTCCCTTCCTCCTCCTCCCTCGTCCCTCTGCCTCTCTGTCCCTGTCTCTCTCTGATCTTTAAGTTGTGTCTGCTGCAGGCTGCCTGATGCTTGGAGTCACGGCTCTCCCTGGCCCCTGCCCTCGAGTCGCAGAAACCCATTTTGCCACCCAAACAGAGAGGGGCCGAGGGGACCCTAATTGTTCACTCGGAGTCATCAATTATTCTTCGTTTGTGTAACCATGTGAGGATAATAAGCAGCCACCATATGGGCCGGCTGCGGGAGGCTGGCAGGCAGCAGACGCAGGCAGGGCCACGTGAGCCCCGCGCCAGCGGCGGGGGAAGTTCATTGTCAGGACTGAAAGGGAGGTTTGCTTAGAAAGTTTTCGAAACAGAAATCTTCCCCAGCTGTTTGCAGGCTCTGTGCCGTCCTTGGCCACAGGCTGCCTTGGGCCTCAGTTTGCTAATCTCTGTAGGCAGGGGCAGCGAGGCCACTTTGCCGGGTGCCAGCGGCAGGAGCACTTGGCCCAGGTACCCAGCCTGCCTTGGTTCCAGTAAGGAGGCTTTGGGCGCAGCCTCGCGGAGGGAGCCCTGCAGGGCAGCTTCCACCGGAGGGCTGAGGCTGGGCCGAGGGGCAGTGCCAGGCCGGGGCTCCAGGACCGCAGGACCCCACGTCTCTCCCAGGCTGCCCGCGCGGCCCCCTGGGGCCCAGGGCTGGGGGCTGGGCCCTTCTCGGCGCCATCCTAGCCCCACTTTGTCTTCCTGCACAGGTTTCCTGGACTGGGTCCCCAAGAAGATGCAGCGCGTGGGCTGCGTGGAGCTGCTGAACACGGTGCAGAGGCGCGTCCAGCCGCGGCTGCACGTCTTCGGCCACATCCACGAAGGTCAGCGGGCGGGAGGGCTGGGGAGGGCAGCGGACCTGTGGCGGCTTCTCCCTGTGCCTCTGGAGGGGCGCCCTGCCTCCCTTCAGCCCGACACCCTTTTCCTCCCTGACTTGGGCAGCCGGAAGGGAAACAGCCCACTTCTCCCACCCGCCTGGCAGGGGCCCTATGCCCACGATGCCCCTCCGATCAGCTGTCACTGTTTCTTGAGCATAAAATCCTGCCAGGCTCTGGTGGGGGGGGGGCGTCATCCTCAAAGCCCACAACTCTGCCATTCCCTGATCTGGGGAGATTCTGGGAGGTGGCCAGGGGGTGGTCAGAGGTGGGAACACTTGGATTGTGACATGGAGTGGACATGTTTTGAACTCGTTAAGGTTGGTGGCCCTGTCTTGTCACTTACATGCCCTGGCACACAGTTGTTAGGTGCTATTGAGTTGGGTCCAACTCATAGCAACCTAATGTACAACAGAAGGAAACTTGGCACTATGTCGGTCCTTCTCTGCTATTCACAGGGCTTTCCATGGCTGATTGTTCCAGGAGTGGGCTGCCAGGTCCTTCTCCCGTTTTTGTGGTACTGGGGCTTGAACCCAGGACTTCAGAGAGTGCAGGACAGAACTCCACCAACTGAGCTAAACTTAATAAATATGGAGGGACTGCTTGCTTGCTTGCCCAGAAGGCTCTAGGGGCATTGGGTCACCCCCTCTGTGCTCCGCCCCCAGCTTCTCACCACCATTCACATACAGACATGGCATTCCAGCTTCTGTCCTAGGTGTCTGGAGCCACATCACCAGAGAGGTGGGGGACATCCACGTCACCCTGTGGGCAGTGAGCAGGGCGGCCGTGGTGGCCAGGGATGACTTCAGCTCCAGTCCTAAGTAGCCTGACTGCCCCCTGCCCCCCATGTGCCAGCTCTCCTTATTAGACCTTCGGCACCCTCACTTGAGCCTGATTCCAGCAGTTTGGTGCCAGCCCCTCTCTGGGATCCTTCTGAATATTTATCTCCCCTGCCCAAGGCCTCCCATTCCCACCCTGCTAGGAAGCACTTTGGCTTCTGGGGGTGGGGACCTACGCGGCTTCTCCTGAAGGTGTTTCCTGGTCTGCTGACCGGCCTGCTGGGGTTGGACCAGGGCTCCTGGGCCTCTGCGAGTGCCTGGTCCACATGACATCATTTTCCAGCTTGGAAGCAAACAAGCCTCAAACCGTCTCCTGAGGGTCTCTGCAGGGTCTTCTCAGGGGGTGGGGCCTCAGACCTCACCTGGCCCTGGAGGGGCTCATGGACTCCGGGGCAGCAGACAAGCAATCAAGGACAGAATCTGAGCCTGTGGGGCAGCTCAGGTGCTGGGGGATAAGAATGTCGGTGGTCCGCTTCTTTGGCCCTCCTGTGTGCACAATGATATGTTGTAGTTGTTGTTGTTGTTGTTAGGTGCCATTGAGTCGGTATCCGACTCATAGCGACCCTACGTATAACAGGGAAAACACTATTGTCAGTGCTTCTCTGCTGTTCATAGGGTTTTCAATGGTGGATTGATTTTTGGGAGGGGGTTCTTCTCCCAAGCCTACAGCACCTGGTGTTCCCAGGCGGTCTCCCATCCAAATACTAACCAGGCCTGACCCTGCTTAGCTTCCGAGATCTGATGGGATTGGATGCCATAGGGCTATGGCTGCAGGCCTTAGTTATTGTTTGTTGTTGTTGTTAGGTGCCAAGGAGTAGGTATCCGACTCATAGCGACCCTCATAGGGTTTTCAATGGCTGAGTGTTTCAGGATTGCCTTGGGAGTGGATTGCCAGGCCCTTCTCCCATTTTTGCGGTGCTGGGAATTGAACTCAGGACTGCAGAGACTGCAGTGCAGCGCTCTACCAACTGAGCTAAATCCTAGCCCTAGTTATTGTTTAGGTGCCCTCAAGTTGGGTATGACTCATAGTGACCTATGCACAACAGAACAAAACACTCCCTGACACTGTGCCATGCATGGCACCATGTCAGTTTATCTCTGCTAATCACAGGATTTTCAATGGCTGATTGTCTCAAGAGTGGGCAGCTGGGTCCTTCTCCTAAGCCTACAGCACCTGGTGTTCCCAGGCGGTCTCCCATTTAAGCACTAATCAGGCCTGACCCTGCTTAGCTTCCGAGATTTGACAGGATGGGATGCCAGGGCGATGCATCTGTAGACACACAGTTACATAGGCACAATCACACAGGCAAAATGGCGCTCCAAAGAACAGGGGCACTGCGGAGAGGAGGGAATCGTCCCTTCCCGAGTGGACGTGATCTGAGCTGAAGGACAAGGGCGATTCTAACAAGCAGTGGTGGTGGAGAGAGGGCATGATGGGGGAGGGAATGATGCGCAACAATAATGATGGTGATTATGATGACAACCTGGGCTGGGATTTAGCTCAGTTGGTGGAGCGCTGCTCTGTAGTCTCTGAGGTCCTGGGTTCGATCCCCCAGCACCGCAAAAATGGGAGAAGGACATGGCAACCCACTCCCGAGGCAAACTTGAAACAATCAGCCATTAAAAACCCTATGAGGGTCGCTATGAGTCAGACATGACTCCACGGCACCTGACAACAACAATAATGATGACAACCACAGTGAAGATGGTGGGGAATCACAGGGCGGCACCGGCGGTGGTGGAGTTGACATCACAGATGACAGTGATGCTGATGACAGGGACAGTGATGGAGCTGGTGATGCCGTTGATTTTATGATAACGCTGAGGGTGGCGTTGATGGCGGTGAGGATGGAGGTGACGATGCCAGCAATTGCAGTGATGAACCCGGGTGGTGTTGATAATGACAATGTGGGTGGTGGGGATGCCGGGGCTGGCGGTGAGGATGAGCTTGCCGTGGGGAGGGTGGTGATACTGGTGCTGAAGATGATGCTGAGGCCGGGGTCTGTAGTGGTGACTCCCTGCCTGCTTTGCACGTGCCGGGGCCGTGGATGGTGACCGTGGCGCTCACGGATGGCGATCGCATCTGTTCCTCCTGGTGGGCTCAGAAGCATCTGCCTGCACCCCTTCCATGTCACTGACGAAGAGCCTGGGGTTCAGAGCTGCAGTGTCTTGCCCCAGACCTATTCAGGCCGCTGTGGCTTAGGGCCCTGGGGCTACCACACCCCACAGGCCCTGGCCTGACAGGCGCGCACTTCCTTTCCAGGGTACGGCGTCATGGCGGATGGGACGACCACCTACGTGAACGCGTCCGTGTGCACTGTGAACTACCAGCCTGTGAACCCCCCCATAGTCATCGACCTCCCCACACCCCGGAACTCCTGACTGCCCCCTGCCGCCCTCGCTCTGCCCGCCTAGGTCAGCTCTGTCCACCCGGCTGAGAGAGAGCGCGGCTCCCGCAACCCACTTCCTTCCATGCAGAGCGGCCCGGACAGCCTGCCTGGCCAGGGACCAGCCCGCCATGGGTGGAGACCTGGAGATAAAGGAAATCGCCTTTGACTGTCAACCCTCTGCCGCCTGCAGTGGGGACCCTGCACGGCCCCCTCGGGGGTGCTGCTGTCATTTCTGTCTTCTGCGTTGTACATCCGTGTGTACCTCATTAAAGAGCCAAACAGGCTCCTGGCCCCGTCGTCCTCGGGAAATGACGGAATCGTCACCCCGCTCGGCTGGACGCCCTCCTGGGTTGAGAAGCCACTGCTCCCGCTCTGCGTTTGGACATTCTCGCACAAAAGGTCCCTCTGCCTGAGGGTCTGTGGCTGTGAGCCCCAGGATTGGGGGGAGGGGTTTGTGGCCTGGGCACGCACAGCCCTTCCTCTCCTACAGGGCCAAGAGGGGACAGGCCCACTCGTGGAGGACCCCAGAGGGAGTGTTCGGGGACATCTCAGGAATTTGGACTGCACCTGGCCGGCACCGCAAGCAGCTGGCTTCGCACTGTCCCCTTGGCTTCCTGTGGGAACTTCTGCTGGCGTGAACATGGGGCTGAGCGGCCCGGGCGTCTGCTCGGAGCCTGGATTTGGGGGTTCGGTTCTGCAGAATGTGCCATTTGAGTGTCCAGAACCTGCTGGGAGGTTCCCCATCGGGGTAGGACAGCCCTTGGTCCCCTGGGGACTGCACTGCTCTGTAGGACACGAGACCCGGGTGGATCTGCAGGCCGAAGCCACGGCGTGCGTCACACGTGTGCCCCAAGTTTGTGTGCGCCTCACGTTTGTGTGCGCCTGTACACGCACGTCCCTCTAACGTAACAAGGCGCACCCCGGGGTTCTCGTTCCTGTTCCCCAGTGGGGTCCATTCTTTGGGGAGATTTCCCTTGCACCCGAGGGCGCCCAAAAGGTTCGGAATCCTCCATGATCAGTGCTGCTGGTTACTGGGAGGGGGCACAGCGGCAGAGCGGGCTTCCTTCTTTGAATTAGGACTGCGGGGAGGGAGGGGCCTCCTCTCTAAAGGGGAGGAGCCTACAGGGCCCGGGCCAGGGGACGGCACATGCTGGGCTGGAGTCTGTCCTTATTTAAAATGCACACATTTGTTCATCATGGAGTATTTTTGCATTCATTTTGGATTTTTTTCTTTCTTTTTCTTTCTTTTTTCTTTTTGTTTTTCTTTTTCTTTTCTTCCTTCCTTCCTTTTTTTCTTTTTCTTTTTCATTTCTTTTTTTTTTTTTTTTTTTTTTTTTTTTGAGTCAGGGTCTTGCTAAGTTATGCAGGCTGCCTCTGGCCTCCAACTCGTGATCCCCCTGCCTCGGCCTCCCGAGTCACTGGGATGTGGGGCATACGCCACCACATCCAGCCTCATTTTGACTTTTAACATTACACTAAAATAGGATTATTTGCCCTGATTCCTGGTGTTTTGCATCCCCTTTACACTGTGTGTTGAGATGAGGGCCTCCCTCCACACCATCATCTCAGCCCTGGGAAGCAGCCTTCCTCAAGCCATTTGGCAGATAGCATCTTGTTTCATCCACACTTGGTCCTTCAAGGTGGGTATTGCTGTCTCCACTCTAGGGATGAAGCAATTGAGGCCAGAGAGGCAAGTTAGCTTGCCTGAGGATGCACAGTACAAAAGGGGCAGTGGCAGGATTTGAACCTCAGTCTCTGGCTGCACAGTCCTCACTTTACAATCACTTCGATTTTTGTCCCTATAAAGCAGTGCATGGTCCAAGGCTTTTGTTTTTGGAGGCTCCTGCTCAAAATGGTCTCTGGTTCATTCTCCGTGGGGAGCCCCTCAAACCCTGAGGACCCTGAACTCTGAGCCCAGCTTCCCAGGATCCTGGGAAACTGACTCCTTCCGGCTGACGAGTGAGCCAAGCTGATGATGGGGGAGGCTGCGATCTTGGGAGCCCACAGCACGCGGCACTGGCCCAGGTGGCTGCACTCCACGGCCATAGGGCTGCAGGAATCCTGCTCTGCCCGAGTGCCTCCTGGGGGCCAAGGATGTTTACAAGATCTTCCTCAGGGGCCTGAGGTGCATGACGTGTGTGGAGCAGAGAAAACACAAGGCCCGCGGCGCCTTTACTCCATTTCTATACGGACCAAGAACTATAAACTAAAACAAACAAACAAACAAAGGGTTTTTCCTAAGGTATCTTCAGAATATGGTGTATTTTTATGTGGGAGAGAAAAGTTATGAAGGCAGCTGTTACTTTAAGAGAAAATTCATTAAAAGTCTTCGAGGTATGAAAGATGGCGGCGTTGCTCCTCAATCATTTTGGCATAACTTGATTGTGGCTGTAATTTTTTTTTTCTTTTTTTTTCTGCCAAGCATGTCAGACAATAAAGTCTTTGTAAAAAGAAAACGGTCTTCGTGGTGCCTCTTCCTGTGGGGGTCCCTGGGTGTCGTGGGGGGCCAGGTAGAGGAGGCGTCTTGAGTCCTGGGCAGCCTGTGGAGGCTGAAGACTTCCCCTGTGTCCCTGACTGCATCCCGCGCTGCTTCCGCTCCCCCAGGTGGAGGGTCTCGGAGGTGGTGGCGCTCACAGGTCTGTGCCCCACTGGATATAAGTGGCGTGGCTGCCTGAAGTGGCTGGAGATGGCCTTAGCTGTGACTCTTCCTGGATGTGACATGTTCAACCCTTGCTTGACAGACAAAAGGTCCAGGCATTGTCCAAAAATAAAATAAAATAAAATAAAATAAAATAAAACACTGGCGGGTATAGTCAAGTTGCGGAAGTTCTGCCATTTTTATCTCCCCATGTGTCTGTCCGCCCATCCATCCGCTCACCCACCCGCTGACCCATCCTTCCGTATACCCATCTGTGTTTGTCCGTCCAACCCTTTGTCCATTCATCGCCACCCACCCACCCTTCAAGCTACTCCTCTGCTAGCCCCTTTCCATGCCCACCCCAATGCTCTCTGTGTGCCTCCCCTGGGGCCTGCTTGTCAGGGAAATGCTAGCAGTGACAGTGACAGATTTGGGAGGGAAGATTGGTGAGGGAGATGTGAGGACAAGGGCTGAAGGGACCGGCAGATGTCAACGTGGGGGGCCCAGGAGCAAGGAGAGCAGGTTTGAGGAAGACATGGGGTTCTGTGTGGGCCTCCTGAGCTGGAGGTGTGCTGGGGGCAGGAGGGGGAGGTGTCCACTGGCTCAATGGATAAGCGGCCTGGAGGAGGAGCCTTGAAGTGTGGGTCCTAAGTGAGCCGGCCAGACGAGGCCTCCCAGGGAGCTGGGAGGGAGAGCAGCCTGGGGGAGACACGCCCTGCCAGCCTCTTGGGGACCTCTCACTCTTGTTTTGGGAGGGGCCCCTGCCCCAGGGCTTCACAGGGGCGTGCTGCAGCTGTCCTGGGCCTGCACCCCAGGCCAGGTCTGCGCTGTCTGTGGGTCATGAGGAGCTGCTTGGTTTGAGGAATCCCCACCCATTGCTGCCCATGGCCAGAATGAGCCCCGCCAGGGCCCCTAGGCAGGGCAGGGACCTCTAAGGTTGTTGCACCTGGCGATGCGGACACAGGGCAGGCTGCTTCAGTGCACCTGGGTCCCTGCAGCCCTGCACAGGGAATGCTTTCCTGCTCTCCACGCCTCTTCCCTCCCTCTTCCTTCTTCCTTCCTTCCTTCCTTCCTTCCTTCTTTTTCTTTCCTTCTTTTTCTTTCTTTGTCTTCCTTTCTTCTTTTCTTTCTCTAATTCTTTTTCTTTTTCCTTTCTTATTTCTTTCTCTCTCTTTCCTTTCTTTCTCTTCTTTTTCTCTTCTATTCTTTTTTCTTCTTTTTTCAGTTTTTCTTTCTTCTTTCTTTCCCTTTCCTTCTTTCTTTTTCTTTTTTCTTCTTTCTTTCTTCTCTTTTTTCAGTTTTTCTTTTTTCTTTCTTTCCCTCTCTTTCCTTCTTTCTTTTCTCTTCCTTTTCTCATTTTCTTTTCTTTTTTCTTCTTTCTTTTTCTTTTTCCTTTCTTCTTTCTTTCCCTCTCTTTCCTTCTATCTTTCTTTTCTCTTCCTTTTTTCTTTTTCTTTCTTTTCTTTTTTCTTCTCTTTCTTTTTCTTTTTTTCTTTCTTCTTTCTTTCCCTCTCTTTCCTTCTTTCTCTTCTCTTTTCCTTTTCTTTTTCCTTTTTCTTTTCTGGTCCTAGGCATGCACGCTACCACTGAGCTGCACTCCCAGCCCCCACAGTCCTGTGGCCCCAGTAGGCAGAAGTGGCCCCCGAGAACTCCTCCTGGGGAGACCTGGTGGCAGCTCAGAGGCAAGACCCCAGGTCTCCAGGAGCATGTGTTCCATTGTCCCATCAGTTGTCACGTTCAGAACCTAAATTCAAAGACACGATTAAGATTTCCAAGATGGCGGCTACACAGCTGAAACCCAAGTGTGAGTGCAGCCGAGTGAGGAGGCTGTGCAGCTGCCTGGGAGGGAGAGCAGCCTGGGGCAGGGACTGTCCTGCCCTTCAGCCTCAGTGGCCGCCAGAGCACCCTCCTGAGGTGGGGAGGGAGCCCTGTGGCTGCTGGGAGCCGCTCCTTCCAGGACAGGTCTGCGCTATCTACGCTGTCTGTAGGAGAGCGGGCTCTGTAGATGCAGCAGGCTCTGCACCAACCTGTAAAGACGTATTTGCATCTCTTCAGTACTAGCTGGAGTGTAAAACAGCCCTGGAAACATCCTCTTGAGGTGCCCCTCATCACAGTAATAACCGAGGTGCCCCAGGACAGCCTTGGCTGCTTACGAAGCACTTGCGAGGCAGAGATCACACGTGAGACAGGAGGAGAGAGGCCAGAGAGGGCCGAGCTCTGTCTGTTACAAAACCCTGATCTTGCGGGAACTAACCGGTTCCGGGAACTCTGGCCTCACCCCACAAGACCAGCATTAACCCCTTCCGAGGATGGGGCCCCATGACCCAAGCATCTCCCACTGGGCCCCACCACGGGGGGGGGGGGTTGCAGCACCACAGCGTTCTTCCACTGGGGACCAGACTTCCACGGTGTGAACCTCTGGGGCCACAGCACGGCCAAGTCTGGCTGATGCTCAGCCAGGCTGATGGAGCCCTGGGACTCTGCTCCCCTTGATTCCCACCCTTCCGCAGCCCAGCCGGGACGGCTCCACTGCAGACCCGGGGCGGCCCAGGGCCAGTGAAGTCACACAGGGGCTTTTCTGGCTGGTTTTCCCATTTTAGAAAAATATTTTATTTTGAAATAATTTCAGGTTTCTGGCAGGTCTTCCCCCAGTGTGTCCCCTATAACCACAATACATTATCTAAACTGACAAAATAGCGTTGGTGTCCCACCACTCACCTATAGACTTTGGACGCTAACAGTTTTTGACAAATGTCCCCATCTGCTCCAGGATCCGACGCCCACCCCATGCTGCACACAGCTGCCAACTCCTCCTGCATTCCGCCCACACTAGGGCAGTGGCTTGGCGTTTCCTTGCTGTTCACCACCTCGGAAGTCCTGGAGGCTGCTGGCTGAAAGCCGTGCAGGATGTCCTTCCATGTTGGTTTGTCTGGGGTTTGCTGGAGATTCTCCCAGGGCCATGTGTTTTTACGAGGACTCCAGGGACAAGGGGCTGGGATTTAGCTGAGTTGGTAGAGCTACGCGCTGCAATCTCTGAGGTCCTGAGTTCCATTCCCAGCACCACAAAAATGGGAGAAGGACATGGCAATCCACTCCCAAGGCAATCCCAAAACAATCAGCCATTGAAAACTCTATAAAGGTCACTATGAGTTGGACATGACTCGATAGCACCTAACAACAACAACAACAACCACAGATGAAAGGTGGCCTCAGGGCACCGTACCTGGGCAGCATCATGAGTCACTCCTGGCAAGGTTGGCCTTGTCATTTGAAGTGCTATCCAAGGCCACTCCTCTGAAGAGACACTACTGGTCCTTTTCCTACTCCATGTGTCAATGCAAATCACTAGGTCAAGCTCGTCCCCAAGAGAGGGACTCAGCTACTCCCCTGTAGGCTGGGTGGACGCGTGGTCCCGCTGCCGTGTGAACCCAGCAGTATCTGGGGCGGGGAGAGGCTGCGCAGATATCTCGCGTCACCCTGTCGCTGCCCTCGGCGATGGCTGTGGTGGTATCTGTGGCGGGTCGGTAGCTCCCCATCCCTTCTGCGTTTATGATTTGGCATTCTGTCATGAAAACTTGTCTCTTCTCTGCCACTTACTTCCACAGTGTGCGCACCGGGCTGTGGTATTTGGGTTGTGATCTAACACGGTCATTTGTGACTCTGGACACCAACGGTCTGAGCTCTGTCCGTTGGAAGCTCTTTAGGTCGGCGCCTGTGTCCTTTCGACAGGTCCACAGAGCCTCTTGGTGGCTGTGTCCCTCACTCCCTTGCGTTCCGGCCTTGTGACGCGTTTCAGGCTCATTTCATATCATCCCTGCCTTGTCCCTGGAATCAGCCACTTACCCTGAAAGCCTAAGTTCCTTCCGGCTAGAAACTGGGTTCTAGTCCACAGCCACAGCCCTCTGGGCACGCCTGGCCTTGTCTGCTCTTGGAAACTAGGCAGGGCTGGGCCTGGTGAGTACTTGGACGGGAGACACCGAGATGCGGGTGCTAGGGGACAAGTTGCCGTCGCGCTGGCTCTCAGGGTCAGGGCTGAGAGATCTCCATCGTGACCAGCCCAGCCAGGCGTGCGTTTTACCCATCCATCCTTCATCTGCCTTAAAACCAACACGAGCTCATCTGCTCCTCCCCTGCTCCGCCCTCCACCTCTGCGACATCATTCATCCCCCCTACTGCCTCTCTGTGCTTTCCTTGGGTTGAGAAGCCCTCCTCCCAGACTCACAACACACCTGCGTGTTGTCCCCGCCTCCCGCACACACACACGGCTTCCCAATCACCACCCTTACCCTGTGAGAGGCATGGTTACAGTGAGAAAGCAGTTTTCTAAAGCTAGGTTGCTCAGCTCCTTCCCCCACTGCTCAGTGAGATGTCACATGGTCCTAACCCAGGCTTGCATCACAGTCTGTGTCCCCTCCTGCGGCCCCTGACCTTCTGGTTGATTGCTTTAAATTTGCCTAGAGTTTGTTGTTGTTAGGTGCCGTCAAGTCGTCATCCAACTCATAGCGACCCTACATACAACAAGGGAAACACTATTGTCAGTGCTTCTCTGCTGTTCATAGGGTGTTTAATGGCGCACTGATTTTTGGAAGTGGGTTGCCGGGTCCTTCTCCCAAGCCTACAGCACCTGGTGTTCTCAGGCGGTCTCCCATCCAGGTACTAACCAGGTCCGACCCTGCTTAGCTTCCGAGATCTGACCGGATCTGATGCAACAGGACTACAGCTACAGGTTGCCTAGAGTGGGGTCCACTATTTACGGTGTACAAATGCAGAAAGCCAAGTGTCCACCGCACAGTGCCCAGGGGACCAGTTCCATCACCCTAGAACGCACCCTGAACTTTGTTGTCCTGTTGCTTTCCAAAATGCCACAGGATTTGGCCACCCAGCTGGGAAGGAAGCCATGTTCCTGTCGGTTTATGTCCTCATCCTTTGGTACTATCGGTTCTCATAGCTTTAGCCATTGGAGTCGGCATGTTGGTCATGTCGGGCTTTTAATTTCTATTTCCCTAGCTACAAGAGGTGGTGCACGCTTTTAACCCCAGTGACTCAGGAGGTTGAGGCAGGAGGATTGCAAGTTCGAGGACAGGGGCCACCTGCATAACTTAGTGAGACCCTGTCTCAAGGAAAGATATTTTTAAAAGGGAGACTGGAGGTGCAGCTAAGTGGCAGAGCACTTGAAAAGTATGGCCAGGTCTTGGGTTCAACCACTCAAGTACCACCAGAAACAAACAAACAAAAACAAAAAAGCCTCCATATCCCTGATGCCCAATGTGGCTGTCCTTTCATATGCTGACTTGCCTCCACATATTCTTCTGTGAAGTCCCTGTTTAGATCTTTGTTCCTTTTATAAAACATGTGGCTGTTTTCTTCCTGAGTTTTAAAAGTTCTTGGTATTCTGGATACAAGTCTTTTTTCTTGCAGCCTGTGGTTTTTTTTTTATTTTTTATTCTCTTGTTGTTAAGTGCCCTTGAGTCGGTGTCCAACTCATAGCGACTCTGCGTACAACAGGTGAAACACTATTGTCAGTGCTTCTCTGCTGTTCATACAGTTTTCAATGGCGGATTGATTTTTGGGAGTGGGTTGCCGGGTCCTTCTCCCAAGCCTACAGCACCTGGTGTTCCCAGGTGGTCTCCCATCCAAGTACTAACCAGGCCCGACCCTGCTTAGCTTCCGAGATCTGACGGGATCGGATGCCACAGGGCTAGGGCTGCAGGCTTTTATTCTCTTAGCAGTTTCTTTCTCAGAGCAAAAGTTTAAAGTTTCCATTAAATCCAATTTCTCTTCTCTAAGTTGTGCTTTTTGTGCCAAGTCCCATGCGTTAAGGGCTTGGCGGCCAGCCTGTGGCCCTAGAGAGGAGGTGGGGCCTGGTGGAGGAAATGAGGTCACTGCAGTCGTGCCCTGGAAGGGGACCGGGGGCCCTGGCTTCTTCCTCTCTTTGCTTTCTGACCACCGTGAGGTGACCAGCTCTTCTTCCCCCACGCACACTTGCCACCATGATGTGCTGCGTGCCACGGGCGCAAAGCAAGCAGGTCAGGCGACCATGGATGGGAAGCTCTGAAAGAATGAGCCAGATACGTCTTTCCTTCTTACAAATTGTTTATCTCAGGTATTTTGTTACAGTGAGGGAAAGCTGGCTAAGAAAGTGTTGTATCAGAGAATGCATCGTCCAACTCAAGGTCAGGCAGATTTTCTCTTGTGTTTTCCTTTAGAAGTTTTATAGTTTTATGTTTTGCGTGTAGGTCTGTGATGCATTTTGAGTTATTTATTTATTTATTTGTGTGTTTGTTTGTTTGTTTATCGTGTTGAAGGTTGAACCCAGGGTCTCCTGTATGCTAGGCAAGCACTCTACCACTGAGCTGCACCCCCGGCCCCTTTTTAATTTTATATTTTGAGAGAAGGCCTTGCTAAGTTGTACTGGCTGCCTCTGGCCTCCAACTCACAATCTTCCTTCCTCAGCCTCCAGAGTTGCTGGGATTACAGATGGGTGCCATGGCGCATTGTTGTTGTTGTTGTTAGGTGCTGTCGAGTCGGTATCCGACTCATGGCGACCCTCATAGGGTTTTCAATGGCTGACTGTTTAGGGATTGCCTTGGGAGTGGATTACCAGGCCCTTCTCCTGCCATGGCGCATGGCCATTTTAATTTTTATATACCGTGAGATCTCTGAGAAGGTTCACAGGTTTTTGTACGTGGACACCATTCCGCTATTGAATTTCCTTTGCACATCGGTCAAAAATCAGTCGACTCTGCGTGGGCACATTTCTGGGCTCTCCGTCATGTTCCAGTCATCTGCCTGTTCATCCTTTTGCCAATACCATCCTCTCCTGATTACCGTGGCTTTGGGCAGATCTTGAAATCACATAGTGTGGGGCCTACAAGTTTGATTTCCTCTTTCAAAGATTTTTTGACTGCTCTAGTTCTTTTACTTTTCTACAAAGATTTTAGGATTAGTTTGTGGAGATCTACCAAAAATTCTTGCTGAAATTTCAGTTGGAATTGCACAGGCAAAATTATGAAGCGAGGCTTTAACATCAGTCTTCCTGCCCGGAACACCATTTATTCCTTTATTCATTTCCATCTTTGATTTCGCTCATCAGTGCTTCATGGTTCTCACTGCACAGGTCCTGTTGAGACTTGTCAGATTGATGCCTAAGCATTTCATGCAGAGTGGCTATCATAAATAGCATTTTTAAAAAATTCTAGTTGTTTCCTACTGAAATGTAGGCATAGGAGTAACTTTTGTGTATTGATCTGGTTATTAATTCTGGGAGCTTTGTGGCTAGTTCTTCTGAATATCCTATGTTGTTGTTGTTAGGTGCCATCGGGTCAGATTTGACTCATAGCCACCCTGTGTCCAACAGAATAAAACACTACCCAACACTGTGCCATGCACATGATCTTTAATGTTTGAGCCGGTTGTTACAGCCACTGTGTTTCTTTTCATTTTGAGTCATGTCTTATCTTCAAATGGGAGTCCCAGGGACTTTTCTCCACTCTGGTCATTAAGGTCAACTCTACTTTAAGGAGGGGTGAGATTTAGCTCAGTTAGTAGAGTGCTGCTCTGCAGTATCTGAGGTCCCTGGTTCGATTCCCAGCACCACAAAAAATGGGAGAAGGACGTGGCAACCCACTCCCAAGGCAATCCCCAAAATAATCAGCCACTGAAAACCCTGTGAGGGTCGCCATGAATCGGACACCATTCAACAGCACCTAACAACAACAACAACTTTGAGGAAGCAACTCTTCCCCAGTTGTCTCTTGAATGGCTTCCAACCTGGGGGGCTCATTTGCCAGCACTATATTTGACAACACTTCTCTGCTGTTCATAGGGTTTTCAAAGGCTAATTGTTGTAGGCATGGACTGCTGGGTCCTTCTCCCTAGTGTGTCTGAGTCTGGAAGCTCAACCGAAACCTGTCCACCATGGGTGGCCCTGCTGGTATCTGAAATACCTGTGGCTTTCAACATCACGGCAACATGCGAGCCCCCACAGCACGACCTGATAGCCATGTGAGAATGAGGATCCTATGCAGACAACCGCCTGCAGCTGTAGCCCTGTGGCATCCGATCCCATCAGATCTCAGAAGCTAAGCAGGGTCGGGCCTGGTTAATACCTGAATGGGAGACCGCCTGGGAACACCAGAAGCTGTAGGCTTGGGAGAAGGACCTGGCAACCCCCTCCCAAACATCAATCTGCCATTGAAAACCCTATGCACAGCAGAGAAGAACTGACAATAGTGTTTCCCCTGTTGTACAGAAGGTCGCTATGAGTCGGATACCAACTCGACAGCACACAACAACAACAACAACAACAACAGTGTAGACAACCAGATCATTGCGCCTGGTAATTCTTGCCAGTTTTCTTGTTGCTTTTTTGGAGGAGAGAATTTTTGGCCGTCCCTATTCTGCCATTTTTGCTGATGTCACCTTTACAATTCCATTTTTATTTCCTCGATTGACCTGTTATTTTAACCTTTTACACATTTTTTTTTAAAAGCTATCTTTTTAGTGGTTGCTCTGTAGCTTACAAATATATTTAAACATAATCTGTGTCTGTCTCAAATATTATTATCCTGCTGTGCGTGTAGTGTTAAGAGCCTCCTCCCAGCACATTCTGGATTCTTTCTTCCCACTCCTGTGCAAAGGTTGTCATACCTTTCAATGTGGCCTAAATACAATACATTGTTACAAATTCTGCCTTAAAGCTATCTTTTAGAATAGTTTAAGGTGTAAAAGTATCTTGTTTTACTTTCAATTATCTTATTTTAGATACTCTCCACTTCTTTGATAGCTCTGAATTTCTGACTCAATCCTATTCCTTCTCCCTGTAGAACTTCTTTACCATTTCTTTTGGAGCAGATCTGACAGTGCGTTCCCTCAGATTACGTGTGTCTAAGAAACTCTCCTTGTTTTGGAAGGATAGTTGCTGGCTTTAGAATTTGGCCTTATCATTTTTTTTCCAGGCCTCTGCAAACATTATTCCATTATCTTCTGGCTAGCATGGTTTCTTTCTTGCTTGCCTTTTTTTTTTTTTGCGGTACTTGGGGTTGAACTCAGGGCCTCACGCTTGCATGCTCTGCAAGTGCTGGACCACTGAGCTGCACCCTCAGCCCATTTTTTTACTTTTTGAGACAGGTTCTCACTAAGTTACGCAGACTGCCTCTGGTCTCGAACTTGCGATCCTCCTGCCTCCGACTCCTGAGCCACTGGGATTACAGACGTGCACTACCACACCCAGCTAGCATGGTTTCTGATGAGAAATGTGTCATAATTTTTCCCGTCCTACTGTAGGTCCTGGGTCTTCTCTTGTTGTTGTTAGGTGCCGTCGAGTCAGTATCCGACTCATAGCGACCCTCATAGGGTTTTCACTGGCTGAGTGCTTCGGGATTGCCTTGGGAGTGGATTGCCAGGTCCTTCTCCCATTTTTGCGGTGCTGGGAATTAAACTCAGGACCTCAGAGACTGCAGTGCAGCGCTCTACCCACTGAGCTAAATCCCAGCCCAGGTCTTCTCTAGCTGGCTCCATTTTTTTTTTTTGTCTTTGTCCACAGCGGTGTGAGCATATGACTGCGACTGTGTCATGCCACACAAGCGTGTCTGCACATATGTGTATATGCGGCCGGCTCCTACACACATCTTTCTTTTGTAGTTTAGGGTGTGTAACTAATTTTGGAAAACTCTCCACCACTGTTTATTCAAATACTTCTTCCTCGTGTTCTCCCCCTCCCCTTGTCTGTTCCTCATTTCATGCCGTGCCACAGCTCTGAGACCTTCTGGTATTTTCTCCTCCCTCTTTCATCGCTTTGCACCTCAGCCTGCCATATGCTGCTGACCTGAGTCCCTGTCCGCTCGTTTTCCTCATGGGCCCACTGACAGCTGGCCAGTCTGTCAAAGGCACGCGTGGTCCTTGCCTGGTGGTTTTCGTTCCTACCATTGCCCTGGCCCCTTCTCCGAGTTTTCATCTCGGCTGGCATTTCCTATCTGACCAAGAGTGTTGGCTTCCTTTTCTATTAGAGCCTGAACAGGTAAGGCTATTTTCCATTTTTCTTACGGTTCCAAAATCTGTGTCATATCTGAGTCTGGTTCTGTTGATTGTTTTGTTTCTACAGACTTTTTTTTTTTGGGGGGGGGCAGGCCTCATCATTTTCTGTCGTTGTTGAAAACTGGACATTTGTATAGCAGGGGCCAGCAAGCTTTAAAGGGTCAAAGAGTTAATATTTCGGGCTTTGTGGGCTACGTGCCGTCTGCTGTTCTTGTTTCTTTTCCTCCTCTCCCTCACCCTTTAAAAATGAAGGTCCCACAAGGCTGCTGAACAGTGCCAGATGTCTCAGGCTGGGGACAACAGGAGGCCTCGTGGAACAGCTGGCTTTGTGTTGAGTTATGAGGAGTGGGTGGAAGAAACAGCAGGTGCTGAGAGCGAGGGTGTGCGGGGAGCTGAGCCCAGTGCACAGGCCAGGAGCTAGGGACATGGCCGGAGCCTCAAATGCGAAGGCCAGCGCACGTGGCCGGTCATCAGCCTGACCCTTGGCCCAGGCACCTGGCCTGCTTTCAGAGATGAGACTGCAATTCACTCTTCTTGGAGACGTTACACCAGGTGACCCGCTGGGGTGCTTCTGGGAAGCACAAGGATCTAGAACTGGTTTTGCCCAGAACTAAATAAAGATGCAGGCCAGAGAAAGTGGGTCTGATCCTGTGGCCCTGGTTCCTGCAAAGAGCCCAGCACCCCCAGTGTCAATCTGCAGAGAAGCCCCAACACCGAAGCTGCTCCCCAACTTGCTGACACTGGCCATCGTGCCTGGTTTGCTTTCCTTCCCAGAAAGAGGCCCCGAGGCTGTGCCTGGCCAGGCCAGAGACCTGCTGCTTTCCGCATGGAGTGGGTGGGCGGGCAGGACGGCATTCCTACCCTGTGTGTGTGTGGTGGGGGGCTCTGGGTCCAGGGCTCCTGTAGAGACAGCTAGGATGAGATTTCCCAAGGCATGGCGGGGTGGCTCCTGCTGAGCGGCCCAAGCAGGAAGCTCTGCCTCTGCCTACAGGTCACAGGAGGGTCCCCAAGCAGGCGGCCTCGGAGCTGGGCCTCAGGAAGCGTGTGCAGGCTGAGCGGAAGAGGACAAAGGGCGCCCCAGGAAGGGTGTGGGAGTGTGGGTGCTGGGCGAGAGGCTCTCGGGCTGCCCACCCACACTCAGGCATGCCAGGCAGCCGCCCTGCCCCACGTGGTCGCTGTCACACACGCCTGAATGATCCACTCACAAGGAGAAGGGGCTCCACTCAGGGTTTTGGAGGCTCTGGTCCATGACTGATTTGCTCCGGTGCCTCGGGTTGGGGCTGTGCAGCACACCATGGCCCCCAGAGCAAAACCGCCCACCTCCTCGCTCCCGAGCAAACGGGGCTGAGGGGGGCTGGGGGCCCGAGGCTCCCTTTGGGGCCATGCTCCACTGCCCTAGTGCCTCTCTCCAAGTCCTGCCATTTAAAGCTTCCACTGCCTGCCCTTGGATCAGGGCCCAGCATTGGAGGAGATGTCCATCAGGCCACTGTGAATATTGTTGTTGTTAGGTGCCGTCGAGTCGGCATCCGACTCATAGCAACGCTCATAGGGTTTTCAATGGTGACTGTTTCAGGATTGCCTTGGGAGTGGATTGCCAGGCCCTTCTCCCATTTTTGCAGTGCTGGGAATTGAACTTGAGACCTCAGAGACTGCAGTGCAGTGCTCTACCAACTGAGCCAAATCCCAGTCCCAGGCCATTGTGAATAAAGTCCCAGAAATACCAAGTTTTACATATATGATCATTAGTAGTTCATTTTACAGTCTCAAGAATCTTTTCTATAAAGATTATTTTATTTGCTCAAACCAATGAGTGAGGCCCGAGGACAGTGGGGCCGCCCGCGGCCCGCCAGAGGGGTCCAGAGGCAGGAGCTGCAGGCCGCGGGAGCCGTGGCCCCCCGGAGCCGCAGGCCGGGCTCGCTTTGGTTTCTGCAGACACTTTGGGCAAGTCACTGAAGCCCTCCACTCGTGGTTCATTGGTCTCGGGCAGGACTCCGAGGCCCTCCCTGGGGGACGCGCCGCGGGGGGCCTACTGCAGGAAGGCGCGGAGGAAGTCGTTGTAGGAGACCTTGGAGGACAGCGTCTTGTCGTAGTACTCCAGGACGTGGAAGAGCTCCTCCTCCGAGAGGTTGATGCTGTACTGCCGCAGCACCTGGGGGCCGAAGGCTCTGCGTAACAGGCTGGAGCGCCTCCCCGCCCCTCCTGCCCCTCTGGCCCTGACTGTGATCCCTTTCCCAGCAGTGTACCCTCTCCACCTGCACGGGAAGCAGCCATGAGGCCACCCGCTGGCACCTGGGTGGGAAGCTGCTTGTCCCCCAGCCCCGGCCGTCCACATGGGAGCTAACCACGCTGGGCTCCCTGAAGGGTAGCTGAGGGCTGGTCAGCAGGAGAGGGCTGGAGGGAAGCCCTGGGAACATGGCCTCAGTGTGCAGCTGGCGGGGGGAGGCAGGGGAGTTTCTGCAGATACAGGGCACAGAGGTCCCAGGAAATGACAGGAAAGGAGCCAGTGGCAGACGCAGCTACTTGTCCACTGGTATCACCAGCCTTCCTCCTCAGTGGCAGAACTCGGATTTCCCAGGCTGTGGTGTCCAGCTAGCAACGGGGATCTTTGCTCAGCCTCCCTTGCAGCTACGTATGGTCTGGACAAGAGGCCTGAAGGGTGACTCTATGTGGAGCTCCCGGGATGCCTTCTCTTAGGGAAAGAGGCATTTCCCCCCCCCCCCCTCCTTTTTCTTTGTGCTGCTGGAATGTGGGTATGAAGCCGGGGCTCTAGCAACCTCGGGCCATGAGGTGGCCTTGAAGAAGGAAGCCAGGTGTCGAGGATGGCGGAACAAAAATATATCCCTGATGACTGTCCAGCCACCATGCCAGCTCTGGACACCCTACCTCTGGACTTCTTTTATGTGGGAGAAAAATAAACTTCTCCCTTAAACTGCTATTACCTTCTCTGTTATAGGCAGCTGAAACCAATCCTAACAGATACCTCAGTGATAAATAAAAATTAGGTTATAACTTCTCCTGTGTCTTGTGTTATAATTTGTTTCTATGAGGAGTAGGACATGGGTTAGAAGACCCAGGGGCCTCCTGGGATGGAGGACGGCTGGCCTGGCTGTTAGGCCCAGCTGGAGGAAAGCAGAAAAGGAAATAGTCTAAGCATCCAGGAGAGGCGCAGGCGCAGGCCCCCGCACAGGGTCCCATGCGCAGCTGAGGGCAGGGTCTCCGTGTGCACTGGCCTCGCCCACCCCCGCCACACCTCGCCCCTGGGAAGCTGCCTGAAGAGGGAGAAGAGAACCCCACTTTGCTCCAGACTTGCTGGCTGCTGAGGGAAACCCACAGGCACCAGGAAGCCGCAGCAGGGCCGTGGGGGCTGGGATGGGGGCCAGGACTGAGGGGCAGCTGCCTTGGGACAGTGAGGCCTGATGCCCCGCCTGCAGCCCCACTGTGTGCTGTAGGGCAGGGCTGGCCTTGCAGGCTGCCTGGGAGGCCTGTTATGCGGGGGCTGGGTGCGCAGGGGAGCGAGGGCCGGACAGTCAGGTCACCAGGCCCTCTTGGGGGCGGCAGGGAGTTCCCCTGGCCCCTGGCTCACCTTCCTGAAGTCGGCCACGCTCAGGAGCCCCGTGCCACCCTCATCGAAGGACTTGAAGGAGCGCCGCATGGGCCTCCAGCAGTGCACGATCTTGGGCTGGATGCGCAGCAGGGCAGCGTAGAGGGACGGCGACGTGGGGCCCGTCTCCTTCTGCAACGAGAGTGGGTAGCCTGGAAACGGCAGGGCCGGTGGAGGCGGGCAGGGGGGGCCCCTCCTCTGCAGGCGCTGCCCGGCTCTGCTCCCGCCCTAGGGATGACACAGCTGTCCCCTGTCTCCCTGCCCACCGCCTGGGTGGAGGGCGGGTCTCCCACCCTGTTTCTCGGATGGGGAGCCAGAAGCTTGGGGAGGGGAAATAATCCTGGCTCTGACCCCAGCACATAGCTGAACAGCGAGGACAGGGCTGGGCCGACACCAGGCCCGTGTCGAGGCAGTGTGAGAGGCTCGTCTGGGTCCTGCAGCAGGTTATTATCATGAAGAATGTTTTTAAAAAATCACCAAGGTTGTAATTATATCTGGTAATTAGACAGAGCTCTACACTGTGATTATTTCATTTCGAGGCCGTTAGATTGAAAATAGGACATTTTAGCCTGGTTTGGCCCCAACCCACCTATGAGTAGCACAGAGGTGAACGGTACTCGAGAATGCGTACCGCGTTTTGGGAAAGTTTAATTTTAACTGGGAGCCACGGGAAACAAGTCGGCCTCGAGTTCATTGCTTTCAGCTTTTCATCGTTTAGCACCTGTGACAGACATATGCCAGTGCCCCAGAGCTTCGAGAGCTGCCCGTCTGCGCGATCGGCAGGGCCCCACTCCTGGAGGGCCAGGGCCCCTGGGCCCCCTGGCGCACCCCGCAGTGTTCCCGGCCCAGCCCAGCCAAGTGCAACCAGCCCCACCACAGACCCCGGCAGCTGGAAATGGCGCCTGAGCTGCCTCCCCGAGGATGCCTCTGTTGCTGGGGTTTGCAGACCAGACTCCCCAACAGTGAGGAGAGGAAAGGACAAGTCCCTTTCAGCTTCCCCGCTGCGAAACCTCCCACCTGCGCGCCACTCTCTGGGGGTGGGGGCCTGGCAGCAGCTGGAGACGCCGGCTGTGCCTGGGACCAGCCTCCGGCGAGGGAAGGGGCCACCGTTCTGAACCACGGAGTGGGACCTGGGGCGTGCGGGGTGATCTGCCAAGAGCCCAGGGCCCTCTGGGCCACCCTAGAGCACTGTCACAGCCTTTGGACGGCTGGAGCTGAGCACAGCGAGAGGGCGCCTCCCGGCCCCGCCCACGTCCCAGGGCCGCCTCCCGGCCCCGCCCACGTCCCAGGGCCGCCTCCCGGCCCCGCCCACGTCCCAGGGCCGCCTCCCGGCCCCGCCCACGTCCCAGGGCCGCCTCCCGGCCCTGCCCACGTCCCAGGGCCACGGGCCGCCTGGCGTACCAGCTTGTTGGCGTTCTGGATCTTCATCCTCTGCATCAGCGAGGTCTCCTTGGCCTGCAGCAGGAGGACGCAGCTCTGGATGAAGTCGCAGTAAGCGAATTTACCGTTGTTCTTCAGGTCGTACTTCACAGCCAGCTGCTGGCTCTCCTCCTTGCTTATGTCCAGGTTGAATTTCTCCACCAGGGCTGAAGACAGAAATGGCAGCCCATGCATTCGCTCATTCATTCAGTCCTCGCCCGGGTGCCATCTCTGCTTCAGCCCCAGCTTGTTCCTTGCACGGCCAGCAGACAGACAGATATGGGACAGAGGCACAATAATCAGTGCCAGAAGCTGGGGGAGGCGGCTCTCCTATCCTGGCCACCAGAGCTGCGGCCGCAGGGCACCGCGAGAGCCAGGGCTACTGCAGGAGGGGCTGTGCCCACGGGACAGGAGTGGGCAGGAGCTGGGCAGAGGCAGAGGGAGCAGGAGGTCCGAGGGCTCAGGGGGGTCCGTCAGGGGCTGGACTGGGGGGAGGGCTGGACTCAGCCCCCTACCTAGCGCTCGTCCCTGGAGCAGCACAGACCTGCTCTCCAGAGTCACGGGGCTGTGAGACTTTCTGCTTTGCATATTCGTTCCGGTGACACCCACAACCTGTCCCACCCACGCTGGGAGGCAGGAGCACCCTAAGGCCCTCCCGCTGCAGGGTCAGGATTTGAGGCTGAGTGTTGAGTTAGGGTCACGTGGATGCCTTCCAGGGTGACTTGGTGGGGGTGGGACATCTTAACAGCCAGGGAGCACACCGGCCCTTCCCCTGAGCCACCCTCTTCCAGGCATGGAGACAGGGCCTCTTCTGGGGGTCAGCTCATAACTGGAAGGGACTCATGTAGGACTGAGCCCTCAACTCAACACCAGGAAGAAAGATGCCGAGGCCGGGCTGCTGGCCATGTCCCCTGGGAGGCTCCAAAGACACCCTGTGCACATGGTGAAAGACGCTGCTGCCTGTGGAGGAGGCAGAAGTCTGAGACCCCGGGCCCAGTGGGCACCAGCCAGGAGCCCGTGGGACCCAGGGGAACTGTCCAACCAGTGCCCTGATGCCCCGATGGGCGGAGGAACCTGTGTCCTCCGAGAGCGCAGAGTAGCATTCCGCCAACTGAGCTAAACCTGTTTGTGGAGGCACAAATCGAATTGGCTTAATCTGGGGTTGATCACAGTGACACAGGTGGAAAGTGATGGGAGTGCAGCCCGAGGGTGTCCCGCCCGTCCCTCCCCTCCCATCCCCAGGACAGGTGGCAGAGTGTCCTGTGTGATCCCTCGCTCTGCGCATAGTCTGCGCTCACTCACGCTCTCCAGGGATTTGATCTCTCTGCTGAAGTCGGCAGAGTGTGGCCTTTGACAGGCGGAAGTCACAGTACCCACTCGGCCTGGAGGATGGGTGCCCCCCGCTCCCTCGCTCGTCCCTGAGCCGTGGATTGGTGCCCAGGGGGCCCAGGTAGAGGCAGGGGACAAGGTGAACGGACCCAGGAAGTCGGGGGCGGCGATGCTCCCTTGCTTGTCGGGGTCCCTGTCCTTGCACTCCCTCAGCAGCTCCCGCCAGCAGCCCTGGATCTGCTTCCGCAGCCTTCTCTCGATGGGCTCGCAGTTCTGCAGGGGCGGGGTGCCCGGTGGCAGCACCGTGCTCATGGGGGTCTGGTGGGGACAGAGAGAAAGCCGCTCAGCGTGGGGGAGAAAGGGGGTCTCGCAAGACGTGGGGAGAGGACTTGGGGTGTGAGGGTCCTCGCCTACAAGCACTGTTAGCTCCCAAGTCAGAGGAGAACTAGACCATGCCCGGAATCTTACAACTTCACTGTTCCCACTGGGGGCTGCATCAGGGCAAACCCATAACCACCAGAACCGTTTCGAAATAAGCGCATAGCCAAGGTCCAAATGTATTAGTGATGTGTGGGGCATGTGGGTGTGGGTGTGGGTGTGTGTGTCCCTGCACAGTGTGTGTATGTATGTGTGTGGGGTGTGTGTGTGCACACGCCCCTGCACGGGGTGTGTGTGTATGGTGTGCATGCAGCTGCACAGTGTGTGTATGTGTGCGGTGTGTGTGTGTGTGCACCCTTGGACGGTGTATATTGTTTGTGCATGTCCCTACACAGTGTGGTGTGGCGTACAGTGTGGGCGTGCATTCACGCCCCCACACAGTATGGGAAGTGGCGGTGGTGTGTTTTTCCCTTGAGCGAGAGTCTCCCCAAAGACAGGGATCTGTGTGTCCTTTGCATGGGGCCCAACAGCCTGTGAACTCAGTTTCTGTTGTTTTGAAATTAAGCGCTTCATGTGTGTGGCTGCTCTTTGTTTTCTTGTAATTTTCTGTTTGAAAGCAAAGGAGTCAACTCAGTGTGACCAGATCTCTCTGCTGCTGCCTAATGGCCACGTCCCCACCTCAGCGGGACCTGGGCCTTCCTCTTTGGGCCCAGAGCCTTTGCATCTCGCTGCTCAGGCCAAACACGTGTAAGTCCTCCATGACTCTCCCACCCTGTTCCCCAGCCAGTCCATCCGGAAGTCCTGCTGGCTCTGCCTTGAAGATGCGTCTGGCTTCTGACCCCACTCATCAGCAACCCTCCACCCACCCGTGGAAAGGCACCTGGCCTGTGGCCCAGACCATGGCCTGAGCTCCCCCTCAGCTCCCTGCTCTGCCAAACCCCGGCATCCAAAGTGCCTTGGATCCCTTCACTCTACTACCTTAAATCCTACAGAGGCTCCCCGCCCCTTGGAGCAACGCTCAGGCCTGCATCCGTGTCCTACTGTTGCTGTGACAAGAGACAGAGCGGAGTGGCTGGAGACACAAATGTCTTATCTGACAGTTCTGGAGGTTAGAAATCTAAACGGACCTCACTGAGCTAAAATCAAGGTGTCTGTAGACTAGGGGAGAATCCATCCTTTGCCTATTCCGGCTTCTAGAAGCTTCCCACACTCCTTGGCTTGTGGCCCCTTCCATGTTCAAAGGCAGCACCATCAGGGGGAGTCAATCTCAAATCACTTCTCCCTAACACTGACTCTCCTGCCTCTGACTCCTGCTTAAAGTCCCTGCACCCGCTGTGAGCCATGGGGGCCCCTGGGCCACCTCCTTGTCCAGACTGAGCTTTCAGGAACCTAATCCCCCTTGCTGTGCAGGGTGACACGTCCAGAGGTTCCAGGGACCAGGATGTGGATACTGCTGTGGGCCCCTGGCCGCCTTTCATGCTGCCCTACGTACGACCTTTGAACCTACTGAACGCTCCTGCTTACTGTTTCTCGCTATCTTCCCCCATGAGAACACGGGCCACAAGAGCAGGGACCCTTGTCCATTCTCAGCTGCAGCAAGTACCCAGCATGCAGCAGGTGAATGCATGGGTGCATGGCAGGCGCACCTCCAGGGACCCACCACGCTCTAGTGTGTGATGGCTGCGTCAAGTCCCTGACACCCTCCCAGCCACCCTTTCCTCGGTCCGTTCGCCAGGGAAGAGTGAGCCTTGGCAGCCTGGGCCTGGAGCACCGAGGACGCCTTGGGCCTTGCTGAGTTCTGCTGTTAAGTGGGTGCGCTCACCAGTGTGGGCGGTGGCCGGAGGCTGGGTGCTCAGCACACAGGAGGAGGGGGTGCTTTTCTGTCCTGCTGCCTGCCCCCCTCCCACTTTCTGTTACTTTATTCCTTGCTCCCAGCACCCCCTATCTTCTACGCCCCTCAGGGAAGCAGACATTAGGCCCCCTCTGTGGGCCCTCTCCCCCGTCCCCGCCCCAGGCTCATGACATCTGCACCCAGGGAAGGTCAGTCCCTCACCCCACCTGGCCCTCGGGGTGCGGGCCACTCGGCAGGTTGGGAACTCACACAGGGCTCACTCCTGGGCTTCAACCCTGCTTTCAGGTCCCGCGTGGGCGAGGAGGCGGCAGATGTCGTTCCTCCCGTGACCTCGGGGGCGCTGCTTCCCCTCTGGGCGGCGGTGGAGTCGCCGGTGGCTGCTGGCGAGGCCGCCCTCTCGGTGCTGAACCTGCTCAGGAAGTCCTGGTACTTCAGCCTCCCCTTGGCATTGACCGGCATATCGCTCCAGACCCTGTCGAACTGAAAAGCGGCACAGTCAGGCCCACGCGTGAGCGCGAGCGCAGCCAGCCACATGGAGCCCCGGGGAAGTCAGGGCGAGGCGGCGGGAGTCCACTGGGAAGGAACCTCACTGGCAGGGCGGAGGCCCACATCATAACCAAATAGAAAAGGAAAAATCCACTTGGCCTCCCCTCACTGGAAGCCTCTGGAAGATGGGAGCCAAGTGGAGAGGATTATACATGGCTTCTGCAGGACATTTTTTAATTGAATTGGGCCCTCAGTGAGCAGTTTAAGGCCATTAAATCTTGTGATTAGTCACAGCGACTGAGCTGCAGCGGGTGAAAACATTTTTTGGAGAAAATGCAAGCCAAACCTCTGGCTCCCCTCTGTCCCAGGGAAGCCAGGTCTCACTCATTCCTCAGCCTCCCTGGCCCACCTGACTCTGTAGTCAGCTCAAAGGTGACGCAGCCCCCAGTCACTGCATTCACAGCCGCTGCTGGTGTCATCCTAAAGGCAAAGCCTGCCTTCCCTTGAGATGAAAAGGGAGCACGTGGAAAACCGGAGAGGAGGCACAGATTTGTGTTGCTGCGCGCGGATGCCACAGGCTGTGTCGAAACCACACGTGGCCCACGCAGAACAAAGTGACCCGAGGCATCCTAAATGAGCCACTTTTGATGACTTGAGGGCTTTTAGGGAGCCAAGTACCTGAGCATTTGCTTCCACTTTGTTTGCATAGCCCTAGAACCTTCAATGCCTGCAGCCGTAGTACTATGGCATCCGATCCCATCAGATCTCAGAAACTAAGCAGGGTCAGGCCTGGTTAGTGCTTGGATGGGAGACCGCCTGGGAACACCAGCTGCTGTGGGCTTGGGAGAAGGACCTGGCAACCCACTCCCCCAAAACAATAAAACCCTATGAATAGCAGAGAAGCACTGACAACAGTGTTTCATATGTTGTATGTAGGGTTGCTATGAGTCGGACACTGACTCCACGGCTCCCAACAACAACAACAACAACAACAACAATAACAACAACAACATATTCACGTGTAGAGGTCAGGGGCTCTGGTGGAGAGAGGATTCTGAGGCCCTTGTTTAGGAGGAAGGTGGAAAGTATTTGTCTACATCAGAACTTGCTGAAAAATAAAAATGTATGTTGAAAATTCACAAGATTCTAAAGGCAAGAATGAAATGGTCTGTCATGACTCCGGACACTAAAGGTCCCTGGTGCTCTGCTGAGCACCACGCACCTTACCCCAAGCCAGCCCAGGTCCCTGGCCGCCGGCTGGGATGTCCACAAGCTGTGAGCTCCCAGCCCTGCCACACATAGTGGCAGCCTTATCTGTCGCTCAGACGCTCGCTCGTTCTCCTTCCTAACTGTGGGACGCTGATGTCCCCTCCCCCTCCTCCCCAGTCCTGACAGCCCCTGCGGGTGCTTGGCGCCCTGAGGAACTCTGTCCATCATCGCACAGCCTCAGGATGCCTCCGCGGTTCTAGCCCTGATGGAAGCTGCTCCCCTGAGGACAGGGGAGCCACTTGGCCTCCCATGTCCCACAGCTGGCACACAGCTGTGGCTGGAGCTGCTCCACGTGCACTGCTGCGTGGACGCCGTGTCTCAGGGGCCACCATGCCTCCTGTCATCATTCCTGGTGAATGTAGTATTCCTGAGGACAGGCAGTGGGGCTCCCAGACCGACTGCTCAATTCCTTCACCTCATCCCAGGACATCACCCATCTCTGTGATGACTCAGCCACCTCCATTGTGAGCCTCCCTCTCTCTGACCATGACCTCTGTGGTTTTACCCGCTCCTGAGACTGTCTGAGAACTCACCGACCTCTTTGTTTCGCTCTATTCCTCACCCCATCCCAGACCCTCACTCCCCTCTCATGGAATTTAGATTTTGCACAGCTTTCTTGATAGGAGCTCCCACACCCATTCCTGCCCTCTCCCTGCACTGAACTCAGTGGCAAAGCTGCCTCCATAGCTATATATCATAGGAGTCAACAGCACTCAGTGGCCCTAGGGTCCCCCCTGATAAACACAGCCGATAACACCTCTAATGATGTAAAAGCCACCAAACACATGAAGAAGCAAGTCACCATGAATGAGTGGCAAAAACCAAGCTGAGACAGCCCTTGACAGCAGATATTAGAGTTACTAGTTACAGACTCAGGGGCTGGGGTTTAGCTCAGTTGGTAGAGCGCTGTGCTTCAGTCTCTGAGGTCTCGAGTTCAATTCCCAGCACTGCAAAAATGGGAAAAGGACCTGGCAACCCACTCCCAAAGCAATCCTGAAACAGCCATTGAAAACCCTATGAGGGTTGCTATGAGTCGGATACCAACTCAATGGCACCTAACAACAACAACAACGAAGTTAGAGACTCAGGGGCTGGGGTTTAGCTCAGTTTGAGCACTGCTTCACTCTCTGAGGACCTGGGTTCAAGCCCCAGCACCACAAAAATGGGAGGAGGACATGGCAACCCACTCCTGGAATAATCATTCATGGAAAACCCTATGAGGGTCCCTATGAGTTGGCCCCGACTCGACAGCACCTAACAATAAGTTAGAGAATACAGCATGATCATATGTAAGAAAGGGAGTAAACATTGGTATTAAAATGAGCAAGGAGTAAGAGATAAAGATTGACAGGACAGATTTCAAACGACAGGCAAACAGAAGTCCTCGAAGTTAAAAATACAGCCATTGAAAAATTTGAGGACAATCAGCATATAGATTGGGCAACAGATTCAACATAGCTGATGAGTGGACTGATGAACCTGAAGGTAGACTAGCGTAGTGGTCTTCCAACTCCAGTGCAGCAGAATCACCCAGAGAGCCTGCAGGGCCTCCCCCATGCCATATGGATGCACTCAGGATGTCACCACTCTCTGTGATGCCCCAGCAACCTCCACTGTGAACACCCCTCTCTCTGCCCATGACCTCTGTGTTTTCACACGTTCCTGAGACCTTCGGAGGATTCACCAGCACCCTCCATCCGATTCTGCAGATGTGTCTTGCAGAACCCCAAGTCAAGACAAGCCATGATCTTAAGAGCACTATCAGCAGAAGCCAGAAGCTGGTAGAATGTTATTTTTTAAAGCATTAAGAGAAAATTACTGTTGATTTACAATTCTCTACTCAGAAAAATGACTTATTAAAAATATGGCAAAATAAAGGCATTTTTTAGATTAAAAAACAGAGAACTTACCATGAAGAAATACAACCAAAGGCTATACTTCATGAGGAAAACAAAAATATACCCAGAAGAAAGGTCTAAGATGTAAGGAGTAAAAAAGGTAACTCTAAATAAACACCAGCAGTATCAAACCAGTATAGGGTTTAATTTGTAGAGGAAAAAAGAATAAGATAGATCTAAAATATTAAATAACAATAACATTAAACCAAAGGGACAGTTAAGAGTTACAGCAACTTAATAACCTGTATGGAAGAAAAAATGGAGATGCTTTAGACTGGACGTT
>VMDO01001001.1:0-27437 GCA_007922755.1 Pedetes capensis
TTGAGTTAACTCTCATGTATATTGAGAGATGCGGATCCACTTTCATTTTTCTGCATGTGGATGACCATGTTTCCCAGCACCATTTGTTGAAGAGGCTGTCCTTTTTCCAGTTTACTTGCTTTGCTCCTTTGTCAAAAATAAGGTGGCTATAGGTGTGTTGAGGTATGTCTGGGTCTTCTATTCTGTTCCAGATGTCTTCTGGCCTATTTTTGTGCCAGTAGCAAGCTGTTTTTGCAACCACTGCCTTGTAGTAAAGTTTGAAGTCAGGGATTGTGATTCCCCCTGCATTAGATTTGCAGCTTAAAAGTGTTTTGGCTATGCGTGGTCTTTTGTGGTTCCAAATGAATTTTTGGATCATTTTTTCTATTTCTGTGAAGTCAGTCAGTGGAATTTTAATGGGTATTGCATTAAATCTATAGATTGCTTTTGGTAGTATAGCCATTTTTACAATATTAATTCTCCCTATCCAGGAGCAGAGGAGGTCTTTCCATTTTTTAGTGTCTTCTGCTATTTTTCTTTAATGTTTTGAAATTTTCCTTGTATAGATCTGAAGGGTCTTTGGTAAGATTGATTCCAAGGTATTTAATCTTCTGGTGGGTTATCATGAATGGTATCTTTCCTGAAATTTCCTTCTCTTCTTGTTTGGAATTGGTATAAAGACAGGCTATTGATTTTTGTATGTTAATTTTGTAGCCTGCAACTTTGCTGAAGGAGGTAATTAGATCCAGAAGTTTTTTGATTGAGGTTTTGGGGTCTTAATTTTGTTGATTTTTTTTAAAGAACCAACTCTTAGTTTTGTTAATTTGTTTGTACTGTCCTTTTAATCTCTATTTTGTTAATTTATGACTTGAGCTTAGTAATTTCTGTGTGCTCCTTTTGAGTTTGGCTTGTTGATTTTCTAGTGCCTTAAGGTGTGTCATTAAGTTATTTAATTGGGCCTTCTCTAACTTACTGATGAAGGCACTCATGGCTATGAACTTCCCTCCTAGAACTGCCTTTGCTATATTCCATAAATTTTGGTCAGATATGTTTTCATCCTCATATGATTGAAGAAACTTTTTAATTTCCTTTCTGATTTCTTTGATGATCCATTGATCACTCAGAAATGTGTTGTTTAGTCTCCATGAGTTTGTAACATTTCTAAAGTTTTTCTTGCTTTTGAGTTCTGGTTTTATTCCATTATGATCTGATAAGGTACACGGGATGATTTCAATTTTCTTGTATTTGTTGAGGCCATTTTTGTGGACTAAAATGTGGCCTATTTTAGAAAAAGTTCCATGTGATGCTGAAAATAATGTTTGTTCCACATCTGATGGATGGAATAGTATGTAGACATCTGTTAGATCCAGATGGTCTATGATGCTGTTTAAGTCCATTGTTTCTGTGTTGATTTTTTGCTTTGATGACATATCTCTTAAAGAGAGTAAGGTACTGAAATCTCCCATGATTATTGTGTTTGGACCAATGTGTTCCTTTATTGCCACTAAAGTTTGTTTTATGAAGGTAAGTGCTCCTATACTTGGTGAATAAATATTAAGTAACATTATGACTTCCTGGCTGACTGTTCCTTTTACTAATGTGTAGTGCCCATCTTTGTCTTTTCTGATTAGTTTGTGATTGAAGTCTAAATTTTCAGAAATTAATATTGCATATCCCTAGCCATTAGGGAAATACAAATCAAAACAACTCTGAGATTCTACCTTACACCAGTAAGAACAGCCAAGATCAATAAAATAAATAACAACAAATGCTGGTGAGGTTGCAGAGAAAAGGGAACCCTCTTACATTGCTGGTGGAGCTATAAATTAGTCCAACCACTTTGGAAATCAATATGGAGGTGTCTTAAAAAATTAAAAATAGATCTACCGTATGATCCAGCTATAACACTATTGGGAATTTACCCAAAGGGAGATGTGTCATCATATCACAGAGACACCTCCATCTCCATGTTCAATGCAGCACTTTTCACAATAGCAAGGATATGGAATCAACCAACGTGCCCATCAACAGAAGAATGGATAAAAAAAAAAAACTATGGTGCATATACACAATGGAATACTACTCAGCAATCCAAAAAAAAGAAAAAGAAAAGAAATAATGCCATTTGCAGCAAAATGGATGGAATTGGAGAAAATTATTTTAAGTGAACAAGCACATTACACATTCAAGTGCTCCTTTATGTTTCCTAGGCCCCTTCTCTTCAGATTTTTAGCCTTATAACTAGTTCTGGCCAAGGAAAGGAAGGCAGTTGAGAACAGCATTCTTCCTTCGTCTCTCTCTATCCTGCTACAATGACTTTGGGGGAGGGTCACACCTTCCAGATGGTATAGGTACAAGATGGAGGATGGTTGCCAATCTGACTCCAGACTTCATATGAGCAGGAAACAAATGTTTTTCCAGTTAGACTCCTGAGATGTCTATTGTGGTGGCTGCTGTTGGCTATCCTAACACCAGGAATGGACTATTACCATAACAAAAACAATAAAAAAATTAAGGTATGTGGCATTAGCTTGGCCATGAGGTTGGAAAGAGGGAAGTCCATGATACACAGTGACAAAAATCTTAGCAAGCTAGACCTGTGCACTTAGGAGGTAGATCATGAGCCAACTGAGTTTATATGTCTAAGGCAGGGGCCAGCAACTTTTCTATAGAAATCCAGATAGTACATATTTTATGGGCCACAACATCTCTTTTGCAACTATTCAACTCTACCATTGCAATGTAAAAACAGATCTAGACTATATGTAAATTAATGACCCTACCTGTGTTCCAATAAAATTTTACTTACAAAATAGATGACACTCTGGATTTACACCCTTGGCTACTACTTACCCACTTCTAGTCTAGGGAAAGAATTTGGATAAAAGAATATTAAGTTTTTGTTACTAATAGCTGTATTTGGCAAGGAGTTACAATAAAGAGGTAACTTCAGATTGTATTGGCTGGTTTGCAAGCAGAAATTAAAGGGAAAAATCAGAACTTTGGGTCTCCAACTTCTGATAAGCCATAAGTGGTCTATGAATGTTATGTAGCTCTTAATGCCCATGCAGATATAGAGAAATAATAAATACATAAGGAGGAACTTTCTGGAAAGCAGAACTAGATTGAGAGAGTAGGGGCTAATATTTAATAAAAACTTGAAAAATGAAGAGGGACAAGTAGTGCACCCACAGAAAAAGAGCAGAACTGCTCCAAGTGCAAAGGCACTGGGAAAAGAGTGTGCCTAGTACCTTCAAGGAACCACAAGGTTGCCAGCATGACTATAGCAGAGGGAATAAAGGGTGAGGTGGTGGTACTACACTCAGAGAGGGAGGGCAGATGGGCATGGGGTGGTCTTGGATTGTGAATCACAAGGGGTCTTGTAAGCACCTTTGAAGATGTTGGTTCTTATTGTGGATGAATTGGGATGGCACAGAGGGAACTGCAATGAACAGACACAGTCTGACTTGTTTTTAAAAGGATCATTCTAGAAAGAAGTTGTGAGCTCACCAAACAAAGATTTCAGTGTAGATTTTGTCTTTATCAAATGAACTCAAAGGACCAAGTGATGGTTAAAATTTGATGGAAGAACGTGGCATTACTGCTCCACCTTTGGTTATTGCTGTTTACATTCCTGTGTTGATGCTACATTTTCCCAGCTTTTCAGCAGGTAAATTTTGAACACTTCTATTTCATGGTCAACTCAGAATCAGAAGCCATCCATACAGGCAACTGATTTGTCTGTTTCTTCTGTCTCTTCCATAATCATATCTACTACCCCATCTTGATTTATAAGCAAAACTTATAAAAATTAATGTTTTGTAGTTTATCCAGAGTAATATTACAAAATATTGCTGTTATTTTGCGTGAAAAAAAACAACTTTAGTTTATTTCTATCTAAATAAAAAGTGAATTTTGGATAATTCTTGTTACTGGGCTGACAAAAAATAAATAAATAAATAAAGTGGAGGGAGTGTATAAGCAATAAGACCAGCCAAGAATCTTTTGTAGTAATCCACGCAAGAGATCATTAATTCATCCATTCAACCACTCATGGCACAAGCATTTGTTGGCCTCACCCAAGAAGTCATTGTCAAGGATAGAGTTTCTTACTCACAACATTATTTTGGGGGATTTCCCTCAAACGGCAGTGCTGCATACACGCTTATGGAAGAAAAGCATAATTACCATAAAATGGTAAGATATTGTAAGAGCTTAAAAAGTTGAAGCCTTGAAAAATCATGAGAAAATATTTTGCTTTAAACTTTTTTTTTTCCCTAGGGTTGAGGACCAAATCCAGGCTCTTGTACTTGTGAGGCAAGTTCTCTACCACTGAGCAAAATTCCCAATCTCCTCTTTAAACCTTTGAGGACATTTTAAGTAAAAACCTTTTGGCTTGGGAATTTTAGGAATGATAAATAATACATTCAGATAAGATGGTCTCTTATTTATGTTACTTGTCATATTGTTGTTGTTAGGTGCCATTGAGTAGGTATCTGACTCATATTGACCCTATGTACAACAGGCGAAACACTATTGTTAGTACTTTTGTGCTATCCATAGGTTTTTCAATGGCAGATTGATTTTTGGGAGCGGGTTGCCAGGTAATTCTCCCAAGCCTACAGTATCTGGTGTTCCCAGTCAGTCTGCCATCCAAGTACTAACCAAGCCCGACCCTGCTTAGCTTCTGAGATCTGACAGGACTGGACGTCACAGTGCTATGGCTGCAGGCTACTTAACATATTATATGGTAAGAAAAATGTTAAGTAATTTTCTCTTCCCTGCGAGGAAATTTAAGATGTAAGCAAAATGCTATATGTGGAACCTAAATTGAGGGAAAAATTTTATAAAAGATATTATTGAAACAACTGGCAATTTAGGTCTATGAATTGTAGATTAGATAATAATATTGCATTGATGCTAAATTTCCTGAATTTTTTAACTGTAATGTGCTCTTGGAAATATTCACCGAAGTATTAAAGATAAAGGGGCACATATACATAGAGAAGCATGATGTGTAGGATTCACCTTCAATAATTCAGAAAAATATGTGCAATGCACACATACATGTGATATATATGTGCATAGAGAGATTCTACATGTATTCATGCCTATATACTGAGAGATGTGTATATGTGTATATGTAAGTGTTCATAATATGTGTGTATACATGAGAGAAAGAACAATATAACAAAATATGAACAATTTTTGCTTCTGAATAAAGAGTCTACAGGGTTCTATGTATTTTTGAAACTTCTGTTATATTTGAAATTTTTAAAAAGTTTTTTAAAAGTTTTATAAGTAATCCAAAGTTAGGGTTTTTAAAAAACAAACAAATAAAATAAGTCAAGCTAGTTAAGCTATAGAATCACTCTGCCAAAGGAAGAAGTGGAACCATTTCTACTTCCAAAGGACATCTCTACTTTCAGAGGACAGGAAGGAGGATCCAAACTTTCTTTGCTTGGTCACTTCCTTTTCCATCCAAAAGCCAGTTAGCCTTCCCTGTCCCTGCTCGCCTGGGTCTCTGGATCATCTCAACCATGGAGTATCGCTAGTGCTCAAGCATGGCTGCACCTTACCATCACCTGAAAAGCTGAAAGGACGGTTGATGTGTGGGTCCTGCCTCCAGAGACTCTGACTTACTGAATGTGAAGCTGGGGAAGTAGGGGAGAGGATGCATGGCTTGGGCATCACAACTTTTAAAAGCTCCCCAGGTAATTCTCCTGGGCAGCCAGTTGGAAAACCCCTGATCTATAATATATTCCCTCGTGCTCTGAGCTGACTTCAGAACCCATTGGGGTCCCAGGTGTTCACTTGGTGCCAGTTATAATCCCCAAGACACAATCTCAAATGTCATAATCTTGAGTGTTGAAAATCCTGAAAGATCAATATCCCTAAAGCCTAAAATCCTGAAAATCACAATCCTACAAGATTAAAATCCCAAATGATGAAATCCCCAAAACCAAAATCCCTTAAACCAAAATTCCCATGGGGTGGGGGGAAGGCTTTATAAGAAAGATAGAAAGCCAAATTCTGGGGCAAGGATAGACTGTGAGACACAGCAATGACAAAACTGCAGTTTAAAAAATGTGTCATTTATCTGCACCAGGTTTTCCTTCCAGCTGATGAAATCCCAGGTGATCCATCCTGGGTTGTGATTTCAAAAGACTTTGGGTGCCCATCAAGGTATTTCAGATGAATGAAATAAATACAAATAAATAAATACAAATACATACCAATACATACAAATAAATACAAATAAATAAAGCTAGGTGCATACAATTACCAACAGTAGCGACATGCATTTCCCTTTTTCACCTATTCCTTTCTGAACGCAGTTCTGTTCCTGTTATACTCAGGTGACTCCCTAGAATACCTGAGCATTTATGCTTGTGAAAAAATGTATGTGATTATTGACTATTTTATTGTGTAATTTGGCCTATGAAATGCTCTATCATGTTTTTATTTCTCTAATCCTTTTTCTAAAAATGTAAATCTTAATGTAACAATCTTTAAATGTGAGCAATTTTTAATGTAAATCCTTTTAAAATGTAAATAAATATCTTTTAAAGAATTTTTTAAATTATTTTTTCCAGAATTATATTTTTGGAATTTCAATCCTTCAGGATTTAGGCTTTAGGAATTTTGAGATTTCAACAGTTGGGATTATGGCATTCGGAATTGTGTCTTTTGGGATTATGACCCAAAACCATGCACACAATCTCCCAGGTCTCTAGCATCACCCCTTGGCTGCAGGGAGAATCTTTCCTTGACAGGTCTACCATCCCCATCTGGGGTGCAGGGACCGAGGGGGGCTTGGAAGTGTATCCTAGAAGCTTCAACCAGACCACTCATTTGTCCCTGGGTTCCCCCAGCCAAGCTCAGCACTGGGGCAGTGCGGGGTATTGGTGTGGGAAGGTGGTCTTCTACAAGAGGAAGCAGGGTGGGAAAGAGCCCGGAGGGTGCATTCAGAACCTCTCCTTTCAGTTGACACTCATGTTCTGTCCTGAAAG
Organism: Pedetes capensis; assembly: GCA_007922755.1. Lineage (NCBI taxonomy): Eukaryota > Metazoa > Chordata > Mammalia > Rodentia > Pedetidae > Pedetes > Pedetes capensis. The sequence continues at coordinate 6,993 of VMDO01001001.1, forward strand.
CCTAAGCCTGTTTAACAGCCTGAAAAATTCGGGGGCACAAGCCACACTTGAGCGCATCTGAAACAGGTGGCCAGCAGACCAGCCCGGAACAAGCACAGAGTGGTCAAGCAGAGTGACCCCCAATCGTCCGTACAGCTCAGATGGGAAGGCACCTCCGGGCTGCGTTCTCCTGAAGAAAGTCGCTCGCACCCTCGCAAGCCAGTCTGCAGCAGCCTCTGGCACCGTGGAAGGCACCACACAGATTCTTTTCATCTCTAATCGCTCCTGCTCCCCTAGTAAAAGTTACATTTTCAAAGCAAGTTACTCATTCCAATGCTGTTAACAAATAACAGGACTTAAGTGTGTAATAGGTAGTTACTCAGCTTTGAAAATTTGCCCTGAAGAGTTAAAATTTCTGCTTCATTGGAAATTAGAGGGGAGGGGAGTGGCCTTGTGGGAGGAATTTTCAGCCGCTGGAATTTTCTGTCTGATCTCCCTCCCCTGCCTCGGAGCTGCAAGGTGAGATCAGCAGGAGATTGCAGGCGAGGGTGGGCTGGGGACAGTTCTGGGGTCTGCAGGCGTTCGTTCGGTTCCTGTGCCAGCCAGTGAGGGCTGCCGCCCCTTTTTACCCCCCTCCTCCCCCAGCCAGCAGACTCCCCACCCCACCCCACCCCGGGACTTGCAGGAGCCCTCGCCAGGGGAGCCGGCTTGTACATCGCTCTCTGGATCATCACTCCAGGTGGGATCCCATGGTACAAGGTGAAGTGTGGAGGCGCCAAAACCCCGGGCTGCAAGTGGAGGGGCTCCATCGTGCAAAGGCGGAAGGGTGCAAGGACAAGAAGCCGCGACCTCCCAGCAAACCAGCCACGACCTGAAGCTTCTCACCACACCGCCATCTCAGTGACAGCAGCTTCTCCAGCTTCTCCATCCTCCATATTTTTCTTTTAATATTTCCTGAGGTCCTACACCAGGAAAAGTGAGGCCAACACTTCCTGCCAGCGGGGCTGCACACAGTAAATATTCCATGAAGTGTTCAATAAATGTCAGTTCTGTGGCGTAAGCAAATATGCAGGCCCCGAAGGTCACCGGTAAGAGGTGTGAGCTGGGGGTCCTAAAACAGGGTCAGTAATAAGGCACCAAGGATGGTACCGATGTCACCTCCTCCTGGGGGCCCCAAAAGGACTGCCAGCCAATCACCAAGGACTCTCAGGTCTGGCTCTTCTGTGGACCAGTCCAAGTTTAAAAGAGTACTCACGGTATAGGAATTCAGAAAATATTTATTAAGGGAAGAAAGGGAGATTAAATTGGAGGTGGGAGGGTGCAGTAAGATGAAAGCAAGAGGCAGAAGGGAAAGGCTTCAAGTTTCCACTTGAGGGTGGCTCCTGACCTGGGCGCAGAGCTGCAGAGAAAAGGGAGGCACGGAATCTCCTCTAACCCCTTTGGAGCTTCAAAGAGGGTGTGGGGAGGGAGGGAAGAGGCCAGAGAAGAAAGAGCAGGAAGAGGAAAGTCAAGGGTTACTTCTCAAGTTGTCCTTTTCTGATGCTGAGAACAGTCGGCTCTTCTCAAGGGTAATTCAGTCTACCTTAAGGTTCCTTTTCTAATGAGGACTGTTATCAGGCCCAGCAGCCTGCCCCAGGCCACCCACCGACTGAGGACTGAGACTCAGAGATCACAGCCCCGTACTTTACATATCTCTCCTCCAAATCTAGAAATCAATGCCTTCCTATGATCTTACCACTTGGCCTTCTGCATCAATCCCTTTTCAGTTATTGTTTGAGATCCAGTTGACACTGATCTACATTTTTTGAGATAACATTTTAAACTAATTTGCCTTTACCTATTGATTTTCATACCCAGCCCATTCTAAAAAGGATTAAAGACAACTTCTAAAGTTTAAGTTGGTAACTGATTTGATAAGCCTGACTTGCCAGCCCCTTCACAAATGCCTTATCCACATCCACAAAGAACAGATGCATTTTCTACTTTAGTTATAAAACTGATGACAAAGCACTTTTGAAGCCTGGCTTCGGGTATGAAAATATGTGCAGGGTATTAAGTATCCCAGGACATTTCAGAGAATATTATGCATCTTGGTCACAGAAAACTCAGTCTTGGGGATGATCTCAGTGTGCTGCACTTCATAGATGTTTTTGACACCCTGGGCTCTCCAAGGCATGACCCTCCCTGAATGATGCTGATCCTTGGGCCGGGGTTTGGATTCAGTTTGGGGCATACTGAAGTATACCCTCCTTTCCTTTGTTGTTAGGTACCATCGAGTCGGTGTCTGACTCACGCATAGTGACCCTCATAGGCGTTTTCAATGGCTGATTGTTTTGGGATTGCCTTGGGAGTAGATTGTCACATCCTTCTCTCATTTTTGTGGTGCTGGGAATTGAACCCAGGACCTCTGAGACTACAGAGTAGTGCTCTACCAACTGAGCTAAATCCCAGTCCCCTTTTCCTTTGTTAGGAGCCGATAAAAGAGGTACAAAGATTGCATTGGATAGAGGAATTCTGTCCAGATGACAGGTTTGGAGGAGGAGGGATTTCCACTCTTCTCCAGAGCCCCTGCAATCCCAGACCTCAGCTTGGGCCCTTTCTCCAGCCAAACTTGTATCCAAACCCACAGGAAGCCAATTGATTGGGCTGGAACAGGAATCCTTTGCCAAGAGGCCCCTTGGCCCCTGTCCAGCCCAGCGGGGGAGGGCCCAGCTTTGTATTTGGGGGGGCTACTGCAGGAGGCTCACCCTTGAGGGGTTCCCACACCATGGGAAACTGACAGGCGCCCCTTCCCACACTCACAGGGCTTGTATTTGATGGATCCACACTTGGCTCTGTGAATCCCCAGAAAATCCATGTGCGCTCACCCAGAGAAGGAGCAGGGCTTCTCTGCCAGTGACCCAGGCAAGATCAACTCTCTCCTCAGCAGGAAATGCTAAGGGAGGGCGGTGGGGACCAGGAAAGGGCATTTTGCTCCTTTGTATGGTTGTTGATGGATTTGGCATGTGTGCCTTTCTTCTGAAAACATCTAAGAGGGACTAGGAAAAGCATGGCCTGAGAGAAGGCGTCTAAACAGGAGATGCTTCAGCCTGTTTTACAGGAGGAAAATGAGTACTTGTTTTCTAAACACTGAGCTAAGCAGGGGAAGGGAATGGCACGCAAGAGGTTTCCTGTGTTAAGTCCCATCAACACTTGCTGTCCACTGTCTTATTTCCACAACACTACATGGGAAATGTTTTCACCACCATCTTACAGGTAAGGAACCTGAGGCTCAGAGAAATGGAATAAATGACCTTTGAGTGTGCATTCCCCAAACTACATTTCCATTGAATATGAAAAGCTTCCGGATCTGTCTTATTTTGACATTGGGATGTCTTGGGGATGCTTTAGGAGGCTCTAAAGTCCTCTAAGCAGCTCATAAATTTAATCCACCTATATAGAACTGCTCCAAGCCGACTGGAAATGAGGAAGAGTGCTCACCAAAGACAGTTTTCACTAAGCCCCAAACGATACTGAGCTTCCGAGAAGCACAGAGCTTTGGGAGAGAGCAGAGTGGGATGTGGGTGATTTTAACAACAACCCAAAAGGTTAAAACACCTTTTCTTTGAGTGATGAGCAATGCAATATCAGATGACAGGCATTTAGTGGATGCAAGCTGTCCTGTTTGCATGTGTCCTCTGTGCCTTGAAAAGAGCTGGGGTACAGCCCTAAGGACACTGTTTCAAACAGGAATTCCGATGACAAAACAAGGGCATGACAAAATGGCATCTCCCTTTTCCTTTTCTTTCTTTCTCTCATAGAGGCAAATTGGATTTGTGGAAAGAGCATCCTTTTTAGAAACTAGATGGACGAGGGTTCAAATCCATGTCCTTCCGTGTCATAGCTTTGTGACCTCGGATGAAGTTACATCTTTGAGTCCAGTTTCCTTATCAGGAAAATGCAGGAAAAAAAAAAAAAAAAAAGAAGAAACCACAGCTTGCTAAGCACTAAGGAGTAGAGGCAGCCTGCAGCAGACCCTATGCCAGGCACCTTAGAAGATTCTGTACTAGGTCTGGCTGTTTTCAGGAGCAGTGGACGAGGCCCGAGGCATTATGCATCCTGCCTCTTGCTTGCACTGTCAAGGTCAAAGGGAATGGTGGCCTTCTGAATGGCTGGGCTGGCTGCACAGGAGTAGCAAAAGCCATGGACCATCTTGACTGAGGGTTTCGTGTGTGTGTGTGTGTGTGTGTGTGTGTGTGTGTGTGTGTGTGTGTATGTGTGTGTGTGTGTTTTGGATTTTATTTCTGGGCCTTTTTATCCCCTAAGGCATGGTCTTGCTGTGTAGCGTTCTATATAGCCCAAGCTGGCTACACCTCACTATGTACCCAGGGCCGGCCTTGAACTTGCAATCCTCCTGCCTCTGTCTCCCAAGTGCTGGCATTGCAGGCCACCACACGGCTAGTTTCTGGTTTTCAATGATTAAAAACATGTAGACAACCAATGCCAGACCCCACCCCTGCAGCCTGGCGGGCCCCCACATGAACCTTCCGGAAAGTAGCCTTCAAGTGCCTTAGTTCTCTAGGGCAAGAAGCACTGGTGCGGCAGTTTGCTGCCCTCTGCTGTCCACATAGGGAACATCATGGGGTGCTTTTGGCTGCGCTTGCCTGCCTTCAAATTCCCAAGGAGCTAGGGGCGCCCAGGACTGGTGGTACCGCCCAGGGGGCTGCCTATCAGCTGAGTGTAGCCAGTGGGAGCTTCTGGTAGGAGCTGAGGGAGGAGAGAAGCCAGGGCACTCTCCCCTCTCGTCTCTCCCTCTCCACTACTGTGGCCTACACAGTAGTGGCTGTATTTCCTTCATGGCCCCAGCTCCATACAGCTCACCTGTATGAGGTGACTGTACACCTCATGTACATGAGGCTTGTACAGGTGGTACAAGCATGGAGAATTTGCCCAACCCTTCTGAAGGGGCGTCTCAAGAAAGGAGTAATACCAGGGAAAAGGGGAAACTCAGGCACTTTGTTAAAAGGTATTAAGAAATTCAAGAGGTGGAGCAGAGGATTAAGCTAAGGTACGGACACTTTGGAGGGTGACATCCTTTGTACCCGCATGTGTCTTATGCCCAGAAACTGGACTTTCTGCATTTTTCACCTGTCTTGACTTAGAATTCTGGGTCTGTGACATAGTCTCAACAGTCTCCCCAAGGATTTCAGTTCAGCAGAGTGTGTGTAGGGGGAGGAGATAAAGGCGAGGTCCTTACCTGACAAGCTAGGATAAGCTAGTCTGAGGGAATCTTCTTCTCTTGGATATGTTGCATTTGTATCACAAACCTCGTCTCTGTCCCTGTGATCATTAGAGTTTGAAGGAGCCAAAAAAGAAGAAGAAGAAGAAAAAAAAAGATAGTACTATTTGTCTTGGCCTTGGGAACCAATTTGGTCTCGGGAGTTAGTTTTATTTTTGGTTTGTTTGTTTGTTTGTTTTGTTTTGTTTTGTTGTTGTTGCTGTTGTTGTTATGCGCTATCAAGCTGGGTCCGACTTATAGTGACCCTCATAGGGTTTTTGATGGCTGACTGTTTCTGGATTGTTCAGGAGTGGGCTTGCCACATACTTCTGTTCTTGTGGTGCTGGGGATTGAACTCAGGGCCTGAAAACATGCAAAGAGGCACTCTACCAACTGAGCTAGGAGTTAGGGGGAGGTCCAAATGTCACCTTTATTACAGAACAGGCAGCATTGGAGGCCAGAGCTTACTGATGACCATAGGGTGCAAAAATTCACTTGTAAACTCCACAAGGAGAGGTGCCTGCTTGACAGAAAGCAGGTCATGCAGTCACCCATTGCACAGGTAACTCAGTCTGCTTCCATGGGAGAAGTAGTAGCAGAACAACATGCCAGAAGGATTTAACAAAACGGTTCCTCTCTGTGGACACCAGGGCAGTGGGCAGAAAGTGACTCTCTTGGTCTTAGTCAGGGGCTAACCAGGAAAATAAAAACCACTTCAAGTACTTACTGCCAAGGGAGTTTGGTGCCGGGGACTGATCTCACAGGCGGGAAGGTGATGAGAAGGAAAAAGCCACAATGAACAGGAACAGGAAGTCACCAAATCTCTAGGGAAAGGGATAAGGTGGTGATCCCAGACCTAGGGGGCCAGACCACTGGTAGGAGCTGGCCCCACTGAGGGATCCCCCTCCAGGAGCTGGGGCCATGAAGGAAATACAGCCACTATTGTGTAGGCCACAGTAGTGGAGAGGGAGAGACGAGAGGGGAGAGCGCCCTGGCTTCTCTCCTCCCTCAGCTCCTACCAGAAGCTCCCACTGGCTACACTCAGCTGATAGGCAGCCCCCTGGGGGAGCCTGGAGAAGACAGCCATCAGGGCCAGCTCCCCTGCGAGACAGAGAAGGGAAAGGAATGAGTATGAACATGGCCCACTCGGGACCAGAGTGCGACCCTGGGGGCTGCAAACCCAAATGGCTGCCTGGCGCCCACCGACTACAGTACAATTCCATTCCATCCCCCAGAGGCTCTTTCACAGGCCCAGGCTCTTTTAGAAGCCACTTTGCCTACTCCTGCCTGTTCCTGGAACTGCTGGGTGTTTCATACTTGTGGGTCCTTAATCTTCCTTCCTCTTTCTCAACTCCCTATGTGTGGGGCGTCACCCTGCCGCTGGACTCGCTCCGGCCGTGAGCAGGAACGGTGGCCAAAGACCCATCTTCTGGTGAGGGGGAGCTGGGCACCCAGGAGCCGCACCACCTGGAAAGGAGGCTTATGCCCACGGCTGCTCTGAGAAGCCTTGAGAAAGGCAGGCTCAGAGGCTTCTGCCCATGGCAGCTCCTTGCTTCTTTCTTCCCAATGAAGACTCTGAGTGCTCTGTTCCAACAGCTCTTTATGGTTTCCTTGTCTGTCCTGGTGGATGGAATGGACCCAGACTGCTCCGTGTACTGCCCTTATATACTCTTCTGGGGCTTGCCGGGGACCAATCAGAGGCAGTCACCTCATACAGGTTTCAGCCAATCAGAGGGAGTATTCAAATTTGGTTTTGTAGAAGTAGCCAATCAGGGGTGGTTCCAGAACGATCCAATCAGGAGCCGTTCTGGGGTTTGGAAACAGCCAATTGGTGTTGAGGGGCAGGAGGCAAGGGAATAGATGCCAGAGCCATCTTGGGGAGCTCACCGACCCTGAGTTCCAGAATGTAGGGCAAAGGTGACTGCCTGGGGAACAAGCCTCAGTCCTCCAAGAGAGCCTAGATAGGCCTGGGGCGAACTGCCTCTCTACGCAGTGCCCTACACCTGTGCCAGCTTCCTCCCTCATCCCACCTTCCTCTCCCACCTTTCGCCTTCCTCTCCTGCCTTTTGCTGCTGATCTATCTACCCTTCAGCCTTCGCATCCCACTGCTCCTTTTTCTTCTCTCGCTTTTCTTTTCTCCTTTATTCTTTCTTATTTTCTTTTCCATTCTCTTTTCCTACTTGTTAACGTGCAAATTAAAGTCACAGTCTTTCTATATGCTAGTTGTTTTCCAATAAATATTTCTTTAAAATTAACTACAGTAATTCCCACTTATCAGGGATTTTGTTTCCTGTGGTTTTAGTTAACTGAAATGTGTTATGTGCAACCAATTGTAGCTGGAAAGTAAAAATTAGTGGAACATTTCAGGAATAAACAATTCACTTTTTAAAAAATTTTTGAATTTAAATGTAAATTTTCTTGGTTCTGGAGGTTGAACCCAAGGCCTCATGCATACTTTGTAAGTGCCCTACTACTGAGCTGCACCCCTAGCCTCTTTTTTATTTTTTATTTTGAGTCAAGGTCTCACTAAGTCAAACAGGTTGCCTCTGGCCTCGAATTTGCAATTCTCCTGCCTCTGCCTCCCAAGTTGCTGGGATTACAGGTGTGAGCCACCATGCCTGGCTAATACACTTTTTTAAATTGCACACCATTTTGAGTATGATGAAATCTCACACTGTCCCCCCTCAATCCTGCCTGGGACACAGATCTTCCCTTTGTCCAGTGTTTCCACAATGTATATAGTACCTTCCTGTTTGTCACTGAGCAGCCATCTGGGTTATCAGATTGATTGTGGTTATATCACAATATTTATGTTTAAGTAACTCTAATTTCACCTAATAATGACCCCAGACACAAGAGCAGTGATGTAAAGGAGGTACCAGAGCATAAAATGTGGAAGGACAGATTAATCCTGGCACTCTGTGGCAATGCTGCAGGGCATCTTGTAAACAAACAAACAAACAAACAAAACATACAAATAGTATATACAGTGATCAGTACAATCTGTGATTTGAGGTATCCAGTGCGGGTCTTGGAATATGTTCCACTTGAATAAAGGGAGACTATTGTATTAAAACATAATGTGACCACTGACCTCATCCCTACCTCCACTCCTAGCCCCAAATCCAGACTCACCAATTAAAACAAGTCCAAACTTCCTTTATAAGTGACTAGATGTCATATTGATTTCACAGCAGAATTTGGGAAGCTCAAAAACTACAAAGAAAGAAGAAAGAGAAAGAAAGAAAGAAAGAAAGAAAGAGAGAGAGAGAGAGGGAGGGAGGGAGGGAGGGAGGGAGGGAAAGTGGGAAGAAGAAGAAGAAAAGGAGGGGGGAAGAGGAGGAGGAGGGGGAGGAGGAGGGGGAGGAGGAAGAGACAAAAGAGAAGAAAGAATCTAAGTAGTGCACAAAGGGAAGCATCTTAATGTTTTCCTTTAACACATCAGAATCAGATTTCTATTTATAGCAATAACTGGATACAATTTTACTGGATGGACATAACTTAAAAATGCAGCTACCTAAAAGTACTGGGCCTGCAGCCATACCACTGTGGCATCTGATCTCATCAAATCTCAGAAGCTAAGCAAGATCAGGCTTGGTTAGTACTTGGATGGGAGACTGCCTGGGAACACCAGGTGATGTAGGCTTGGGAGAAGGACCTGGCAGACCACTCCCAATAAACAATCAGCCATTGAAAACCCTATGAATAGCAGAGAAGCACTGACAATAGCGTTTTGCCTATTGTACACAGGGTCGCTATGAGTTGGACACCGACTCTATGGCACTTAACAACAACAACAATAAAAACACTGGAGAATGAACAGAGCAGGCAGGTTCCAAGAGAGTTCATGCATGAAGAAGAGATATCACAGGAGGTGAGGTCCTCACTTTTGTTGTTTTAGCCTAGGAGCAGCTGCAGTTGATGTTGTTCAAGCCAGTGTTGGTGCTGGTGGGAAAATAGCATATTTTTGGTCCATGAAAATAGAAGGTTGAATTCAGAGCAACTTTATTTTCTAAAGAGTGAAGAGAGGATCCTAGAAGGCAAAGAGCCAGAGAAAGGATCCCTCAATTCTTTCAGCTCCTACCTTTGGCTGACCCTTGAACTGGGTATCCATAGAATAGAGCTGAAGCATCTCAGCAAAAGACAGATCGCAGAAAGGTGGACACTGCCATGGGTATGCTCTTAGCCAATCCAGGAAAAGTGCTGCTGAAAAGAAAGACTTAGAGAAAAATGTCAGAATGCAGAGACTCCACAACTCACCATTTATATGTACAATCAAAAGTTACGCCCACATATGAAAACCCAGAAATTGGGACCCATTCTCAAATGAAAGGAAAATCAACCGAGATCTACTCCAAGATGACCCGCATGTTGGAATTACCAACTGAAGATTTGAAAGAAGCTATTTCAACTATTCTTGTGATATAAATCCTACTACTTATTTCATACTTAATGATTATTTCCACCTAAGATTAGAAACAAGGCACAGGTATCCTCTTTCATCACTTCTGTTGAACTTTGTACCAAGGTCCTAGAAAGCTCTATGGAAAAAAAAGAGAAAGAAATGAAATGAAAGGCATGCATAGTGTAAAGGGAGAAGTAAACTGCTTACATTTGCAGATGACAGAGTCATATTATGCTTTTAAAAATGCTACTTGACCTAATATATGACTTTACCAAGGTTATAGGATACAAGGTCAACCTGCAAATTCATGTTGGATGAATTTCTAAATACTTGTAATGAGCAATTCAAATTAGAATTTAAAAAACTATATTTATGGTAGCATCAAATATATATATATATATATATATATACACACACACACACACACACACACACACATATATACAAACTATATATGTGTGTGTGTGTGTGTGTGTGTGTGTGTGTGTGTTGTTTTGTTGAGATAGGGTCCATTCTATGTAGCCCAGGCTGGCCTTAAATTTGCAATCCTCCTGCTTTAGCCTCTGGAGTGCTGGGGTTATCACTCTGTGCTACCATGCTTTGCTTCAAAAATATTTTTAGAAAGTAACTTGACAGAAACAACCCAAATGTCCACCAGTGAATGAATGGATAAACAAAATGTGGTATATAAGTATAATGGAATATTATTTAGCCTTTTCAAAAGATAGTTCTGATACACAATATGAATAAACCTTGAGGATATTATGCTAAGCAAAATAAGCAACTCACAAAAGGACAAATATGGCATGGTTCTACTCATAAGGTACCTTGTTGTTGTTGTTGTTAGGTGCCTTCTAGTCGATATCCAACTCATAGCGACCCTCATAGGGTTTTCAATGGCTGTTTCAGGATTGCCTTGGGAGTGGATTGCCAGGCCCTTCTCCCATTTTTGTGGTGCTGGGAATTGAACTCGGGACCTCAGAGACTGCAGCGCAGCGTTCTACCAACTGAGCTAAATCCCAGTGATAAGGTACCTAGAGTAGTCAAACTCACAGGGACAGAAAGTAGAATGAAATTGCCAAGGGCTGGGGGAGGAGAGAATAGGGAGCTGTTGTTTAATGGGTACAGAATTCCATCTGGAAGATAAAGAGCGTTCTGGCCCATGGTGGTGAAGGTGTCACAGCAATGTGAATGCACTAGTGCACTGTACTGTACAATTAAAAATGGTTAAGATGGTAAATTTTGTTATGTGTATTTTATTACAGTTTTTAAAAGAGATTTTAAGTTGGACTTTAAAATGTCATACAATTGGAAGTATTTATTTTTAAGACTGAATTTTAAAAAATAATTGATAAAATTTTGTTTGGAAAGTCAAAGGACCTAAAACAGACTAAACAAATGTTAGGAAAGAAGAACTGTGTTGGGGGACTCAGAATACTTGGATACAAATCTTACTGTCAAGATGCAGCAATCACAGCACTGTGTCTTTGGCACAAACATTTAAATTGATGGAATGGAATAAAAGTTTAAAAACACCCATCCTATTTGGGCAGTTCATTTTCAACAAAGATTCCAGGATAATGGAGAAAGAACAGTCTTTTCAACAAATGGTGCAAGAAAAACTGGAGACGGGTGCGTGCACACACCTGTGTGTGTGTTTTCAACTTTATAGCATACTATATACAAAAATTTGAATGGATCATAGATCTAACTATAAAATCGCAAGCTATGAAATGCCTAGAAGAAAGCATAGAAACATTTGGGTTGTTCCCAAATTTTGGCTACACTAGACTAGGTGATCATTTTATTAAATGGCACAAAAAGCACAAGCTGTGTTTTATAAAAAGATAAAAACAGACTTCATCAAGATTAAAAGGTTCTGCTCTTCCAATGGCACAACTAAGAAAATGAAAAGAGAAGCCACAGATGAGAGAAAATATTGGCAAAACATGTGTCCAAGAACAGGCTTCTATCCAGATTATGTAAAGAACTCTTGAAACTCAATAATAAAAGAAAGAATAGTCACTTCATAAAAGAAGATAGATGAAGAGCCAAGAAGCACATGGAAAGCACTCAACACCACTAGGTCATTAAGGAAGTTTAAATTAAAACCATGATAAGGCACCATTACATATACACAAAAATGGTTAAATTTTACAAGAATGACTGGGTTTTAGCTCCGTTGGTAGAGTGCTGCTCCTCACTCTCTGAGGACCCTGGCTCAATCCCCAGCACCACAAAAATGGAAGAAGGATATGGTAGTCCATTCCTGAAACAAGCCTGAAACAATCAGCCATTGAAAGCCCTACGAGGGTCCCTATGAGTCAGACAGGACTCAATGGCAACAAAGAACAACAATTCCAAGGAAGCATTGCTGGAGGCAATACAAAGCAGTGCAGTCAGAAAATAGAATGGCAAGGTCCTGTAAAGATTCACTTGCCAATCACCCAACAATTCCCTCCTAGAGAAAAAGAAACATACCTTCTCACAAAGACCTAAACACAGATGCCTATTTAGCATTATTCATGATAGCCCAAATTGGGGACCAACCCAAACGCCCATAGACTGGTGAATAAATAGTGATACATTCACGCTATGCTATGCAGATACCACTCAGTAATAAAAAGGAATAGGTCATTGATACGTGAAACATTATGGATAGGTCTCAAACACATTTTGCTGAGGCAAATATAAAGGACTATAAGCTGTATAGCCTTCAGCTATAGCACTGTGGCGTCTGATCCTGTCCGATCTCAGAAGCTAAGTAGGGTTGGGCCTGCTTAGTACTTGGATGGAAGACTGCCTGGGAACACCAGGTACTGTAAGCTTGGGAGAAGGACCAGGCAACCACTCCCCAAAATCAATCCACCACTAAAAATCCTGTGAATAGCAGAGAAGCACTGACAATAGTGTTTAGTGTTTGGCCTGTTGTACGTAGGGTCACTATGAGTTGGACACCAACTCAACGGCACCTAACAACAACAACAACAACAACATAGGCTGTATGAGTCAATTACATGAAATTCTAGAAAAGGCAACAGCACAGTGACAGAAAGGAGAGTAGTGCTTACCTGACACTAGGAGTAAGGGGGAGGGGATGGCTTGCGATGGGGTGTGCGGAGCGTGGGGGGGGAGGGGTGGATATGTTCTATATCTTGATTGTGGTAAAGATTACATGACTGTATACAATTTTCCAAACTCATTATATTATATACTTTATAAAGCTGGATTAAAAGATCAACAACAAAAAATCATAACCAAATTCCTGGGGCACTTTTTTTTCTTTTTTCTCTTTATTGGTAAATGTTGGTGGGGTACAGAGTAAGACAGCATTGGCTTTTTCCATTATGCAACTATTACATCACTTTGGTTATACTTTCATCAACTTACATGGTTTATGGAAACTTTTGACTAATATGTAGTAAAACTCGTATGTATATATGGGTTATATTCCTTATTTTTCCCATGTACTCAAGAAGTTGCATCATTTATGTTGAGGTTATCCTCTCCCCCTTTATCCCTGTACATTTTTTCTCTTTCCCTTTCCACCTTCCACAACCTTTGCTTCCCTTTGCTAGTTACCTCCCTCCTTTCTACTCTTGATATTTTCCCTTCTTTGCTAAGTTTAATTGTGCATGTTTATATATCTACTTATATGTAGGTTCTTTCTTCCTTTAAATAAGATTCAGCTCCCACATATGAGTGAGAACATAAGGTATTTCTCTTAACGAGCCTGTTTTCATTTATCTAAGATGGTGTTCTTCCTGGAGCACTTTTGCAAGTATTTCTCACAAGCATATTTATAAATTTTGTTGGGTTATGTATTATAAATGTATTTGTCTTTGTTAAGTAATGAGAAATGGTATTCTAAACTGGTTGTACCAATATACATGTCCTCCAGCATGTATTAAAGATTCATTGCTCCACATCCTTGCCCATAATTGGTAGGGTCAGACTTAAAAAGTTTAAATCTACTGGATATATGCCATTTTTAATTTGCAAGTTCCTGATTACTAATATAGTTGAGTATCTTTGCATAGTTTACTGTCCTTGCAGATTTCTTTTTAGGGGAAGTGCCTATTTAAGTCTTTCTCTATTTTTGTTGTTACTGTGTTGTGGTGCTGGAGATCAAACCCAGGGCCTCTGGTAAGCTAGGCAAGTACTTTACCACTGAGCTATACTCCTAGCCCCTCTCCCTTTCTGACTGAGTTCTCTTACTTGTTGACTCATGTACATTGCTGATATTATTCCTTATTGTTATATATATTGCAAGTAAATTTCCATTTGTGACTATTATCTTTAACAGACTATCTTAATTATAATTAGTTTAGTAACCTTTTCCCTTTTGGTTTGTCTTTGTATCTCTTTTACGAATACCTTACCTAGTCAAATGTCTTGAAAATATTCTTTTTACTTCTAAAAACTTAATAGTTTTGCCATTCTCACATAAATTTATAGCTCACCTTGAATTGATTTAAGAGTATGGTGTGAAGTCAAGGTCTATTTTCAATTTTCCCACCATTACCTGTTGAATAGTCTGTTCTTACCCCCTAGATTATAGTGCCACTTCTATCATGTGGCAAGGTTTAATATATACTTGGATGTTTTTCTCATCTCTCTATCATGTTCTATTGGTTAATCTGTCTACTCCTGTCTACTAGTACCACCCTTATTTACAAGAGATATAATAAATATTGATATCTCAGTAGAGTTAGTGCCCTATAACAGCCAAGATACAATTAGGACAGTGAGACCACATTAGTTATTTGAGCAGGGGAAATGTAATATAAAGAATTGTTACCTCGTTGAAAGTGATTATCTACTAGATAAGGGAAAAGAGGTCTCCAAGGAGTCCAGAAGTAGCATGTGACTATAGCACTGTGAGCAATGAAGGATCTAAAGACTTAAGAAAATCTCACTCTCTCCCCATCAGACACTGAGATGTGTACCTCTTCAAAGAGGAACATGCAGCCTCACATCACAGTAGGGCATGGGACAGAGCTCATATGCAGAAACTCTCCATCATTGCTACAGGGTGTGGTTGGAATGGAACTGGTCTGCAGAAATTACCCACTTAGTGTGGCAACAAGTATCTGAACGCAGTCCGAGCTGCTGTGGAAGTGGCCTGGTAGAGCTGCACAGAAGTACTCACAGGCAGAAAAGAGTGGCCTGAGGGGGTTTAGCTCAGTTGGTGGAGTGTTGCCTCATACTCTCTGAGGAATGGTGTTCGATGTCCACAGGAGAAGGATGAGGCAGCCCACTCCTGAAGCAATCCTGAAACAATCAGCCATTGAAAACCCTATGAGGGCCACTATGAGTCAGACTTCACTCGAAGGCACCTAATAACATAATGAGGGCATGTTCCACAAGGGAATTGAAGAATAAAGGAGGACTGAACCTTAGAAAAGAAAGGCCTTTCCACTATTGCCTTACAATGTAACCCTAGTGCTATCTATTGACAAAGCTTAACATTGCATTAGCTGCCAAAGAAGAAATGTTTCTGAGGTACAGCTCCAGGATCACAAAGCAGGGCAAAGAAGGGTGGATTTGGAGCTGAGAGAAAATTCATTGATAATTGCCATACCCTCCTAACTTGTCCTTATTCTTCAAAAGTTTCTTAGGCACTTTTGTTTCCTTGCATTTCCACATACACAAGTCAGGGGGAATGAAGGGATAGTATTGACTTTTCACTTGGATTGCATTTAATCTATAGATTTAGTTGATAGAACTAGCAGCTTTACATTGTTGATTCTTTCAGTTCATGAGCATCCATATCTCTACATTGACTTATGTCTTCTTTAAAATTTGTCAGTAATACTTTAGACTATTTTCCATGAAGCTTTCTTATCGTTTTAGTTAGATTTACACTTAAGCTCTACGTATTTTTAAGCAAGTGGCATTTTAAAGCTTTTGTTACTATTATATAAAAAGGAAATCTATTTTGGTACATAGTTTTGATCTACAACTTGTTAAACTTACTTTCAAGTTCTAGTAATATACCTCTACATAATTTTGGATTTTCAATACTTGCAAGTTTATCTTTTAAGAATGATGGCAGATTGGATTCCCATTCTTATGTATTTTAGATCTTTTTCTTGCCTTACTTCACTGTTTGGACCTTCACTATGTTGAATAGATGTGGTTAATGTAGGCATCGGTGCATTCTCAACCTCAAAATAATGCTTTCACTGTTAGCTTATTGATATTTTTTTCAATAGATACCCTTTTCAGTTCAGAAAGGTTTCTTCTAGACCTACTTTGCTAAGAAATTAAAGAAAATCATGAATGAGTATTGATGTTTAGTTTGAAAGAACATTTATTTCTCCCATTTCTGGGAGGTCCAAGATCCAGGTGCCAGCCGACTCCAGTGAGGGCAATCTTCTTGGGTGGCAGACAACTTCCTTCTTGCCATATCCTTGTATAGGGGAGAGAGAAGGCAGCTCTAGCCTCTTCTTCTAAGGGCACTAATCTTATTATGGGGACCTATGACCTCATTTAACCTTTATCACCTCTCAAAGGTCCCATCTCCAAATATCATCACATTGGGCAGTAGAGCTTCAACATATAAATTTGAGAGGAGGGGGTATACAAACATTCCA
Source organism: Pedetes capensis (assembly GCA_007922755.1). NCBI lineage: Eukaryota > Metazoa > Chordata > Mammalia > Rodentia > Pedetidae > Pedetes > Pedetes capensis. The sequence goes on from VMDO01001001.1 coordinate 23,233, forward strand.
TCCATAGCAGACACTGAATTTTATCAGATGCATGTATCTTCATCAGTTGAGTTGATCTATATGGTTTTCCTTCCTTTCATCTATTAAGTGTGAAATTGCATGGGTTGATTTTCTAATGCTAAACCAACCTTGCATTCCTAGGATAAGCTCCATCTTGTTATCATGCATTATGCTTCATATACATTGTTATAAAGTTGCTAATATGTTGTCAATTTTATGCTCATGAGTGAGATTAGCTTGTAATTTCCCTTTTTATATTGTCACTGGTATGATAGCCTTATCAAGTAAGTGAGGGAGTATATTTAGAAACAAATTTTGTGCACCTTCTCAGATTGCCATGATTGCCTCTTTCCTCCACTCCCTTGGTTGACCTCCCATTCATGATAGATTTCTCCTTCACTTCCAGACTTTCATGAAACTCTGTATCACAGGAAATGGGTCTGAATTCCTCAACAGCTACTAATGGGTAGATAATGTGAAACAGACAAGCTGGCAATAATACCTCTGTGGGGTGAATGTTGCCCAATGAGACCTGAGAGGTGGGAACTCACTTCACAGGTAAATTGCCTTCTTTTATCTCTCCCATTGACTACTCCAAGATATTCTTCCTTCTTGCAACCTTTTTAGAAAATCTCACATGCCAAGAATCACACATTCTAAGTGACCTAATATAAGTCCAATTTGAAAACTCCAAACCCCTAATGTTCCAAACTATGGAGGTTTTTGAGTGCTGCTATGAGGCTACAAGTAGAAAATTCCACACTAAACTAATGATGGGTCACAGCCAAAATGCAGGTACACTAAGATTATATAAAGTAACCTTCAGAGTACATGCACAAAGTATATAAACATAAATTAATTTCATGTTTAGACTTGAGTCTTATCCCCAAAATATCTTATTGTATTTATGCAAATATTCCAAAACCTGAAAACATTTGAAATCTGAAACCCTTCTGGTCTCAAACATTTTGGGTAAGGTATAAACAACCTATGTTTGACTTATTGTGGACAGTATAATAATGCATCACAAAACATTTCAATGTATTTCTCTTAATGTTTTTTCCACTTTCCTCTCACCTATACTGTCATGAATTTGCATCTCCCAAATAAAATATTAGCAACTTAATCCTTCCTTAAGGCTCTGCATTCTAGGAGACCTAAGTAAGGTCAGACCAGAATATTCTCCTTTGTTTTATGTATCAGAACACTGTATTAAGATTGCAGGATTTTGTTCTTTTCAAGTTTGACAGAACAAGCCATCTGAATTTTTCTGTGTGAAAATAGTGGAATTGATTGTCTCATTTTCAAAAATCATGTTAAGTCTACTATTCAGTTTTTCTACATCTGCATGAGACAATTTTCTGAAGTTTTAGTTTTTTAAGGCTCACTCTTTTATCTGTATTTTAAAATTTATTAGAATAAAGTTTATAATATTATGCTTTTATTATCTATTATATGTTCATGAATAGCTATAAGATCTGTAGTGATGCCCTTATTTTCATTTTCATTATTGTTTATTCTGGCTTTTAGTCTTGCCAGTGATTTGCAGATTTTATTTGTATTTCTAAAGAGCCAATCCTCAGATTTGTTGATTTTATTATGTTTGCTTCCTATTGTGTTAATTTGCTGCTATCATTATTAGTTCTTCTCTTCTATTTTTTAGTGTTTATTTTATCTTCATGAACTGAATGTCTGGCTCATTTTTACTCTTTCTTCTTTTCTCATATGCATGTTTCTAAGCATGTCAGTTTACACGCCCTCAGAATAGTACTTTAGCTACATTCCACCTATTTTAATACACAGCATTTCCTTAGCCTTAAGAATTTCTTAATTTTATGACCATTTTTTCTTGTGCAATAATTGAAAACATATTAATCCTAAAATTTATGGAGCTTTTCCAAAGATTCTTTTTATATTGATTTCTACCTTAATTACATTGTGGTCAGAGAATATTGTATTACAGAAATGCATTAAAATATAGGAATTCTCCTAATTTGCAGGTACATGATTTTCATACTGTTCCATACATGATTAAAAACATGAATTTGACAATTTGCATACAGGTGTGTATGTATTCACCACTTCATAATTTCTACATATTTCTTGGCATTTGCTTGTTTCATCAATTATTGAGAGAGATGTATGCTTTTTACTTTGGCATTTCTGTCACTCTCTGATTTTTATCTCATGTCCTTTGTTGTTGTTGTTGCTATTGTTAGGTGATGTCAATTTGGTGTCCAACTCATAGTGACAGGTGAAACAGTATTGTCAGTGCTTCCCTGCTGTTCATAGGGGTTTCAATGGCACATTGATTTTTGGGATTGGGCTGCTGGGTCCTTCTCCCAAGCTTACAGCACCTGGTGTTCCCAGGTTGTCTCCCATCAAAGTACTAGCCAGGCCTGACCCTGCTTAGCTTCTGAGATCTGACGGGATCGGACGCCACAGTGGTATGGCTGCAGGCTTGTGTCCTTTAAGACAATTTTATTAAGCGCATGCCAATTTAAAATGAAACACTTGGTTCCCCAAGACCTGCCCAACTTCTTATGACTGCCTCTAGACCAAGGTTAAATCCTTAGCATGGTCTAATATGAGAAGGTGGGACCTTGCTTCAGGAGGAAAGGGATCATCACCAAGAGCTATTGGATTTGGCAAGTCTGAATTCTTCCCAGCAGGAATTTGGAGAACAATTTCGAATGAATCTTGAGCCATGAGACTGGGCTATATTAGGGAGAAATCATTGGTATATGGGATAGTCTTCTGTAACTCAAGACTCACTATCCTGGTAGAAACCTAAAGCTGATGTTAATGTGCTGCTTGATAGCCCCTGGAAGCTTTGGAGGAAACTGTGGTCTAGAATAAGTGAGGTGGAGGTGCTGGAACTACTTTGGCAGAGTACTGAGGCAGGGCTCACAAAGTTCAGAGAGAGCTAGAGATATAGTTTGGTGTTCAAGCACTTGCCTACCATACTCAAGGCCCTGGGTCCAATCCCTAGCACAGAGAGGGAAAGAAAAGAAAAAGGAAAAAGAAATTCTAGACAGTCAATGTTCATGGGATGGATTTATAAGACTAAAACACTTACTGCCTATGTGCCCTGGAGTCCAAGAAGACACTCCCTTCATAAAAAGCACAGTGAACACACTAGTGAGTGGGCCCCAACACTGTTGAGAAATTCAGTGGTGGCTTGCAGGCCAGGGTTGATGGTAGGGAATATTCATAGGGAATTGGCTTCCCTTGTGTGAATGGAAATGCTAGGATTCTGGAATAACAGAGACCACGTGGCAGCACATAGCTGTGAGGCAAAGTAGTAACTACGACAGGTAGCAAGGAATGGCAACCAAACAGTGCAATGCCACAGGTACCAGTGGAGATGTCTAGATATGATATGCCATAGCAAGATAGGACAAGGGAGATGAGTACCATGAAAAGAGCCAGCTGCTTCAATAACAAAATGTCAAGACAGGTGAACAGTTGCCAGGTGCTGCAGTGAACATCACCACTCCTCACCCACCCTTTCCAGTCCTAAGCCTATTGTCAGACCAGTAGCCTGTTGGTCCAAGGGGAGGCTGCGGCACTTGGGAAAGGGAAGTACAATGCCACACAATAGCTTCACTGGGGCCTACAGCCATTCATCAGAGTATCTATACACCAAAGGAAGGGAAACATGACTATCTGACTATCTTGTTAGGACTAGTGGATACAAGACCTTGCTTTTTGGCTTGAGAGTTGGGGTGTGTGTGTGTGTGTGTGTGTGTGTGTGTGTGTATTTTTTTCCCTGTAAAAGGCCAGATAGTAATTATTTTAAGTTTTGTAGACTCTAGGGTCTCTTTTACAACTAATCAACTCTGCTACTGTAGTGTGAAAGCAGCCACAGACAGTAAGTACACAAATAGTAGTGGCTATGTTTCAGTAAAATTTATTTACAAAAAACAGATAGTAGGCCATAGTTGGTCCATTGGCCATTTTCCTGACTTCTGGTTCTGGACATGGTCAATTCTAATAAAGATCCCATGTGTACTTGAGAATGATATACAGTCTCCAATTTGTGAGTTTAGCACTTACCATTTGGTAAATCAGGGCAGCACATCAAATTATGCTGTTCAAATTCTCTATATTGTACATTGGGCAGTCTCCTTTATCTACAACAGAATGAGTTCCATTCATTAAAGTCTCCCAGCATGGTCATGAATTTTTCCTATTTTGCTTTA
>VMDO01001001.1:27537-91686 GCA_007922755.1 Pedetes capensis
TTTTTTTTTTTTTTTTTTTTTTTTTTTTTTTTTTTTTTTTTTTTTTTTTTTTTTTTTTTTTTTTTTTTTTTTTTTTTTTTTTTTTTTTTTTTTTTTTTTTTTTTTTTTTTTTTTTTTTTTTTTTTTGCTGTTGTGTTTAGTTTGCTTCATTGGTCTTTTTTCCCTCATGCTGGGGACCAAACCAAGGGCCTTGCACTTGTGAGGCAAGCACTCTACCACTGAGCTAAATCCCCAACCTCTATTTTTTATTCTTTATTTTCAAGCTTTTTGGTTCTTTATCAATAGCACAGAGCAGAAATTATAGGCCTCAGCTTCTTGAAAGGCAACACAAATGTGAAAATATTTACCGAAAAGATGGAGTCAGGCCATAGTAGACCCTTTGCTAGTTACAACAAACTAAATATATTTGCAATAGGGAGCATTAAACAGAAGAAGAGCTGTCCCTGAAGGCATTTACTGACTCCATGCCTTCACCGGCTTACAAAGCAGTGTGTATTTTCACTGGAATTCCATCAGCTGATCACAATGATTACTTAACAATAGTCAATTTGGCCTACAGCAAGTAGCAGCTATGCTTATAGTAGACGCTGGGGTTTAGCTGAGTTGGTAGAGCCCTGCACTGTGAGGACCCAGTTTGATTCCCAACACCACAAAAATGGGAAGATGTGGCAATCCACTCCTCAAACAATCCTGAAACAATCAGCCAATGAAAACCCTAGCTAGAAGGGTTGCTGAGTTGGACCTGACTCGAGGGCACCTAACAACAAAAGCTTATTAGTAACCTGAGGCAGTAGGGCAGGAAGAAATGATTAGCTGCTTATTCTCTGATCTTACTAGAAGGCTTTACTTACCATCCCCTTCCCTCAGAGCTGCTGGTTTACCTAGTGCCACTCTGTTAAACTGCAGGTGACTGGAACTCCTGGCACTAACAAAGGGTGCTTCTGCCATATTAAAGTGGCTCCTTAAGATGAGGTATAAAAGTGCCATATAGGAATGGAAGAGCCAGAACTGGCTGGAGGGGAGGCCTTTCCACCTCTACATCTTTGTCTCACCAGCTTTTAAGACCTTAACAAGGGCATTATAGGAATACTGGAAATGATCCCTTTCTTTCTTTCTTTTTTTTTTTTTTGGTGATATTAGGGGACTGAACCCAGGGCCTTGCGGATTTTTGCACACACATTCCCACTATGCTGCACCCCACCCCCCCTTTTTATTTTTCATCTTGAGACAGGGTCTCCCTAAGTTATGCAGGCTGCCTCTGGCCTTCAACTTGCGATCCTCCTGCGTCTGCCTCCTGAGTGGCTGGGATTACGGGTGAGCACCACCGTGGCTGGCCAGGATTCCTTTTTACAATAGTTACATGAGTTAGAGGAAATAGTGAATGCGCCTGGTATACAACAGGCTCTAAACAAAATGCTCCACGGTCCCCTTCCCTCCCCTGCTCTGAGCAACGCGCTGGGCAGCATCACTCCTCGTACAGCGGCCTTCTGAAAAATCAGTGTCTTTGCAAAGGACAGGGCATGCTCCTTCTCTGTTCATGCTCTCCTGTGGTGCTGCCTGGAATTTTAGGCAGGCTTTTATTTCAAAGAAATAGGGAGAAGACCCTCTGAGGTCTAGTTCACAGACTGAAGGATCTCAGGGTACACTCTCTCATTTCACCAGTCCAAGGTCAACATGATTTAAGAAAGTTCTTTCCCCCTAAGCCATATTTCTTCCATAGCCTTGAGCTGCTTCCACAGTGCAGTCAACTAAAATGCAAGGGTCAAGAGTCCAGACTAAAGGGTTAGAGTGACCACAGTTAAGCCTCCATCAGTTACTAGTCATGACTTCGGATGAGCTAGTCTTTCTAACAGGGGACCAATAGTATCACTGGGACTATGTATTGGTACATATATGTGTACACCAATACAATGTACTGACCCAATTGGCACCCTGCTCAGCATACAGTGAACAGTAAATCTGTTCTTATGCATCCGCATGCTGTACACATGTGAATTATAAATCCCCAGTGATCCAACCACACTGCAAAGCACTGTGCAGGCAAGGTCACAAGACATTCACCTCCACACCCCTACACTGTGCTCTGCCCCTGATTCCTGGCATGTGCACGGCAAGCTGAGTTGATAACAGCAAATGCCCAATGGTTGGACTAGCATGCTTTCTGTTCTAAGGCTTCGGTGTGGTACATAGGATCTGGCTTCTCAAGCTGTATCAGGGACCCACAAACTATTCTGCAAAATCTGTGTCCGTTTTAATGAAGCACAAAAGAGAGAGAGACAGGCAGACAGTCTGACTTGTGACTTTTTAAGAAACTCTGTTAGATATAAAGTTCCAATTATTGAGCTTGGTGGACACCAAGGCTTCAATTGAGGCTTGAATCAATGCTTCAAATGAATCAAGGCTTCAATTTCTTTTACTTTGTCCTTCATATAATTCCCCACAGCACATAAGGCACATTTCATTTTCAACAGCATACACTTCTTCAGATAAGAAAGGTGACCCACACTTTCATTTTCTTTATTTTTCATTGATACCGTATGAATACAAAGTTTCTAGAAAGCTACAAAATGTCTACCACTTTATCAAGAAGGCATCAAAATGTGTCACTTTGCAAAGACATGAAAACACCTGCAGGAACTGACACAAAAATAGCATTTTAGAGTGATGAAATAATTGCACTTAACTGTCATGGATATTAAAGTTATCACACATATGTACCGCGAAAGCTAGAATACATTTTTTTTTACAAAGCACTTTATAAAAAAATTTTCTGCACACAAACCCTATAATTTTCATATAACTATCATACTAAAGATAAATTCACTTTAAAGCCAACACTTAGAACATTTTAAAACAAAAGGTACCAGTACCTAAACACAAACATTAACGAATACAAGAATACTGTACTGCCAAGAGATTTAACCAAATGCCTTTTGAAAGTTTCTGCAAATAGGTTAAGAAAACGTGTGTGAATTTGCCCACCCCACCCCCATCTCTCCAATCTCCCCCAAGAGGAACCTGATTACCCAGAGGCAGGTTCCACATCCCAGTCCCAGCAGCAGTACAACATCAAAGGAACCCACTGCCAGATGAAACGTTTACGTCACAAGCCCATTCTATACATGTCACACAAGGACAGAGACTGTGAGAATCCATTAAGTCGTTTAGAATGTGAACAAACACACGTGGTAAAAACCAAGTTACATAAAACTTGAGCATATTAAAGAAGTAAAGGCTATTCAGGTTTTTTAAATGTTACAAAAATCTTTTTTGTCACTTTTCAGGCACGTACTGTTTTTGTTTTTATTTTCTTCCCCCTTGTTTGTAGTCATAAGCCCATTGGAAAAGGCCAACAGAAGGATGATAATCTTTCAAGGAGATCACAGGGAGGTGAATCTTTTTTTTTTTTCCAAAGAAGTGCAGTTAATATCTAACTTACACAGTGAAACTAATCACAGAAAAAGATTAATGCAAAAAAATGAAAAAACTCAGGGACTGGTTTCCAATTAGTTGGCACCTAGATTCTGCCCACCTCTCTTCTAGACAGAAGCAGAGCAAGCTCACCATCTAAGGTTGATGAGAGCAAAGTGGAATCTAATGGAATTTGACACCATGTGACGAGGACAAACAAGGGGGAACAAATATGCTGTTTCCAATACTCAAATGACATAGTGTGGCATACGAGTGAGTCAATGAAAATTCACAGAGTAAAACAAGTTAGGGCTTAGGAAGTACGACAATAAATACAAATGTTCCACCTTTTTAAATGGTGCATGACATCAGTGAAACTACCCTTTGCAACACATTAAATTTTAAACACAAAACCTTCATTCTTAATGATATGAGCAGAGTCCTTGAGAGAAAAGTCCTGTCAAACGAAAGACCATTAACAGCTGAAAAGAGAAGCAGGAAAATGCATAATTGAATAATTTCTTCCAAGTTGTGGTAGAATCCTGACAGGGACGAGTCAAGACTTCAAGCAGTTAATTAGAACTTGTGTTGAGTAATTTTCCTTTTCCTTTGACAGTGTTTTTTTTTTTTTGTTTTTTTTTTTTTGTATTTTTGTTTTTAAACAGAACGTTTATAAATACTCACAACTTGGGATGGATAGAAATCACTCTTGAAATTTCAGAGCCCAGACAGGCTATTCCTAAAGACACCAGGTATGGATTAAGAGTTTAGAGGCGAATTTTCAAAAGTTGTCTGATGTTATTTTTACATTTATATTAACAAGTCGTTTTTTTTTTTTTCCTGGCTTCTTTTTGGCTGATTGTTTGTGGGGTTTTTTTTTTTGTTTTGTTTTGTTTTGTTTTGTTTTTTTGCCTCCTCGTCCTCTATCAGTTTTCCCAATTTACACAAGGTTTTGATATAAGCTGACACAGACTTTAGAGAGTTGGCCCTCTGAGGGCTGGAACATTCTTTGCAAATGCCAAATTGTGAATGGTGCTCTTTGGAAGTTTCTTCTGGCACATTCATACCCGACACTCAAAGAGTCAATGTTTTTGCCCTAAGAACACTTCAATTGTAATGACCCTAACGCATTTTTGTTCTGCACTGTCATCTCAGTTCGAGGTTTCCAACTTTTGAAATGGTATCGCTGTGTAAAGCAGAGAAGTGCGCACTGTCGTCTGAATGGAAAAGAAAGTCTCCAGAGACTGAACACGAACACGAGGAGAAGGCGAAAGCTGTAGTATCTGTCCGCCAGCCCAGACTGTGTTGTCTGTGAGGAAATTCCTTCACACGGATGCTGGGCCAGGTGACACGCTGCTGTGACAGCCGGGTCATTGGCACACACAAACACAACAGTTTCCAAGGTCCCTCCTGCCACGGTGTGCTATGGGAGAGGGGTGCTGGGGTCCCCACAGGCAGACAGACTTGCAGCGGGCAGGGACCACGTGGTGCTCTTGTGAACAGAGGCCTGTGGTAGGTTACTCGTCCTGGTAAACCAAAGGCATTACGGTGATCTCAAAATATTTTTGGTCTCTCTACAAATTGTCATTTTTATGGCAGCACTTTTCTAAGCTGGAATCTCAAACCAAAGGCACTTTCATGCTAGAGTGCAGAAGATTCACAAATAGCTAAGTATTTGGTCATGAATTTAAAAGGCAACGATAAAGTACAATTTGCTTTTCATAGTAAACTACAGAGTTTGCAACCTTTTGTTTTGGTATAGATATTTGAGAGTGTAATCAAAGAACTGACTTGTGTTCAGTTTCAGATTTTAGAGTAAGTCGTCAGTTTCCTATCGAGCTGGATAAAACTGGGCTTAAAAAACAATAACGAGAACAATTTTTTCTTGTCCTGTTTCAGATATTGGGCCAATTAGAGAATGGACACTGAGAACAGGTGTGAGAAAAGGCTGGCGGCACGATTAAGGTATTACTAAGGCACTGCTTACTGGAATGCTTTGGCAGCTCTGAATTGAAAACTCCCTAAAAAAAAAGTAACAGTAGTAAGAGAAATGCTTCCAGCTTACAAAAGGGCTCACAGTTCCGAGGCAGCCTTTTGCACTAGATACCCTTACACACAATGTTTCCAAGATTTAAGGCTTTTCAGAAATGACATGTGTAGGGCTTTGCCACAGAACAGCAACATACAGAAATCAGCAATGCAGACATCCCCCTAATGCCACAGGTGTGAACACCAATGCACAGAGTTAGTTCTACTCTTCGTTAGGACAGGTGTAGTGTACCAGAGCATAGACAAACTTACACAAATTATAGGTACCTGGTTGGTAAGATGACTGTCATCTCATGTGATTTAAATAATCGACAGCTATACAAAAACAATGACTAAAGCCACCACAGTATCGAAACCTAATGTAGACTTGGGTTTAAAGTCACCTGGGGACTTTTAACACCAAGTACTTGGAACGGGAGCTGGTTTTTCGGCTGGTCTGAGGGTAGGACTTTGCTGCTGGGGGGCTTAGCAAATAGAAATTTGACTCAGAGCCTGTGGCAGGTGACTTGGCGTCGGAGGAAGAAAAAAGGCTCATCAGCTTTCCCACCTGTGGGTAGTCGCCTCAGATGACTGTGTGAAGGCAGACACTCCAGTGTGAGAAGCAGCAACAGGGTGACGCTGGGCTTCTGCAGAGGGGGTCTGGAATCGCCCCTTCTCTTCTGAACTGAACCTGTCCACACATTCTTAGGGATCATTTAAGCACCGAAAAGAAACAGCCTCCACCAGAAGAGGCCAAGGATCAAAGAGGTGGGAGCCCTAGAAAAGTCCTCACTCACCCTTACTCTGTCACTCACCAGCGGAGTGACTTTGGACAAGTCACCTTCTCCTCCTCGGGGCCTCAACCTTTCCAACCACAAAATGAAAGAGAATAGACTGTGTTCTCTTTTAGTTCAAGAAGGAAACATTCTATAAGCCCTCTTTTGGAACGGGTCTCTCCCCACCCCATCCCTAAAGACAAGAAGAAATGACCTACAGGATTCAGTTAAGTTCTACAAACAGCACTGTTTGTAATGCAGAAGGTAGAAGCAGCCCAAAAGAAATAAACCCAAATGCTTAAAGGTTTGATAAAGAGACCCATGAGATTATGAGAAATAATGCAAATTGCTTGTATTTTTCAAACCCCTGGTAAACTAAGGGTTGAAGGTCAAATCAGAAATGTTCTTTAAGTAGGTGCCACTTGATTGTCAGGATGATGATGACTAGCTTTCCCCAACTTCCCCAGGGATGAGCAAAAGAATAGTTATAGCCCAAGAAGGATTGTTGTGAAAGAGAAATTTCAAAACAGGAGGAAACATGGATACAATGTCACTTGATGAATATTTCTGTCTTCCTCTTGATATCCTGAAAAAAGCACCCCAGAAGAGAAGCTTTTGCAGGGTGAAATGGAAGGGAAAACCATAGCCAATATGCTACTGTGACCTGTAAAGGACAGGGCAGTCCTTCTCAACTGGACGTGACTTTGTACTCCATGGGACATTTGATATGTATGGGGACACAGTGAACTGTGACAACTGGGGCAGGGATGGGGACACAGTGAACTGTGACAACTGGGGCAGGGATGTTACAGGATAGAGGCTGTGTGAGATCATTTGTACCCATTCACACAGTCCTGGTCTTGGAAGACTGGAGTTCCTTCAAGAAACATCCCTAAGGGAGGTGTCCAACAGAAGTTACTATAAATATGAGGGCCATGAAAGATGCTTAAATACTTGGTCTGAAGACCACACAGAAAAGTGGAAAATCAAGGCAATCTTTCAAAGGCAGGCTTAGAACCAACAAATAAATGTAGGCTCATTTTGGAGTGAAGAGGAACATTGCTCTACTGGTTTATGGAAGGGAGGTGCAATCCAAATGGGAAGGTTTTGCACATTCTCCTCTGGTCTTCCCAGTGGCCAGGGATACATCTGGGAGAGGTCAGGCTTAGCCCACTGTTTTGTTTTTGTTTTTATTTTTGTTTTGCCACAAGCCAGCTCATGACCACAAGCTTCTGAACAATGTGTAAGCAGGGTCAGAGCAGATAGTGGGGACACAGAAAGGGTGTGAAAGTTTTACTTGGATGTAGGTTTTTAGTTTCTAGCCCTGGTGAAAATAATCTTGCCATGTTTTATAACTTATAAAACTTATTTCATGTTCTATGATGTTCACATATTACTAGCTGTTATAAAAACCTTATTTTCCTCTTGCACGTTGAGGAGTAACCCCTCTCCTATCCCCTCCTTGTATGAAGCGCTTATGGAAATCACCCAAGACATGTGGCCACACCAAACCAACTCCGCCTGGGCAACACTTTGGAATATTTTGAATAGAAAATTGATTCTCTCCTAGAAAAAGAATCCCTGGAATGAGCCTGTTTGAAAAGGTCAGATAGCTGGAACTCTTAAACCTAAGTCAAACAAGTGCTATTGTGACTTATGAAGAGATGTCAGGAAATGGATGTCCTTAGACTATACCTAAGTCTATAAACAAAGACTGAGAGAACATGTATATCAGCACCTAGTAAACTGAGTGGCACTAAAGAGATGTTCAATGTGCTGAAGAACCACATATGCATATGTGTACATACGTGGTACACATACATATACATATTGGGTCAGCAGAAATAAAAAAATTATCCACAGGCTGGTGAGAATGCTGATGTTCTGGAGAGCAGAGATGGTAAACCTGATGAGCCTTTCACTTGGTTGATGAAATTTTCTCCCAGCCACAGGGGTCTCTACACTTTGCAGCTCACAGTGCAGTATTCATGCCAATTTTAAATTTTTGCTATTAAATTTCAGTGGTTCAAACATTTACTCATCTGAATAAAAAATTTGGTTGTCCATATAAAATATAACTGCACACATAAGACTATAAACATTGTAAGCTTAGATTTTTCAGTATTTATCTACTTATTGCAAAAAGAGCCATCTTTTCTTTTTCATTAAATAATCATCACATTAGTACAATACAATTTTATATTTTTAAATATACTATATACGTTAAGGATAAGGGGTGAAGTTTTCTTCCTTTGTAATACCTGTTCAAGAGTTTAATGGATTAGGAGATTAGTTATAACCTTGAGGAAAAAAGTACAAATTTGTCTCATTAGGATATTTCTACCAAGCATTTCTTAAGGCTATAGTTTAACATTTGGTTTCAAAAAGAAAGGTTTCATTTAAAAAATAATTTAGTGAATTACATTCTTTGATAACTTCCACCCTAATTAGTTACAAAGATAAGTCTAAAGATTCTTAGTTTTGTGTACTAATTTACATTTATATTTAAAGATTAATTTTACTTGTATCTTAAAACAAGAATTTTATGTTGGAAAAAAGAGAACTAAATACATTTGTATAAAGGCAGGAAATGCCCCATGGCCAATGCTCTGTCTCAATATTTTCTACCACAATAAGAAACAGGTCTCCGCAGAGAGAGACTTGGGTTGTTAAGGTTCACCTTTCCCGAGGAATTGTGGGCTGCAGATTGAAGAACACATAGAAACAACTCAATTTCTCTTTTTACAACTGTACCAGAACTTCACAGCTACAATAATAGTATGAACACATGAAAAAAAAAATGACTTCACTCAAACAGGATTTAGAAAAGTCAGGGTGACCTCGGGGCCAGGGCACCACCCTGTGTGGTGAGGTTTACAGTCAGTCGTTCGAATAATGGAGAGAGTGTGTGTGCACATATGTGTGTGTGTATATATACAGATATCTCTCTATATAAATAACCATGTTCAGTCCTTTACAAGCCTGTAAATATGATGCTGTGCTCCATGTTCACTATTTGAAACTTCAAATACACAGGCCATGCAGAGGAGAGTTTCTTGTGTATCCCTGTTTGTTACCACCTGTTTAACAAAAAAAAAAAAGAAGAAGAAGAAGAAGAAGAAGAAGAAAAAGGTGAAAAAGGTACATATAAATCATACCACATGGATGAAAGCAAGTTTCCCCCAGAGCCCTGAGGACTATGATTTAATTGGAAAGGAGCAGTCTAAGGTCTGATCAGTAGAGACCCGTTCAGCCTCACTCTGCGGTGTCTAACATATTCAGAAGACAACAGGTCTCACCGGAATCCCATCTAAGCATACCACCATATGCAAGAAAGACCTTATAGACAGGGGCTTGCCCATCATCTGAGCCCAAGAAACCACCACAAGAATTGGTATGGTTTGTGCGTTGGGCTTTTTGGGCCAATTTCTTTACAACCAAGGGAATTTTCTATAATTCTGTCCCACAGAATAATCATTTATCCTAGGTATTGCCTCCTATCTATTTTATTTTAATTGATAAATAATTCCATATATTTGGGGTACAATGTTATGTTACATTGTAGAATGGTTAAATTGAGCTAATTAACAGATACTTATCTCTTTTGTGGTGAAAAAGTAAAATCTACTTTTTTTCCTATCTTATTCTTAAACTTCTGTTAAATTTTGTTTCACAATAGTCAATGACAAACATTAAGCTCTCCTGGACTCAGTAAAATATTTGTCATGTGAAGAAACAGTGGAACAAAGATAGAATCATGTCCAATGAAATTCTTTCTATTGATACAGGCTTTGCCTTTCAAAATGTATTCAAAATATCCATCCATTTTCCCTCTAGTCATATCTCTTTAATCTCTCTCCTCCTTCTTTTCCCCCTGTACTCCCCCTTCATTGTCCAAATCCCTCCTCATCACATCCTGATGCTTTGCCTCCACACTTTGGTCTCTGTTCCCCATGCGAGCCACCCTTAGAAGGAACTGTCTCAAGGCAAATGTGATCAAATTTACCTGCTTGAAATGCTTCAACAACTCTCTGTGACTTTTGTGTTTGAAAACATACTGAATTTGACAGCCTAGTAAAGCCTTTTGTACACCTAATTCCACCCAATGTACCTGGGTGCTTCATCTGTTTAAGTTTCCTTTTCTCTTAAAATATCCAAATTTATGGTCCCTGACTAAAGAATAAAGTCTTACAGTTCTTCTGAATTTCCCTACCAAATTGTGTGATTCATACAGGTTTGTGTGATTTTTTTCTTTTAAGATCTGTCTCATCCAGTGGACTACAAATTCCTGAAGAACGGGAACCATGTTTCTCACTAACTAGCTTAGTGCATTGCACATACAGTATTTGTTGAGTGAATGAAAATTCACACAATAGCTAACCAACATACATGTAGTGCTTCCTACATATCTACTTGGGTATTAAATGCTTTACACAAACTGACTCATACGGCATTACATCTCTATGAGTGGGTGCTATTATTGTTCCCCTGTGAAGGGAAGGCACTGAGGGGCTAATTTGCTGTAGGTTAATTAGTTTAATGTTGCCTATTCACCAGGCAGGTTTCTCTCAATTGTTTTTTCCTCAGGAAGCCTTCTCCAACATCCTGAATTAGGCCAAATCCCTCCTACCAAACACAGCTTTAGTTTCCATTCATTTAGTGACAAGATGATAAATTACTGCCTCCCTCATCAGACCCCAGGATGGCTGCCTCACTCATCCAGGTCACCACAGCATCTGCAGCACCTCACTAAGTGTACAATCAAGGAGTGGTTTTTGGTAAATCTGAAAAATCTATGCTTATCCATAAAGTACCTTCGACATCATTTCTATCCCTGAGAATCTCCCACCTCACTTGGCTCACAAGTACCCCACAGCCATCATTACCATGTGCTATAATTGTCTGCTTCCCTGCCTATTTTGCCCCAGCGAACCATGAGTTACTAAGGCAGAGGCATTGTGTTTTATCTGCATTGCTGCTTAGCAGCTAACACAATCTCCCCAGGCTGTAGCTGAGTGAATTAAAGTATTCTCAATGATCACCTCTGAGATGCAGAATGCAGACTCAAGCATTTTCTTATTAATGGAGGCAGAAACTAAGGTCTGAAGACTTTAAATGGCTTACCCAGGATCAAACTCAAGTCTTCTGATTTCATTATCATAAAATATCCTATAGTGTCTTTTCTATTAATTCAAATCAATCTACTTCTATAATGAGCTCTGCAACCTTGAGTAGCCCTTATTATTTAACCATAAAGATGGATAAAATAAAAATTATCTTGTAGTTTTACAGTGAGAATTTCATAATATTTACAAAGGGTCTGTGTACCTAATGGGCTGGGGTTTAATTCAGTTGCTGCTGCTCTGCACTCTCTGAGGACCTGGGTTCAACCCCCAGCACGGCAAAAATGGGAGAAGGACGTGGCAATCCACTCCTGAAACAATCAGCCATTGAAAACCCTATGAGGGTTGCTATGAGTCAGACCCAACTTGACAGCACCTACCTACCAATCAATGTACCTAGCACAATTCCTAGAACCTAAGATCTAACCAATCTTCTCAAAAACTTTCTATGAAAGAATATACCCAGCATAGGCTTATGTGATTGAGATCCAAAAGGAGAAAAGTAAAGAATATCTCAAAAGACAATAGAAACTCTTGGCTCATGGTTCAATTGCTGTCTTTCTCAATTCTGTTTGGTTGGTGTTACTAGAGCCCCACATCTATAGATTCAGCTCAGTTTCTGAATGAGCTTCATGCTATCAGATAACTTGGCCCACTAGCCACTACAGGCTGGAATGGGCCTGGATGACACAGCTTTATATCCAAAGTACCCAGGAATGGATCTCAAACCTTGTCCTGTACCTGCCATTCTGGCCTTGTCCCTGAACCCCAGTTTCTGAGAAGGAGCTGGAAAATGCAACTTTTCCTATTAGTCAATTAGGTAACTTTGTTTTCATAATCCAGGAGTACTGGCTTAATTTCAGTTCTTCTATGGCTGTGACATTATGTCTAGCAGATATTTATTGACAGCTATTAATTTCTCATATCAAGGAAATTATTTAATTGCTTAATGACACATTTTGAAGTTAATTTAATCTGATAAATTCTTAGGACAGCCCTGCTGGCTGAAGTCACATGCTCCAAGGGAGTACTACTGATCAGCACTCGGGTTTTGTGAGAAACAGGTGCTCTGACATCTCCCAGTCCTATTTATCACAGCTATGCTTTCTGAGGTAAATTATCAAGGACTGTGGATATGTCTTCCTTAACGTGTAGGCTCCGTCCGAGACAGTAGGTGGCCATCCAGAGAGTACTGGGTACTGCCTGAGGCTGTTTAAGGTCCATGGCAGGATGCCACATTCCCAGCCTGCTTACTGGAGTGCTAACTAGCTAAGGCACTGCACCTGTTCAGAGATCACCTCTAAAACACCTACCTGTTCCTTGCCAGTGCCCACGCCCTGAACTGCTCAGCTTTCACCAAAAGATGATTAGCGAAAAGGACATTAATGAATAGTTATTAAAGAACAGGTAGTCCAAATTTTCTCCAGATGGTTGATTTCTATATCTTAGAAACATATGTGTACCTTTGAGAATCCACTGAGATTCTCTCCCTAGAATAAAGGAAGCATATGTAAAACTCTCCGTTTGCCAGCTGCACACCAATTGTGTCTGTGAGCTCCAAGACTCTCTACAGCTCATTTTACAGTCCTCCATAGCATAGCTAAGAGCCTTGGCTTCATAATACTGCTATCTGGAGAGCTTTAGAAAGAAACTAACGTAAGACTCGATGCTGGGCCCCAACCCCAAAGAGTCTGATTTTATTCTTCTGGGATGGGCTTTTAAAAAGCCTCTTAGATAAATCTAATATGCAAAGGGTTTTAATTTTAAATTTCTATTTATTTTCTTACAATGGTGTATGGTATGTAGCAGCTGGATTCTACTGGCTCATGAAAGTTATTGTTAAATATTAAGGAATGTAGTGACCTGGACAACCACTTGTAGCTTAAAATTACCCATGAAGGGCATATTTATACCATGGAAATAGGCAAAAGGTATAAATCAGTTTTGGGAATGGGAATGGGGTTGAGGATTTGAGAAAGAGTCCTTTTTTATAAAAAAACAGTACATCAGCTTGAGAACCAAATGCCAAGTAAAGAATTTCTGCTATAAATATTCTAGTTCTTAATTCTAGCAACAAAGAGTAATAAAGTAGGCCTTCAGAGGGTTGAATATGTGACCATAGTTGAGCCTGCTGTTCCTTTTACCAAAATTGTTTCCATCAAGTTGTTATGGTATTTTCCCTACAGTTTAATCAAAGAATGTTGCTTTTTTTTTTAAAAAATGAGGCTTATGAAACCTATTACTGCTATTTTACAATTATATTCTGAGGAAAACACTGTTCCTAATAACCTTTCCAAACAATGCCCCCAGGAGAAATTTGTTGTAAAGTTAAAAATCACAGCCTCCACACGACATTGTTCAGGGTGCACTGGTAAGTTTCCCTGTCATGGATCTTGAGCAGTATTATCTTTTCCTTTCAACTGCTCATGAAGTTTTGACTGTATTTTTCAGCCTATGAAGAAGATTCTCCTCTCCTTGGTACTGCTTCCTATTCTAACTTATATTTTCTTTGGACCTTCTATTTTCCTATCTTAACTTCATGTTACTTCTTAGAAGAACTTGCAAATACTTGATGAAGTTAGTCTAGGTATGTTTGAGGTGCACAACTATTGACTTAGCTTTGGCCTCATTGATGATTTTTATACACAATGTAGTTGCCAAAACTCAACTTTGGCTTCATATTGTAACTACCTGTGGAACTTAAAAAATACACACTTGAGCCTAACTCTCCACAACCCTGGCTTAACTGATCTAGGATGTAGCCTGGGGATCAAAATTTTTAAAAGTTCTCTAGGTTGACTGGGGATGTAACTCTGTGGTAAAAGTGCTTGATAAGAAGTTCTTCATATCTTTCTAATGTGCAGACAGAGTCAAAGACCTAGGGCCACCACTTTCTATTATCCACTTGAATTTCAGGTCAGCTTAACCTATTAACTTAAGCCCAAACCCGCCCCAAGTTTGCTGGATGAATGCTGTGAATTCAGCTGCTAGCTGACCACCTGGGGCCCCACTGGACAGCCACATTCCCCTGGCTGAGGACTTAGTGTCTCCCGAACCTCCTTTACTATCCTCAACAAGCCTCATGGCAGCTCTGCCAAAATAAGAAAGACACAAAACTATTACCAATAAAATTGTGAAGTTTTCCAAAACACTGTTCATCATATATTTCTCTGGTAAGTGTTTAAGCTTGTGGATGAAGTTGATCATATATTCACACATCGGGGACCGGTTTATTCGGTATACAAATCGGCCATTCTCAAACCGAGCATACTCCGTCTGTGAGGAAAAAAGGATTTGAGCATTTTTATACTTTTGACTTCAAAATATAAGAAACAGGTATGACAGCCTGAAAAAGCATTTACTTTTTCAATGTAACTCATCTATTATATGCTACGCTATTTAAGTAGTTTACTTAATTACAAATAAATCCTATCTCTAAGCTTCTGCTGTACACAGAATCAATTATTTTTCTGGGGGTTTAAAAATTACTAGAAAGATGAGAGTTTTAAACAATTCATTTGATCCTTTCAGCAAAGGTCAGAAAAATAACTAGCCCATTTAGTGGTTCTCTACGGAGAGGAGATGGGTAATCCTTGAGACCCCAGCCAAGTTCTACTTCTTCAAAGAGACCAAAGAAATCCCTCTTTACTGTGATAAGCACTCACAGGCCTCCAACCAATGTTATCAATTTCTCCACTTCAGAAAAAGCTGGTTATCTCACACTGATTATGAGCCCCTGGATAGATGGATGGGTAAAAATGAGGAAGAGAGGAAGGAAGGAGGGAAGGAAAGAAGAAAGGAAGGAAGGAAGGAAGGGACAGACGAGAAACAAGGGCTTCTGAACATGTACTTTGAAGATCCCATGGAAGTACTCAGAAATAAAAAGACATTCCCCAATCACCTTGGATGTAAAAGGAATTAAACAGGAAATCATAAGCTATCTAAGGAGCAATGAGAAGGAAGTATTTTACATCCAAACTTTTTTTTCTTTTTTCCATACTTGGGAGGCTAAATCCAGGACCTCAGCATACCTTGCAAGTGCTCTACTGAGCTGAACCCCAACCCCTTTTTTATTTGTTATGTAGAATAAGGGTCTAAGTTATGCAGGCTGCCTCTGGCCTTGAACTTGCAATGCTCCTGCCACCACCTCCCAACTCATTAGGCTTACAGGCATGCACCAACTGTGCCCAACTTACATCCAAATTTATGAGACACAATGAGGTTCTACTGGAAGGAAACTTAATGAAGTGCACTGATATGTTTTCATCATTAAAAATGAAAAACTACAGAACTAAATACACATCTTTAAAAAGTTTTTTTAACCCCACAAAATAAACCCAAACCAGAGACCAAAGGAAACCAGAAATAAGAAATTAATAAAGATAAAAGTTCAAATAAGTAAACTAGAAATTTAAAATGAATACAGAATAAATTTAAAAACTGGTTCTTTAGAAAGACAAAATGAAATAAGCTCTTTACACACTTAAAAAGGAGAAGAAAAGAGGCAAAACCACAATTACAGTAGAGATTGGGAAATACACAAAGGCTGGGGGTGCAGCTCAGTGGTAGAGCACATGCTTAACAGCATGCAAGACGCCAGTGTTTGATCCCCAGCACCACACACACGCAAACACACAAGAAAAGTACTTCATGAATCTCCAAAAGGGAAAAAGAGCAAAGCAAAGAGACATAGAGGCCAGGGATACTTTCCCAGAAAAACAAAAATTGCTAATACTGTACCAAAAAGAAGTGGCAACCGTCAAAAGATCAAGGAAACAATTAGGACTAGAAATTTGTTTAGACACCCAGACCACGAAGAATGCAAAATTTCAGCCAGGCAGGATAAATAAGTTCAAAAGATCTATCATACAACATGGTGACTATAGTTACTAACAATATATTAATCACTTGAAAATTGTTAAGAGAAGATTTTAAGTGTTCTCACCACAAAAAAGGAAATGTATATGCTAATGAGCTCAATTTAGCCATTCCACAATGTGCGCATATTTCAAAATATCATGTGGTACACAATAAATATATACAACTTTTTTTCTACAGTTCTGGGGAATTGAACTCAGGGCCTCGCACATGCTAGGCAAGTGCCTTACCATTGAGCTACAGCCTAAAACTTCCTTTTTTAATTTTTAAAAAAATTTAAAATTTATTTATTTTTATTTTTTTTTGGTTTTGGGGATTGAACCCAGAGCCTTGCCCTTACATGCTTTGCAAGTGCTGGACCACTGAGCTGCACCCTAGTCCATTTTTTGTTTGTTTGTTTGTTTTTACTTTTTTGAGACAGGGTCTCGCTAAGTTACGGAGACAGACTACCTCTGGTCCCGAACTTGCAATCCTCCTGCCTCCACCTCCCGAGCTGCTGGGATTATAGATGTGCGCCACCGCACCCGGCTTTTTTCTTATTTTTTTGAGACAGGGTCTTGCTAAGTTGTGCAGGCTGCTTCTGGTCTCAAAATCACAATCCTCTTGCCTCAGCCTCCCAAGTCGCTGGGATTACAGGCATGGCTGGTTTATAATTTTTTTTTTTTTTTTCGGTACTGGAGGTTGAACCCAGGGCCTCAGGCTTGCATGCTTTGCAAGTGCTGTACCACTGAGCTGCACCTTACTTTTTGAGACAGGATCTCACTAAATTATGCAGACTGCCTCTGGTCTTGAACTTGCCATCCTCCTGCCTCCGCCTCCCCAGTTGCTGGAATTACAGGTGAGTGCCACTGCGCCCAGCTTGCCTGACTTATAATTTTTATTTGTCAATAAAAGCAAGTTTTATATACAATGTTGCCCTGTGTCATCCAATCCCGTCAGATCTCGGAAGCTAAGCAGGGTCAGGCCTGGTTAGTACTTGGATGGGAGACCACTTGGGAACACCAGATACTGCAGGCTTGGGAGAAGGACCTGGCAACCCGCTCCCAATAATCAATCTGCCATTGAAAACCCTATGAACAGCAGAGAAGCACTGACAATAGTGTTTCACCTATTGTATGTAGGGTTGCTATGAGTCGGATACCGACTCGACAGCACCTAACAACAACAACAACATATACAATGTTATTTGTGCTGTGTTGTTGTTAGGTGCCATAGAGCCGGATTCTATCTCATAGTGACCCCATGTACAACAGATGAAACACTATTGTGCTTCTCTTGCTATTCATGGGGTTTTCGATGGCTGATTGTTTTTTGGGAGTGGGTTGCCGGATCCTTCTCCCAAGCCTATAGCACCTGGTGTTCCCAGGCAGTCTCTCATCCAAGTAGTAACCAGGCTCCACGTGCTTAGCTTCCAAGATCTGATGGGATCGGACGCCATAGTTGTAGGGCTGCAGGCTATACTGCGAAAACAGATTAAGCGTCCCAAATCTTCTTATGAAATGAATGTATAGTCAACAGTGAAATTATTATAAAAAGTATAGAGTAATATCACTTATGAGATATAAAATTTCTATATAAAGTATCAGAAGTAGATTCTAGCAACATATCTAAAGTGGGACTTTCTTTAGGAACGCTGTGGAGATTCATACATAAGAACTGTAACTTGGGTCCTTCTCCCAACTTATGTCAACAAATTGGAGAAAAATCATGTAGCAAAGGTTGCTGAAAAGGCATTTGATAAAATGCAGCAATTACTATAAAAATCCTACGTAAAACAGAAAACATTCTAACATGTAATAAAGACCATTTATAAAAACCAACAGTAAATATAGTCCTAAATGGAAAGATACCAAAACTATTTCTAACCTGTAACTATGCAAGGAGACTTACCATCACTATTTCTTTATACAACTGTGCTGACAGTTTTAGCATATGAAAAGAAAATAATAATACTAAAAAAACCCCTAGCATAAACGTTGGAAAAGAAGAGCTAAAATAAGGTCCTCCCTTTTTTTCACTTTCACTAAGATTATAAACACTGAAAACACAAGAATCCAAGGAAGTAACCCCTAAAGTTAAATAAGAAAACATGTTAAGAAGGCCACATTGAAGACAGATGTCTGATATAAATTTTCAATATAGACAGACTGCAAAATTCAAGAGCCTTTTCCTGTTCTAGTAATTAGAATCTAGAAATAGGCAACTGCCACAAATTATATAATATTTAGAAATATATTTAACAAGGGACAAATCAACATGATAAAAACTATAAAATTTTATTAAAATACCTAAAATAGAATAGAATGCAAATAGCTTCTTGAATAGAAAGATTTAATGTTAATAACATGTCAGTTTTCCCCCAAATAATATTTAAAGCTAATGCAATTAGGGTGCTCAGAGTTTTTGTTTTTCTTTACATTTTTTAAAAATGCTCTCATATTTGGAAATATAAATGCTGGTTACTGGCTTAGAAAATATATGAAGAAGAATAGTGGCATTGACTTGTTTCACCTGATATTAGAACCTATTAGAAAGCCACTGTAATCCACATGGTACTGAGATATGTAGAGACAAGTAGGGTGTCGGCTAGACTAGAGTCCAGGAACAGCTCCCAAGCATATATGGTAACTTAAGAGAGAGCTGTTCACCTAGAAAAGGATGAATCACTTAAACGGTTTTGACACAAATGCCTACCTACTTGGAAAAAACATAAGCAGCCTTCTTTTTATACCAAATGCAGACATACAGTCTAAATAGATGAAAGGCTTTAATGTAAGACTCCACTGGCCACACCCACAACACCTTCTCCAGGAGAATTTCTGAGTCTTTATTGGTCAAAAGCAACCTCTCCCTGTTCCTTGAACTTGTGAGAAGCATTGGGTATATCATCTAAGGACATCATGAAGATTGATTGGCAATCTGTGAAGATAAGTAACCTACCTGGCTCACCTTTTCCCACATGCACGTGTCCAGGTAGGGAAGCCTGTCTCTGAGAACATCCCTGACAGCTTAGCTACTCTATAATACTGCCCAGCACTAACCTGCCACACTACCAACCACTGATGGGTAACTGCTTCCTCCTCCTCAGGGAGATGGGGATCCCCTGGTGCCAGATCTGCCTGCTCTGCCTCATTACACAGACAGCATCTTCCCTTCTCCTTGTGCTTCCAGATACCACGCTGAGCCCATTTTTTATTTATGACCTTCGCTCTTCTGTGTGTGTTTCCCACCTACTCACCCTAGGGCTGGTTGCTGCTCCCCAATTTAATCCTTAGCCTATGATCTTGTTATTCCCTAAGCAAATGCAGCTAGTTCCTCTTCTTTTTGTGTTTCCCGCCTAGGCACCCTAGGGCTGGCTGCTGCTCCCCAATTTAATACTTACCCTATGCTCTTGTTATTCCCTCACTGCAGCTAGTTTTCCATTCCCACAGCCTTGCCTGCCTAGATGTCGTCAAGTCAGGTCCAATTCACAGTGACCTTATTTAGAACAGAACGAAACACTCCCCAACCCTATGCCATGTCTGGCACTATTTCAGTCCTTCTCTGTTATTCATAGGGTTTTCAATGGCTGATTGTTTCGAGATTGTTTCGGAAGTGGGCTGCCACATCCTTCTCCCGTTTTTGCAGTGCTGGGGGTCGAACCCACAGCCTCAGAGAGCACAGAGCAACACTCTACAAAATGAGCTAAACCCCAGCCTCCAACTTTAATTATTCTTAATGCTCAGGATCCCCAATTTATATTTCCTGTCTTCCAAATTCTAGTCTTGCATCTGTAATTATCCTGAGTATTTCCTCTTGAACACCTTACTTCCTTATCACCGCTCTTGGCAAGCATAAATGTGTGAGTGTGATCTTTGACTCTCCTCCCTCTTTAATCTTTAATATGCTATCAATTTCTAAATCCCTTTCAAAATCTCTCCTTGGATTCCCACTGCCACCATTTCAGGACAGCTCAGGACTCCTATACTTAAATTGACTAAATCAATTCACCTGTATCCTCTTCTGACTTAACTTCATTCTCACAAAGCCCACCCAGTGCTCAGGAGGCTACAGACTGCAGAATCCCAAATCCTCACTGCTCAGCCCAAGGTCTTAACAAACACACCCTCCTCCCTCTCTCCCCCAAGATCACCTCTTTCTCCCCACAGCACAATGTCTTCACCACAGTCAAGCTGGGCTCCTGGACCTAAGTAGCCTAGATCTGCTGCAAGTAAAATCTGTTCACTGAACACAGACCAACGGGTGGCAGGTAGAAGACACTGAACACTTTAAAGGGAATACCAACTGCAAACATTATTCACACAAAGCAGTTCAGCCCAATAAAACAAACATGTTTTTGACTAAAGGGAAGGAAGCAAGAAATGTAAAAGCTGGAAGTAGCTATTTGGTCCCAATATTGAATGAAATGTTTTGTTTGTTGATTTTGACAGGGACTCGCTATGTAGCCCAGGCTGGCCTTGACCTTGTGACCCTCCTGCCTCAGGCTCTCAAGTGCTGGGATTATAAGCATGCACTAAGAAATCTGGCTAAAATGGAATTAAAACAACTAAAATAAAGGGAGTGGAAATGGCAAAAACAATACTATCAAACCCAAGGCATTAGGGTTTTCAAAGGCAAGTGCCAGTCAACAGCAGACCAGCTTGGCTGTGGCCCACAATGCCAGGGCATACCCTTGGGCCTGAGAGTGGGGTCCCTTTTGACTTGCTTCCCTCCCAGGGAACCCAGAAGGCCTCTTGCCAAGGTGACCAACTCTGGCCAGTAAGACACGGCCAACTTCAAACACACACAGCTGGCATGAGCCTTCCTATTTGTTTTCAGGTGCTTCCAAATCGCTTTATTTTTTTAGAAGTAATAAAGAAAAGGAAAAAGGGGAGGAAAAGGCAGAGACATCAAAAAAGTGCAACCCTCTGGTCCCATAGAAGTTTAAGGGCAGGCAATGGGCCGCCACAGAATGAAGTTTCTGGTCGACAGAGGCCAGCTTACCTCTACTTTTTCTACTACTTGCTTCCCAAAGGAGCACACTTTGGTGGAACAGGTGACTGTCATGTTCTCCGAGCTCTCATATTGACTGGTCACACCATAAAAAGCCCCGGCATCGTCTTGAATATTGCAGTTTAAGTCAGCCTGTCGGAAAGGAAACAGCACGTTATTCTCCCATCCCAGGAGTCACCGCGAAGAGCAGGGTAAGCCATCCAGGTGGCTCAATGGCAGTGGTAGAGTGAGTGGTTCAGGCATGGGGGAGATGCTAGAAACAAGGTCAGTACCTAGCAGTCATTTTCCCCAAATAGTGCTAATCTGGGCAATGATCCCTTGAAAGGACATGCAACATGCAACCCATCCTATCTTCCTTCCTTGCACGCAGCATTAGAATAACATTGTGCCCCTGCAACAAAAGACCCAGAAGTCTGGAAAATGTGTGCAGAAAGCAGGACATGAACTAGCTTCATATTCACTAATCTTTTAGAGATATTAAAAAAAAAAAAAACCAGGAGACTATGCAGCTGACTAGCCATTTGTTATAAATTTGAAACAGAAACTTTACTATAAATGACAGCATCCAGAGAGGAAGTGATTCCTACTAAAGACTGGCTTACAAAGATGCTAGTTAACTGCCACTCATTTAAAACATGTTTATTAAGTACCTGGTATGTAAAGCCCCTATGTGTCTGTCAGCTCATCCTGCTGTGGGCACCTGTGTGTTGCTGTGATACTGAAAGCTATGCCACAGGTACTTCAGATACCACAGGGCCACCCATGGTGGACAGGTTTCAGCGGAGCTTCCAGACTAAGACAGACTAGAGAGAAGGACCCAACAGCCCACTCCCCAAACAATTTGCCATTGAAACCCCTATGGATAATAGAGAAGCACTGTCAAATGCAGTGCTGAAAATGAGCCCCAAGGCTAGCAGGCATTCAAGAAAGAACTGGAGAAGAGCCACCTCCTCAAAGTAGAGTTGACCTTAACAACAAGAATGGAGGAAACCCCTGAGACCTCCTTTGGTTGATGTGACCAGGACTCAAAATGAGAAAAAACACAGAGGCTGCAACAATGGACTCAAACATAAAAAGATGGTGTGCATGGCACAGTGTTGGGCAGACTTTCGTTCTGTTGTACATACGGTCCCTGTGAGTTGGATCTGCCTTGATGGCAACTAAACAATAATAACATAAGGCTTACGCCAGACCCTAGATAGGTCTTGGGTACAACCTAACAGGAATAACTTGCACTCTTTTAAAGTCTGTGGAATCCCATTTTAACAGCATGAAAGAGACAAAGGTTCACCAATTAATGGCTCCCTTCCCCCAAGTATTTCCTGTCTCCCTACTGCATACCAAGTACTGCATTGCAAGTGGGGGACAAGAGTGAGCACAAGTTGAGCCAGTGCCTGATCTCATGGGGCTTCCAGTTTAGTAATAAGACATCACAACAGAGGTAAGCACTGCCAAGAGAGGCACAAAGGGACACGGGAACAAACACCAGTGAGAAGGGGCCCCTCAGGATCCAGGGAGGCTCCGATGCTGCTGAGGAGAAAGAAGACACAGTTAGGCAAGAGGAGCATTCTGCAAGAGAGAAGAGGTGCTTTGAGGGCACACAGCTGGAGAGCAGGACTAAAGACAGGGTGGGACTGAGACAGCAAAGGATAGAGTATGGCGGTGGAGGAAGTGCTGGAGCGGGGAGATCCACAGACCAAAGGGATGTGGGAGTTCCAAGCAAACAGGCTGGGAGCTACCGCAGGGCACAATCAGATTCAGAGACACCTTTGCTCACTGCTTGGAGAAGACCCAGAAGAGCACCAGAGCGAAGGGCCACCCAAGGCAGCGGCCATTACGCCATTACACTAGGTGGTAACATGTGGAACACGGTGGTAGCTGCTAAGAGGTGGTTGCATTTGATACTCAAGTGGGACTTCATGTTTTCTGAAGTTTGGCACGTTGTGACTAGCCAATTTTAATACCTTGACAGGTACTAACCACCGTGAAGACCTGAGTCATCCTATGTAGTTTTTAAAGACTTGCATTTGAATTTTTTTTGAGTATTGGGAAAATGTCCATCTCCTTAGGCAAAACTTCATATTTCCTGGCTTCAAATAAAGAGAATCACATACTCTATATGCCCCCCCTTGCACCTTATGTGCCAAGAAATTCAAAGCTAAATTCAAGTTCAACCATAGTAATTAACTCGTCCCAGGTGCTTCTAATAGCTACTAACAACCAGTGCAAGCTTCTTTTACTGGTTTCTAATCTGCTTTTACTTGCACTTACTCAGTTTTATACTATCCATAAATGTAGTAAGCACACTCACATTCTGCTCTTTGGAATTACATGGGGCTTCAATCATAAATAAATAAATATACCCAAAGGTGCATTTTTCTCATGTTCAAAGGTTTAATATTTGGCTCCACAAAAGAGCAGCCTAGTGGGAAAGCATGTCCGCTTCTCCCTCAATGAGATCTGCCTTTGAGCTTCCCAAGGCAGCACCCCAGCCTCCAGGGAAGAAAAGGCCACCAGCACCTCTGGGGCACCCAGAAACTCTGCACACTGGGTCACCATCAAGATTCCTGCAGTGCACCTGGGAGTCGGCCTGCACTAGTGTGGGCCTTCAAAAACTACCACAGCCTTGGTTTGCTTCTCTCTGAAACACATCACTCAGAGAAATAGCTCAGGTGTTTCGCAGTGGTGAGATTATCAGTGGGTTTGGCTTGGTGAGGATGGGGCTTACGTTCTTACTATTATGATACTGTTGTTGTTGTTAGGTGCCGTTGAGTTGGGTCCGACTCATAGTGACCCTATGTGTACAACCAAACAAAACATTCCCTGACATTGTGCCATGCCTAGCTATAGTCAGTGGTTCTCTGCTATTCATAGGGTTTTCAATGGCTGATTGTTTCAATAGTGGGCTGCCAGGTCTTTCTTCCTAGCCTACAGCACCTAGTATTCCCAGGCGGTCTCACACCCAAGGACTAACCAGGCCTGACCCTGCTTAGCTTCTGAGAATAATCGGGATTAGACTCCAGGGGGTATGGCTGTAGACATTATGATGTAGTTTATACCAAAAAGTTTCAGCACTTATTCAAAAGTACATTTAAATGCATGTGGTAAGCAAACGAGAAAAATCACACTGTAAAGAGGCTGTAATTTTATTTCTAGCCAATATGTCAGCCTTACCATAAGTAACCAGTGTTATCTATTTCTCAAGTATTCTTTTAGAGATACTTAGCAAATATTCAAATATATATATTCCTTTTTTTCTTGCACAAATAGCACAACTATACTTACTTTTCTAAAACTTGCTTTAAAAAAACTATCCACCTCAGAACTCAAGTAGTAGTGATAGAGTATCAGTATTAAAAAGAAGAGTCATTTTTAAAAACAGCATACTTTTTAGGGACTACACATACTGTTCCACTGCACAGATGTATCATAATTTAATATATACTCTACTGGTGAATATTTAGGATGCTTTCCAAAATGCTGCAGTAATAAATTGATGTTGAGCAGTTAAGGTGGATTAGAAATTATTTTTTTCTTTCAACTTTAAAAAATTCCTAGCTTTGAAGAGAGTAAGCTTTCAATTCAATGGCACCTAGCAACAACAACAACCATTTGTATGAAGAAATTTTGAACCAATATTACGATTTAATGTTGTAATTTAAACAAACTATTTTTGATGTCATCAAGTTATTTTGAAAACCTAGTGAACAATCCAGGGCTGGGACTTAGCTCAGTTGGTAGAGCGCTGCTCTGCAGTCTCTGAAGTCCCAAGTTTGATTCCCAGCTCTGCAAAATGGGAGAAGGAATGTGGCAACCCACTTCCAAGGCAATCCCGAAACAGTCAGCTATTGAAAACCCTATGAGGGCCGCTATGAGTCGGACTCGACTCGATGGCACCTAACAACAACAACAAGTGAACAATCCAAGCACTTTGGTGTTTTGGGTATAAGGAGTGGAGTGTGAGAAAAAAACACTGGAAATAAACAACAATCGAGGGTGTCAATGGGAGAGTAAATAGAGGAAAGTTGCTTCTAAAAAGTGTCAAACTCAAGTTACTTAAAATGTACCAAACAACCTGCTAATATATACATTTTAAAAACACTAACCAAGCTTAGACTGATATTCATCATGATCTAATGTTAACAAAGTTGATGAAAAATTTCACAAGTGTTTTATTTCCATCCCTATAGGCCTCTATACTGAAGTGAAGGTGGCTGTGCAACAGCAGCTGCATACTTCACAGATTTGACAACCAGAGTGGATCATTTAAGAAACCCCCTTCCTTTATTTGACGAAATTATTTCCAGTATTAATCAGCACCCTATTTCAGCTGTTTAAAATTTCAAAAACAAAAACTCCAAAAATAGAAACAAAGAATGAGAGAATTGAAGTGACTCAAGTTCTGCAAATTGTCTTCATAATCACTATGCAATCACTGCTCATTTACAGATCCGTTTAAGGAAACCAGCTGAAGAGGTAGCATCATGGGCACTACATCCTTGAACTGTACTGAAGCAGCCTCAAATGATTTCTAAAGTGTTAAGCACTTACTCTGGAAATGTATATATTGTATATATGTACATATACAATGAAAATTTGACATGAACTTCACCAATTCTGTAGGACACAGGCAAAGGTTTTGTTGGTTTTTTTTTGAGAACTATTTTATCAATGACATTATTTAGAAGTGTGGATACATAGTGATAGTGTACAGGAAACTTTCTTTTATGGTTTTGGCATTTTTTACACATTCCCTATATACATGCATCCTCATTATTGCTGACAACTGGGTCAAACCATTCCCACCACCTCATCTTCAGATTACTGATGTGTCTTAGAACTCCCCAAATAATTTTAACATCATTTTAATTCAGAATGGATGATCTGTAGTTATACTGATATGAATCATCAAATATTAAGTTACTAGTGAATATCCATTTGAAAACCTACCCATGGACACCATACCAGCAAATTATAAGCAAAATTGTCAAAGTTAAGATTTTTTTACATGAAATTAAGGTATAACACATATTCAGAGAAATGCACAAATCAAATTTTTTAGCTTAATATTCAAGTGAACCAGCATCAAATAAAGCAGAAGTACCGCCGATACACTCCATTCCAGTCAGACACCCCTATACCTCAAAACTGACCATGATCATAAAACATTACACTTTAGTTTTGTCTGGTTTGTTTTTTAACTTTACTCTTTTTTTGTTTATATTGTTAGGGTTTTTGAGACAGAGTCTCAGTATGTTGCCCAGACTGGCCTGGAACCTGTGATCCTCCTGCTTTAGCCTCTTGATCATTGGAATTACAGGCATGTGTCACCACACCCAGCTGATTTTATCACTTTAAATGAGTGGGTTCATAGTGTTTACTCCTGCATTTCATTCTGTTTGCCCAGAATTTTATTTGTGAGATTCATCCATGCAGCGCCTGTAGTTCATTCATCCTCATTCCTATAGGATAGTTCACTGAATGAAAAATGCCATGATCTATCCATTCTACTACTGATGGACATTTGTGATGTTTCCACATTGGACCTATTGAAGAATGCTAATATGAACATCCTTGAATATGCTTTTGAAGAATACATGGATGTGTTTCTGTTGGGTGCTCCTAGGAATGCAACTGCTGGGTCATAGGTCTATGTGCTTCTTAGCCTTCGTTTAGATAAGAGGCACATATACTTTTTGAATTCTTTTTTCCTTTTCTTACAATTTTAGAAAACTTTACATTGAACTATTAGTGTATATTTAATAGGTTAGATTTTAAAAGGTTTCCCAACTAACGATATATAACCAATTTGCAACTGCTTTTAAATTATTCTTGAACATGGAAAATAATCATGCAATTATCCAATCATATCATAGCTGTTCCTCAGGAATCTTCTAGGAGGAGGTATTGATGTAAGAGATAATTTTCTGTCGGCTGATGGTATTAGAAGTGTTCTAGAAAGAAATGTGGTCACTGAACTCCCATAAAGTAAAGTAGTATCAAAGAAAGAATACTAGCAAGAAATCAACAACAAAGGAGGTGAACTATAAGGAGTCTGGAATTTGGACAGAGCTCATTACCCACCTTCCTGATGCCATTTCCCTCCAAGTACAAAGTCAGGATGTAAAGCAAACCTATTTCATGGAGTTCTGAAGGCAAGAAAATATGAAAAACAAATGCACTGCTCTTAGAGATTCAAACTATTTCTGCCTAATCATCTGCTATCTGATCCCCCCATGTTTTCTAAAAGTAAATAAATACAAAAATCCAAGAAATAAGCTAAAACCCAGCAAACTTACCTTCTCAATACATGCCAAACTCAAACCACATCCTACACTCTCAGCCACCCAAAATAGGTTGATCTTGGAGCAGGTTCTGATGTATTAAAAAACACTCAGCAATGCAGCTGTGGAAGGGAAGCCCAGGGAAAGGGGCCTCCGAAGAAATCTGCTCCCAGTTTTCCCTAAGTATGAACTGAGTTCAGAAGCCAACTCATGCCTCCCCACACAGAAATCCTCTCCACAGCATCCTCACCTTCACTGTGCTACAGCTAAGTATTTTCAGACATGGAGAAATCATTACTCCTGTAATGCTACTGGATACTGTTAACTGTCAGCTCTTTTTCTTGCTGAATGTGCTTTTCTACTGCTCCTGTAACAAACTGCCACAAATTTAGTGGCTTAAAGCAATATTAATTGATCTTTTACTACAGTAGGTCAGAAATCCAACTCAGATCTCACCAGGCTAAGACGACAGTATCGATGTACAAAGACGTGTTTTTTGCTGCAGGTTCTGGGGAGCATGTGTTTCCTCAGCCTCTTCCAGATTCTAGGGAGCACCCATATTTCCTGTCGGTAGCCCCTACCTCCACTTTCAAACCTAGCAGAGTCCTTCTCTTGCTGTTATCTCTCTAGATGTCTTCTTTTTGCCTCTCTTCCATTTATAAGAAACCCCATGAACCACAGAAGCCTACTCAGATAATGCAAGATAGTCCCTCACCTCCAGATTAGCACCATTAACTCTGCTCTTTGCTGTGTGATGTGACATATTCACAGATACCATGGATACAGATGTGGACATCTTTGAGGAGCCATGATTCTGTCTACCACACCTGTGAAGTTGAAATTGCTTCCTTGTAACTTCCATCCAGATCTTCTGCATCAAAGACCCAAGAACATTTCTATAAAACAATTCTACAATTTTCTTTCACTTCCTCCTTAAGCTCACTTTGCCTCTTCCCTTCTCACCCATAGGGCTCTTCAGGTTCTGGCTGTTTCCTAGGAATCAAGTTCTGCATTTATTTTTTATTAAGCTTCATCCAGGTTTCAGACTCTCATTCACTCTCATTTAGATATTTGCAAATGCTGCCTCTTCTGTGTCATTAGCTCAGACATCTGATTGATGGCATGGACATCAGAGCCTCACTTTTCTCAGCTTTAACTACAGAGAAGACAACCAGTGTCCAAAGGCCACTACAGCTAGGTGAGTAGGTAATGCATATAAAACTAATCTGTAACCTATAACGTGCTATACAAATGACAGCTATTAATAATGCCAACAATCACTCCTACTTACTTGTCAATTTGAAATATTGACCAGGACAGAGCCTCACATCACATCTATAGAGACGTTCCCCTAGGGCAGGCAGGGGTTTGTAATCAATAAACACGATGAAGATTGCCACAACACAGCCAGCCTTAGCCCCAATCCACATGTGTCAGTGGGTGGCACTGAAGCACCACTTGCTTTTTCCAAACAGAAAAAGTAGGGTTTTTTCTGGTATATGAGTTTATGGGAAGTCTTATATATTGGGTATGACTACTCAAATAGAGTTAAAAAAAATCACCACCTTTTCCACAAAGACATGATTAGAGACATTATAGAATTCTTTCTGGAAACAAAAAAGACAATCATTAACAAATATGCATCAAGTAAATTCAAGACTCTAAGGTTTATTTGCAAGGCAGGTCCTGGAAAACAATGGAAGATGGAAGAAGCAGAGGCAGATGTCACAGACAGACTAAGGGAGGAGACTATACCTGCCTTGGGAAGCAAAAAAACACCTTGGGAAGCAAAAAACCGCACCATCAAAAAGTTCCCAGCCAGGCCCTATAGCATAGGCCTGTAATCCCAGCAACTCAGGAAGCTGAGGCAAGAGGATAGAGAGTTCAAGGCCAGAGGCAGCCTGTGCAGTTTACTGACACACTGCATCAAAATAAAAAATAATAATAAAAAAGAACTGGGGCATGCAGCTCAGTGGCAGAGCACTTTGCCTAGCATGTGCAGGCCCTGAATTCAACCCCTGAGTAGAGCCCCCTCAAAAATCCCAGGTTCTTTACAACCAAAACATTTATGTCATCAGATAAGAGTTTGAACTGGTTTCTCCTCTATAACCTCTCAATCAGTAAATCCATTTACTCAAGGATGTATTCCACTGTTTAATTTCATGTTTTTGGCCTTTTTTTTGATCTTTCGTATATCAGGGGTATAGGAAAATGAGGCCTAACCCTGGTATTTGGGATCCAAATTCTAGATGTTGGGACAAAGCCAATGGATGAAGGGTTGGGCCAGGTGATAGGCAATTGCCCCTGCAACCCCTGCAAGCTTCTAGAGACCTGTCTGCAGGGGCAGAAGGATGAGGAAGTGAAGGCCAATGTTGCCAGTGAAGGCTGGAAGTGTGCAGCTCACCCAGCAGTGACATGTGGCTCATGAAAACTACTCTGTCATTTCACTGGAGAAAAGCCTGCTGGACAAAAGGAAGTAGACAACCCCTAAAGCAGGAGCAGGGCAGGGCAGGGGCACAGGGTCAGGACCAGGCGGCAGGATACTCCCTTCCTACCCACCTCTTGCTTCTACCCTGAGGGGTTGGGAGGCCTGGAATTACTTGGTTGCAAAAATGAAAACATCCAAAGGACTGCCCCTGACAAGATACAGTATAATAGACTCTGATGGATCAAGGAGACCGGGCATTTTCAAACCACCACTTTGAACCTCTCCTCTGCATCCTCTCTGAGCCATGATCAAAGGACCAAGATTTCAAATTGTGAAGCAATTTTTTCCAATGGCAGCATCTGGCTGTTTGGCAGGCAGCACCGGGCAGCAGGCCCTGTTGTGGGCGGCCATCCAGGCCTGCTGCATGGTGAGGCTCGGCCAGGCAGGGCAGGCCATGAGGACTTGCAGCTGCTCCTGCAGGCGCCCAAGGACAATTGCTCTGCAACGGGCAGTGAGCCGTCAGGCAGAAGGGCCCTAATAGGCAGCGCCATTCTTGAGGCTCTGGAGAAAGCTGTGGCCCCTAAACCCTCCTGGCCCATCTCATTTGCATGGATCCGCACCCTGGCTTAGACCCCTGAAGCCAGCTCCATGGGGTCTCAAAGCCTGAGCAGGAGATGCTGGGGTGATACAGGATGACTCCCCAGCTAGACAGCCGCCTCTGGGGAGGGTGAAGGAGCTGCCCTCAGGGAGTGGGTCTCTGGCTGCATTCATTCACTTGTTCACTTGAGCCATTGTATCCCTGCCCACAAGAACAGCAGATGCAGCTCTCCGGCCACAGCTGTTTTAAATAAGAATAATAGGAATAAACTCAGCCAGCCCAGCTCTTCAAGTTACTTCCCACTAATTATGGCATATATTTACATCTACAAAATAGACAATTTTTAAAAACACCACCAAGGGCCCCTTTATTGTGCAGATTGGCACCCCTATTTGAATTTCATAAACATTTAGTACTTCAAAGAATCTTAAAAGCTTGCTCTAATTATAATATGCACCGTTTGAAAGGCCGCCTGTTTGCATTGCAAATGCCTACTAATACCAGCATTCATTTAAAAAATTCAATTAATATCACCCACACATTTCCAGGTAAGGACCACTGGCAACCACACACATGATGACTGGGATGAAAGAGTCAAGGTCTCTGCCTCTAGTACAAAGCTGCTCTCTGGCCAGTTCTTTCAAACTGAGGCAGTTAATGACTCCTGGGCACCCAGCTGAGCCCACCCTGACTGCTGTCTTCATCAGGTGTGTGAAAACTGCTGCAAACCCCCTTTCCCGGGAAATTGAGTCTATTTCTGGTTTGTAGTATTTGTGCATGAAATGTCTGTCTTAGAACAACAACCCTAAAGTAACCAATTATATATAGTTAAATAACAATTATATGTAGATAAGATATGTCACCCTGTACAATTTGCAATTCAGATAAACAGTATGTATTTTAGTGTATATATGTTCCAAAGATTGCATGGCACATACATACAACCAGAAGTATTCACTGCTTACCTGAAGCTCAAATTTAACTGGGCAACCTGCAATTTTAGTTGATAAATCTGACAACTCTACTAACAAGCCACTTTTACCAAAAATAATAACAAAATTTAGGACTTAGCTCAAATTATAGTTGCTATAAGAAAACATCTTGCACCAAAGATACTTAAGGGGGGGGTTAAGTTATAGAGTGATAGGTGGAGTGTAATCCTTTGTTTTTTATTTTTAAAAAACTATCTGTACAATGTTCACAGATACATATTTAAAAATCTGGAAGGATATATTCCATATTTGGGGACTTGCCTGACAAGTACGTTTGTGGGATCTCTCACTTTTTATCCTGCACTCCTTTATCTGCATGAACTTGTATTATGTTTGAAATGTAAAAAGTAAATGAGCATAGGGGTCCTGGGGACTAAGGGAGAAGGGAGTGCCCATATAACCAAGGGGCTAGGTTCAATTTCAAACAACTAGCCAAGATTTTGGAAGTGGACAATCTACCTCTTCATTGCAAATTTGGGTCTGGAAATAAACCACATCACTTCTTTCCTTCTCAAGCTATTCTCAAGGTAGAATGGCAACAGGTTCAGAGTGAAGCCAACAAAGCAGGTGCTGAAAAGGACAGGTGTGCCTGTGCCTGCTTTCTCCAGGACCTCTGCTTAGCAGCACCTCTCATGGGACAGTGGCTCAGTCTGGAATCACAACAGAGCGCAGAATCTGAACAGCCACATCTAGGAAAAGCTGGGCCCTGACCTGTGTTTTATTAGCAATCACTGACCCAAAATGATTCCCAAAATAAAACATTTTAGGGGGAGGAGGGTCAATGTGGAGCAATGAATGGGGAGAGGTCGATCTCAATGTAAACAACACATCATGAGTACATTGGAAAAATAGGGAAATATAACCCAAATAAGCATTTGAGTTTTACTCATATTAGCCGGAAGACTCCATAAACTTTGTGGGTTGATGAAAGCATTGCCAGAAGTGATGTAAAGGATGCATAATGGAAAAAGCCAATGCTGTATTACTCTGTACACCATCATTTACTAATAAAGGAAAAAAAATAAATATAAAACAAAGTATTATTTCATCTTCTAGCAACTCACTCATATGAAAAACTACAGTAAACAGTACTGTATAGTGTTTGATTTTGTCTTCAACCCTGGATATTACACAAGATATTTAGATGTGCTGAAAAAAGAAATGTCAAGGATATATGTAATAAATTTATTATTTTTTTGTTTTTCTTTGTTCCAAAAACACTTGAAATGCCTTTAAAGAATGCCCTGAGGTAAGTTATATGTGGAAATGTTAGCCTACTATCTGAGGAGGGCAAAATTTGTTGTTTAATCATATATAATGCAAACTGATGAAAAATGAATTTGGCATATTCAGACAGACTAACATCAGAGTTTCAAGGATCATTTTTAAAAATTAAAATTTACATTATGATTGGGAAGTCTTTCCTTTCAACTACCGTATGTTCTCGTGAAAGTTGTTTAAAACAAAGGAATTTGTTTCTTTTATAACATAATTTCAAAATGCTAAGTTTGAACATTAATTTACATGTCAACATAATTAATGGCTACTTGAGTTTTTACTCCATAAAAGATGTATTTCTTATTCAGAAGTACAGTTTATACTTAATAGTTATTCACATATAAACATTTAAAAGCTCTACTGATAGTACTGAAGAAATAGGTACTTGTTCATCTAATGTTGTAATATTTTAATAAACATTTTACATTTTAATGAGGAAGTTAAATTTCACTTAATCACATAAATTGGAAATTACTGTTGATTCAAAATAACTTGGTGTAATGCAATATTCTTCAATTTTAATAACTGGTAACAATATTACTCTTTATGAAATATGAGATAAATTGAGAACACTGTATAATGCCTGTTAAAACTGAAGCCATACCCTTTGGAAAATAAATCCTGAAATGGGGCTCAAAAAAAAAAATTAAGAAACAGGTGTCAGATGGATTCTCCCATGGGGGCAAGGCAACTCCCAATTTAAGAGATTCTGCTTGCATGCCTTAAGGGCCTATAGTTTGAGATTTATAAACAATAGAAATGTCTGTGGTATGGTAAGCGTTAAAGAATTGGGGAAAAGCAGAGTGCTCTATGCCCATTTTCCAGACTGACCTGTCCTTTGAAATGTGTAATGTAACAGAGTTCAGTGGCACACACCAGTAATCCCATTGACTTGGGAGGCTGAGGCAAGAGGATCTCAAGAAGGAGGCCAGAGGCTGCATGTGCAACTTAGCTAGACCTCGTTTCAAAATAAACAACAACAACAACAACAAAAGGTGGTTGAGGGTGTGGCTCAGTGGTGGAGTATTTGCCTAGCATGCGTGAGGTCCTGGATGCAACCCCAAATACTGGGGGGAAAAAAATCTATGATTTGATTCCTACCACGTGCTATGCAGGAGATTCAAGAATGATCTTTTAAAGTGAGTGCCCATGATCCATGCTTCCCAACCTTCTCTTAGCACCACAGGAATCCCTTGCTGCCTCGCAGTACAAATCCCCCTCTCTGTGGAAATATCGGCTTCTCCAAAAATCTCCTTCCAACTGGTCTTTAGCAACCATATTCTTTCAAGATTCAGTTCAAATGGCATGTCTCTGGTGAGGCCTTCCAGAGCATTCTCAGGGAAAAAAGGGTCCCAACTGTGTGCTTCCACAAGAACCTCGAACCACATTTCCATTACAGTTCCCAGCCCATGACACTGTCATTAACTTACCTGAGTGTCTGCCAGTTATCTGCTTTCCCCCTCCAGACCCTGAAGTCTGCAGGCCAGAACCTCTCATGTCTGTTTCATGGGATGAGGTGGACCCTTCTATAAACCCCTTGAGGATGATTCCTCAACAAACTATCAGGTGTCAGTAGGCGCTGGCTTAAGTGGAAGTGTGCCTTATGTACAGCAACTTATCCGGGACTGTTCACTGAATGAAGTAACTTTTCAGCCAATCGATTAAAAAAAAAAAACAAATTTGAAAAACATTTCTACACATTACAGTGCTGGACAAACCAAGGCTACATAGAGAGTCCCTGCTCCCCTGGGGAGACAGTTGCTAAGAAGCTTAGGACTCAGGGTAAGGGAAAAGGGAGAGCATAATTCAAGACAGCTGTCCATGCAGAAAGTGCTAACTAGCTGTAGGTATTTTTCAAACCAAAGTGAGTGGATGTACAAATGTTCTGACTCCCTTATTCCAGTGAATGAAATGGTAGGGCCTTATCAAGAGATGATCTTCCAAAATCTGGGCAAAGGTAATTCCACAGCTACAGATCACTGGAAGAAATTGTATCATATTTTTGCCCAGCAGGCACATCTGATAGTGCTATTTTTATTTTATTTTATTTTTTGTTTGCTAATCTTTCTTCCACTTAAATCATTCCATCACTATTATTCAGTTAACTTCAGAACTTAACACATTTTGAGATGAGGTAGGAGAAATGGAAAACTTGTTGAGCTGAAAGGCCCTTTCTTACTGATAGCTGTTCAAAACATGTGGGGAGCAAACGATTCCATACTGCCAACTCCCACTTCCACAAATAGCAACAGGGACATTTGGTTCCAAATGATAGACTCAAGTCTACAATTCCAACTGAAATCATGTGGAATCCAATTAGAAACAGGCTGAAACGCCAAAGGGAGGAGGGGCTCCATTCTGCCAGTCTGCATATGCACCCAGTTTCTCCTCCTTGAATAAAGCCCCCTGGTCTTATTGACAAAGGCTATCATTTTGCTAAACAAATGTGATTTCATTCCTACAAAGATGAAAGCGGCTTCTAAAGGCCACTTTCTTGCCAGATAACTTCCTTTCCCTTTCTCTGTTTTACATAAATTTCTCTTATCTGTTGTAGTTAGGAAAACTAATCTTGTTCCTTCAAAATAAA
This sequence comes from Pedetes capensis, assembly GCA_007922755.1. Lineage (NCBI taxonomy): Eukaryota > Metazoa > Chordata > Mammalia > Rodentia > Pedetidae > Pedetes > Pedetes capensis. The sequence goes on from VMDO01001001.1 coordinate 62,913, forward strand.
GTAGGTTAAAAAATTAAATTCAATGATCACAAAAATACTGTTGTTTATGGTGAATGATCATAATTCCAATAATTTTACAAAGAAAAGTATTATTACTAACTATAGGATGATATCCTATATTCTAGTTTCTAAGATACAACATTTAATAATGATTTCAAAGAAAAAAGAAATATTAAATGTATATTAAAAATTTGTTGGACAAGATACTTATCTATACAACTTCAGTTTTATATTTTTTATTTTGTTCTTTATTAGTCCAATTAAATTTTAAGACTAAGCTACTCATACTAAATATTATTATGAACAGTTTTTGGCTACCAGGATTATTTGTTTGGTTTTTTGTTCTTGTTTTTGTTTTGAGACAAGGTGTATCACTTTGGCCTGAAACTCACAATTCTCCTGCCTCAGCCTGGCTGCAAGGCTTATTAATAGCAGCTTAAAAACATACAGTTCTCTTTAGGCCACTGCTACTGACTGTGACACTCTTGAACCCTTTGATGACATGAGGCAAAATTATGAGGCTCCCCCAAAGACATTAGTTTCATCTGCATTCCTTATTTGCTCAAATCCATAATTTTATTTCCTTAGTAAACATCATATGGCCTAACACTGCAATGAAGCCCAGCGCTGTCCCCCTGGGGGCCATCATCTTCCCTTCGTCATGCTTATACAGCACCTGATCATCATTTTATAAGGAAAAAAGAAGGATTGTTATCTGCCAGGGACAAATATTGGTCTCCCTTGTAACACGTCTGATCCCACATTCCTCTTCAATCATAATAACAACTTTAGTGCTACATCAGTGTGTCATTTTTCTGATGTTTTAACTGAGGATTCAAATTTAAGTTAAAGCTCAACTGCTTGCGGAACCACTCATATGAAGAGCTCAAGTGAAGTGGAGAGAGGATGGCAATACACTTGCACTAGCTGGGCCAGGCAAGAGTAACTGTGTGAAACTTCCTCTCTGCTCAGTGCTGGGTGAGGTACTTATGCCATCCGCTGCAAGAACTGCTGGTATGAGAACAAATATATGTCACAGAACTGAGAGTGTGTGGTATACTCAGCCTTAATAATAATGATTGCTCCTCTAGAGAATGAGGAAAAATTAAAGGCTTTTGAGTGGGAAGAAAGACTACTGCAGATGTAGAAACATTCGAAAACCAAGGTGGCAAGAGAAAATTGCTTTTAGTTTTGTTTTAATTATGCCAAGGAAGGCTGAAGAAAATGCCTGATCTACTCAACTCATGGTTTGAGGGAGTAGCTATTACAATTTTTTTGGAATGCAACTTGGTTACTTACACACATAAAAATGTCCACACACACATATAAAGCCACATTATCTAATAAAATAAGAATGGGAAATTACAATAAAGCCAGTAAATATAATATTATGCAGTCATTAAAATGACAATCAGGAATATTCTGACACAGGGCTACATGGAAGGGGGTTTGATAAGGAAGGAAAGCAGGATGCTTAACATCCATCCTTCACTGAAACTACATACACATGTATCATATTAGGTTGTACTCAAGGTGCATTTAGATTGATTAAAATTATCAATTTCCAAGACTATCTAGAATATTATTAAGTTGCCTTTATAATTATAATGTAAAAACTGCTGACCCCCCCTATCCCTAAACCCAAGGCATTTACCTCTCCAATAAGATTTAGGATCCAACATGAATTTCCCAGAACAGGTCAAGGACCTCTAATGCAAAACCAAAATCTGAATCTGAAACTTTTTGAGTGCCAACACAATGTTAAAAAAATTTCAGATTACGGAGCATTTAGGGTTTCAGATTTTTTGAATTAGGAATGCTCAACCAATAGTCTATACAAATATCCCCAAATCTGGAAAATTCCAAAATCTAAAATCTTTCTGGTCTCAAGCATTTTGGATAAGGAATACTCAATCTGCAGAAGGCTGCTACAAAAAGGAAAAAATAAAGAACAAAATCAGAAAAAGGAAAATGCTGTGAAAGTCTCTATGACACTCAGTAACAAGAATCCCATTATTCTCTTGGCTGAAAAGCAGTTAAAAGTCACTGATTTCCCTCTATTGACAACACAACCAAACACAAATTCTTTGTCTTTCCAAAATTTCCCACCCACCTACCTTTCCCGTATGGTTGAAGACTCAGCTGCAACACACCTCAGTGTACCTGAGGCTCACCACAAACGTAACTTGTTGCAGTGACTTTACTTACCAGCCACCTTATCCAAACTGTCCCCTGTACTCTCTCTCTAGCCCAGTACTTACAGACATAATGGCTAAAGGAGATGAAAGCTCACCATTGGGAACATAAAATGGTACAACCACTTTAAAAAACAGCTTGCCAGTTTCTTAAAATGTTAAACATAGAGTTACCATATAATCCACCAATTCCACTGCTAAGTAGCTACCCGCTAAGACATGAAATCATATGTCCACACAAAGTCTTGTTCACAAAGACTTCAGAGCAGCCTCGTTCATAATAGCCTAACGTGGCAATAATCTACATATCTGTCAACTAGAGAATGGATAAAGTAAAATATGGTACACGCACACAGTGGAATACTATTCAGTAATAAAAAGGAGCTAAGTATTGATTCATGTCACCAAATTGATATACTTCAAGTGAAAAAAGGCAGATGCAAAAGACTAAATAAGTCCATTCACATGAGATGTCCAGAAAACACAAATCTGCATAGACAGAAAGTACATTAGTGGTTCCCTAGATTTTAAATCATTGAACTGGAGCCGGGCACAGTGGCGCACACCTGTAATCCCAGCAACTCGGGAGGCAGAGCCAGGAGGATCGCAAGTTCGAGACCAGAGGCAGTCTGCATAATTTAAGGAGACCCTATCTCAAAAAGTAAGAAAATGGCTGGGGGTGCAGCTCAGTGGTCCAGCACTTGCAAAGCATGCAAGCACAAGGCCCTGGGTTCAACCTCCAGTACTGGGGAAAAAAAATCATTGAACTGTATACTTACCAAGAATGAATTTTATGCTATGTAAATTATACCTCAGTAAGACTCTTAAAAAAAACTCGCTAGATACATAACCACTCAGAAGGGCTCTTGAGTGTCCCACACCATTAAGGTCTGAGAGACTAAAAAGCTTAGAAGGTGGGACACTCTTGCTGGCATCCTTAGTTCTATCACTCATTTCTGTTTTGGGGCCTGTGTCATGGATGTCAGCCAGAATCCCCCACCGTGAAAGCAACAAGACTGCCACTCTGCTCACTGAATTTCACTCACCTCAAAGTGTCAGCTGGGAAGGAACTAATGTGTCACATCTCACACGGGTGTACATGTGAGTGTTTCAGGTAGCACTTGGTATTTCTTGCATGGCAAACCCCTCACCTGGTCTAGACCAACTGAATCCAGGTCAGAGGGGACAGACACTTTAGAAACGGAATTTCAGGAACAATCAAATGAGTGAAGTTAACAGTCAGCCTAGTTTTGACAACAGAAAGATTTAGGCACTTTGAGAAAGTGGCAAAGGAGAGGAGAAGAAAGAGATCAGGCATAGGGTCTCTATTATAATTCTCTGAATAACACAAGGATAAGAAAATCTGCTAAGCAAATTGCTAATACAAAAGATATTTCAAAGAGTGTGTGACCCCTACTTGAAGCACCATCCATTGCACATACCTGATAGTTAAGGATGGAGATTCTAAATGCAGTCCATTCTCACTGAGTCATTAGATGAGCCAAGGAGATTCCACATTGCAAACCTAATTTTTTAAATCGTCTCCTCTCCTTTATGTTAACACATTTATGATTAAATTTCCTTATAAAGGTTAAGCACTCTCAACAATTATACTGAAGGAATGATGTTTTGTATCATATTCATAGGTGTATTCCATTTTAATCCCATAAATTTTAATTTAATAAATATCTCCTTTCACAGAGTAGCTTTCTAAATCTGCACATGCGCCACTATCCACCATACTCTATGCATCTGCAATCTAGATCTCACTACTAGGGGATTCCCAACTGAAGGGCCCTGTCACTTAAAGCATTTATCAAGATCATCCACTAAGTAAAATGGGCAATTTTAGAAGCAAAACCAAGACAACTTTCTAAGCACCCTCCATATCAGTTCATATTCAAACACAATGCTAATTATTAGAAATTTTATTATCGTTAAAAAACACTACCATTTAATTTGAAAGTAAGGTGGTTTCTTTTCATCACAGCTTCATCACAGCATCTAACTAGTTTCTAATTAACTTGGATAATCACCCTCATTTTATATCTTTTACAATTGTGGCTCTCAAACTTTTTGATATTAAGAACATCTTATAGGTTTAAAAAACAGCCCTTAATTGAGCCTTTGCTTACTATGTTACTAAAACAGAGAAAATTTCAAAAATGTTATTACCTTACTTAAAATAAGCTCAAAAATAAGCTCATTATATGTTTATGTAGGTCTTTTTAGAAAATTATGCATGTCTATGTTTTCAAAAAATAGTGAGAAGGGCAGTGCTGTTTTAAACTTTGCAACAGGTTCTTCAGGAGTTTGTGGTCATTCTTCTTCAATACTACATCAAAACCCCGTAAGTCATGGTTTCTTATAGGTTAGCTATACGGTGGAATCTGAAACCACATCAATGAATTTTTCATTCTCTGTTACATTAAAATCCATTGGTCTACCTAGCACAATATCAAATCACATTTCATAATACCACTGTGGATCAGAGAGGTCTTTAAAAATTGGGAAGCTGTCAAGTTTACTTAGATGGAGACAAATTCCCCGAAGTTCTAATTTTCCTGTGTAAGCTCAAATTTTATCTTTGGCAACAAATAATGTCAGTTGTTTTCTGTGAACTGACAGGCTCACTGCATCCATTTCCAGCATGTGCTCTAGATTCAGGGTATAATAAAATTCACAAAGGACATTCTTAGCTTGACTCATTTTCTTTTCTAGACTGTGTGTACACTGCAGCAGCAGAGCTGCAGACTTGGTCCCTATGTAGGTGCCAGCAGTTCTACCCCATTGCTTTTGTTACATCAATGTAAGAATCAGCAGGGTGCAAAGACAGATCACATCTTGGTAATATAGTAAACATAGTTTTGACCTTGTTAATCCATTAAAAGGGGTTCCCAGGCCAAATCTGAAAACTGCTGTGTTACCATATAATAACCAATTCCCTAACCACAACTCAAATCACTAGAAGGCAGCCACCAGTTTGGAAAATGACTCCCACTGCTTTTTCAGCCTGTCCATGTATGTGTGTTACCAATTCCATAAAAGTCAATATAAAGAAAAGGCTGCATCTACTAAGTTTCAATATGGAAGCACAAAAAAACGAAATCTAGTTACCGCAGGACAGGAAAAGTAAACCAGGTTAATATGCAAATCCCTAAGAAATTTAAAACATGATTTTTTTCTTCAGTCCACATTTCTTCCCACATTTGCTGGGCTTTTTAATGTAGGGCATTGCTTGGTATTAGAGATATGAAGAATCGTAGGTTGACAAACCCTATGGCCATGGTCCACAGGGTGATAAGCAGCTGGGAAACATAGATGGGTGTAAAAGTCGAACAGATCTGATTCCAAGTTCCAAGTCACCAGCCTACAAGTGGCCTGTCCTTTGTCATCTTTAAGCCTGCTTTCTTAGTTGGGTTATGATGCAAATTCCACTTAAACTGTGAGGACTAGATGAAATGCACGTTGAAGCACTTAGCACAGCTCCGTGCACACAGCAAGCATTCGATAAATGGAAGCCACGCTATGAATCAGGGCCCCTGGGGGCAGGCAGAGTCCAGAGGGGAGAGAAACAAACATCCAAATAATCAGAACCAGCATGGAAACTGATTAGCTACAAAATGCAATGGGACTAAAGGAAAAATCAATATCTTTTTATTGAGGAAGGTACCACAGCAGGGAAGAGATGGCTTGGTGGCAGAGGACAACAGGGAACAGGAAAGTACCTCCAGACATATACAAATGGGAGCATAAAACTGACAGTGGGGCCAATGGGCCTGGGAGAACCCAAGAAGAAAGCATCCTAGAACCAAGTTGTTTAGGGCTTTGAATGACATGCTAAAGCTATTTTCTTATTCTTATATATATGGAGGAATTATAAACTCTCAGTGTGAGCAAATAATCTGGTCCCTTGCAACTCCATCCCCCCAATACACTTTGCACACATTATACCTGTGCTTCTTCTGGCCCATTAGCAGTCCCCTGGTCCACACTTGACTAGTGGAGAAGGGACAGCAACGCATCAGTCAGAAGCTGTGGAACACAGCAAAAGCCCAGCAGCCAGGAAATGGGCTATGTCTTTTTAAAGCAGGAATGAAGTATTTACTGGTCAAAGTCATTTTGTATCCTCTCTGACACTTGCAAAACTTTGAGACAAGTAACTTTATCTTCATCCTGACTCCACATCTTATGTGCTAATGAAATTTAGAGATACTGGGGTGAAAAGAAACAGAAAGGGAATAGTGTCCCATTTTCCATCATGACTATAGCCATCTGTGAGTCACTGTATGAGTAAGCCCTGAAGCCCAAAGAGGCTGCACGTCTTTCTCTTGCCCTTTCGCAGACAGACCGCAAGTGCTGCCGGGTGTACTGTGTATGCACAAAGCCAGCAGGAAGACAGTCCCCCAGGTGCAAGCCTGTGATCCCTGGGCAAGACTGCAGAGGCACATAAAGGTAGTCAGTGTGAGTCCACAGTCAGCTGTGCTACACTCCGCTCACAAAGGAGACACAACCATTTAGATATAAGCCATGGATATCGCAATGATGTCTTACTCACCCAGAATTTTACGAGGAAGAAGGCATTTTGAGGGCCCTTTCCAAATAGTTCCTTTAAGCCACCTTTCTTTTCAGGAAATTTGTCATAAATCTGACGAATATCCACTGATTCAAGCAATGGGTCACTGTAAGAATGGTTGGCATGCCCAATGTGCACGAAGAGGTGTTTGTTGTACTGCAAGAAACCAACAGAGACATTCTCATTACAAATCCTTTGACGGAGCTGGGACTCACCCGACTTGAACTGGATAAAGAGCGGTAATCTTGAAATTCTGGAAATAGGCCTGGAACACCCTAGGGTCTGTGCTTTTGAAAAGATGAATACGTTATGAAAAGCCATTGGAGTGTAGGGTCAAAACGATCATTGTCTTTATTGACAAGGTGATAAGTTTTCCCAAATGCCTGAAGAAAGATTTTGCAGACATAGTAATAAACAACAGCATAAAGTACCAACTACTAAGCCAAGAAACAATCGACTACCCAGTCTCACCTGATTCAACCAAAAAAGACAGCAACACCCTTTGGAGCTCATTATTCACAACACAAACCCAATGAAAAATATGTGTGTAGTTTGCTAAGTTCATCACCCAGATCCACCTCTAGCCCCGCCCCACAAGCAGCAGTCTGAGCAATGATACCCACTCCCATCTTCCAGCAGGAGTGAGAGTGTCAAGCCTCTGTGTTACCAGGCACCTTGGCAACCCATCTAAAACTTCTGTGCTTAGGACTAGTCAATAATTGGCTATCACTGCAAAGTTAGGGAGATGGGTGTAGAACGCAGAGAGGATCTGTAAAACCACACATGGCTAGTTTAAAAAAAAAAAAAGCACAGGATACTCATTCATGAAGAACCAAAAAGCTCAAACTTTGTTAAGTCATTTAAACTTTGTGCTCACTATAAATTAGCTATGACACTGGGCAAGTATCTCCCTAGTCTCTAAAATGGGAACAGCAATGACATCTATCTCATAGGATTGCTAGAGGACTTAAATGAGATAATGCATATGAAAAGTTTACCAGGGTACTAGATCCAGTGAACAGCAAGCACTCAATACATTCTAGCTGTTATTATTATTATTTTTTTAATGAAACCTCTCCCCTTGAGATTCACAGTGAATATTAGCATATTAAAAGCACCACCACAAAGAAATATTTTTAAACTTTGTATAACCCAAAGTTTCCTAAACTCAATTTGTCACAAAACCTTATAAATACATCCCGAGGAAATGCCACCCACACTGTGGATCTCTGGCCACAATGCTGAAAGGCAGAGGCTGGATATCTCATCTGATGCCAGTGTCTCATCCAGGGGTAGTGTGACCTGGCTGCTATCTTTTGGGGGACGGTAAGCCCACTCTTAGCCAGCCTCAGAGTGGTATCTTTATAAAGGTTTCCAAGACCCCAACTAGGTTCCTGGTGAAATGAAAAAGGAACCTACCCAGCTGTTACACAGATCTGGCACAGGGACTGGATGCCTGGGAAGACAGAGAACCTGTGGACTACTCTGGAAAAAGAGTGTGTGCCTGCACAGGAAGAAATTTAAAAAGTGAAAAGTCAAAGCCATTGGGTTAGGGAAGTGAGGTTGTGGGGTTGTCTGGGTTTTGTTTGTTTTTTAAATACAGAGATTTTCTTAAATGCTGCCATATCATACTTTCAATTATAATCAAACAAAAGCCACAGAAAGGTATGAGATGCAGTCATGACTGGTAGGGAGCTTCTTGTCTTAGTGGGCCAAAGGAGAAAAATCAACACCAGCGAAGTTGGCACACAGACACAGCTGCAAAGCAGAGATGAAATGATGAATTGGTGTGCATACCTCAGGAACTAAAGGCAAAAAGTATTGTCCTCTCATTATCCAAATGCCTGGCTGTCTGTATGTCCATCCAGCCAGCCATTATTAATAACCTCTGCTTGCAGATAGCTCCCTGCCCCACCCAGTTCTGGCAGGTACCATTTCTGTCAGTTCTTTTGCATCCTGTAGGCACTGAATTCATGGGAAAGAATGGAAGAAAGCAGAGCCCTGGGGACACCAAGGTCTTCCACCTGAGCTCCACGATCCCAGGCCTTCAGCCTTGCCAGTCGCCTATGGGTGAGGACAAAGTGGGAATGAAGTCAAGAAGCTGTGAAACCTCAAGTCCTTTTGCTCTTGACATTGAAATGCCCCTGCACCATACTGCTGGAACTCTGGGGCCATGGCTCTGACCACTCCTTGTCAAGAAGTCAGGAAGGTGAACGGAGGGTAAATTTTATTATATCTCAATGGAGGCCATGGAAATATAGCCAAAAAAGTATGATGCTGAGTACAAAGAACAAAATCTCTGGAGCCAGCAAGGCACAGCGGTGTAAGTCTGTAATGCCAGTGACTCAGAAGGTGGAGGCAGGAAGATCACAGGTTCGAGGCCAGAGGTACCCCACATAACTTAGGGAGACCCTGTCTCAAAAAGTAAAAAGTGGGCTGGGGGTGCAGCTCAGTGGTAAAGCACTTGCAAAGCATGCATGAGACCTTAGATTCAACCTTCCAGTACCACAAAAAACAAAACAAAACTCCAGAGCCAGACCAAACCTGAAACCTCAATGTTCTCATATGTATAATGGGAATACAATACCTGTAAAACAGAATGGTTTGAAGGTAAAAGGAAATAATACACAAAAGGTGCCTGGCACAGGGCCTGGCAGACATGGAACATGCAGTAAAGTGTAGCTAAGATTACCAACATTATGGTTATTTATCATGTAAGATTAACTAGATCTTGGGATAGAAGCAAAAGAACTTTCCAGCTTTTGCTTCCCTCCTGCCTAGTAAGGAAACAGTAAGCGTGAATAACCCAAGCTGGAATCAAGTTGTGAAGCATGTGATGGGGTCAAATCCCCGATGATGGCCCCTCACAGCCAGGTGCTCAGGTGGAGCCTCTCCCCTGTGTGGAAGGAGGGACCAGAACATGGGTCCAGGGAGTACTGTGTGCTTTTTATGTGTGTGATCTCAGGTAATCCTTGCTGCGGTGGATGAGGAAATAGGAGGTTAGACATAACCTTAGAAGGTGACACGTCTGGAGTTAAGAATAAAACTTGGACCTGTCAATGCCTCAGCTCTTGCTGCCAACATCAATCACACTATCTCCCAGAAGAAAATGTCAAAGTCCTTCCAACTCTGTTCAGTCAACTCCTTTTGGAAGTTGATTTGAGAAGAATAAATAAACAAACAAATAAATACATAAGCAAGCTGAGTGCTGTGGTGCACACCTATAATTCCAGCGATTCAGGAAGCAGAGGCAGGGGGCTCACAGATTCAGGGCCAGAGGCAGCCTGCATAACTTGGCGAGACCCTGTCTCAAAATAAAAAATTGAAAAAAAGAGAGTGGTTCAGTGGTGGAGCTCTTGCCTAGCATGCCCAAGGCTCTCGCTTCAACACCCACCAGGACCAAAACAAAAACAAAAACAAACAAACAAAAAAAGCTTCCAAACTCCTATGAAATTAGATTTCAAGACACACACAATGATTCACAAATGCATCCCATGGAGTCCTCAAAAGTTTCCACATTGAGGATGTTACTTCTGTGCCCTAGGAGCTAAGAGGAACAGAGAAGGGTGGGCTGTCTCTGCCAGAGGAAATCAGGTACGGCCTCTCCAAGGCTGGTAACTTGAAACCAAACCCTGACCACTGGCATCTGCAGGGTTTAATTCTTGCCAAGGGGTGACTTTGTTTCTAAGAATACAAAGGACTGAAGAAGGTGTCCTGGACACCACAGCACAGAAACAAACAGACCTCGCTCTCCCCTTAATTAAACCTGGCTATGTCAGGAGTTCCTGCGCCTCAGATCCAGAGGCTGAAAAGAGGAAATCTTCCTGATACTGTTTGGAGTCCAAGTTTTAATGAAATTAAAACGCTAAGAACCATTTGGTGAGGCTGTAACTACTCATCCAGCCAGCTTTCCTTATAAGGAGACTTATTTGCTTCCCTTCTTCTCAAATAAATCCCATTTTCTCTCCGGTAACAGTTCTTCCCCAAAACTACAGGTGGCACACAGAACCAAAATGTGGGGGATTCTGCTCTGTAGGACAAAAAAACAAATATTTTCAAAAGAAAATTATCATTTGGGACAAATTGCAAGCAGAAACAGGGTGAATATCAGTGAGTCACATATGCCAAAGCCTGAGCCTAGACTTCCTCAATACCCAAAACAGAGGTTAAACTTTCACTCATTCAATTATAAAAAGTCTCCTGGGCACTCAGTAATGCCTACAGCTGTGCCACCCTCTCGTCAGATCATGGAAGCTAAGCAGGGTCAGGCCTGGTTAGTACTTGGATGTGGACCACCTGGGAATACCAGATGCTATAGGCTTGGGAGAAGGACCTAGCAGTCGACTCCCAAAAAACAATCAGCCATTGAAAACCCTAAGAATAGTAGAGAGACACTGACAATAGTGCCTGGCATGGCAGTGTCAGGTAGCATTTCATCTGTTGTATGTAGGGTCACTATGAGTTGGACCTGACTCAACAGCACCTAACAACAATGACACTCAATAAAGGCAAAACTGACCATCAACATATCAAAGGCAACAACAGACATAGCACTCACTCTGTATATATATTTCTTTGATGGATTTTAGGAGAACCACATCTATCATCTATTATACGCCAGGCACTGTGCTAAACACAGGAAATCCATGTGCTAACACCACAAAGTGGCTGTCTTCATAGGTTTTACAAGGTGAGTGCACGGAGACAGCTAACTGGCTCTATAGTCAGAGTCACATGGTGTCCATATAAACATAGGTCCTCAGACATTCCTAGAGAGAAGAGGGGGACATTAAAGAGTCAACTCCACTTCTCCTGAACATCACATAACTTAAATCAGCATTTACCTGCTCTTTCTATAAGAGTGACCTTATTCTCCAGCATTAAACATATAGTGCTATTCATTACCAAGGAGAACTTATGCAGAACCCACCTAGAAAACATGGACAGTTTCACAAATCTAAAGCGAAAATCATGATGAACATCACGTTGCCCATTACACATGAGAGTAGAATCCACTCTCAGATACACAAGGCTTCAGAAAACTAACTGTCCTTGCAACCTTTCTGAGGTAGCCATAGGAGGATATGTTTCTTAAAAAAAATGATGGAGTAAATCAAAAAAAGAGAGAGACGAGGCCCACTGCAGAAGGAACAAAAAGGAGCTAGTCAGGGCAATGGCTGGCCACTGACCTGGACAGCCAAGGGCTCCTGGAGGGATGTCACCCAAGAGAAAAGAACTGAGAGAATCCCTGATATAGCTGACCATATGGAGAAGAGTTTTAGAGTTGTGTTAGAAATTTCAAAGATGAATCTGTGTAGGTATATAAAAACCAAACAAATTTTAAAAAGAGGCAATGACATACCCCAGGAAAAAAAAACAACAATTTTATAATAAAGAAAATGGTTCTAACATATCACGTTGCAAGTGTGCAAAATGTACACAGGCTTGCAATATAAATCCTAAGTGTTAATTGAACCAAAGATTGTGATTTAACTATATTCAGGAGCAAGAACAAGAAGGGAGAAAAAGAAGAAGAACAAGAAGGGAGAAATGCTGAATTTAGAGCGGTAAATTTTACTTTTCCTTATTATGGATGATGTCTAAAATTCACAAATGAGATAGACAGTATAAGCATGTTATTTACACACATGGAGATTTATATACAAACAAGTGGTTGCAAGGGCTGCACATAGCTGTCCCTAAGGAGTGAGACTAAGAGATGAAGAAACATGGATAACAGACTCCTGTTTTCCTTATGGGTCATGTGGTTGAATGTGGCTTATACTCGATGCATGTGTATTATTTTATTAACTTAAACAATAAAAAAACTATCTCGGAATATCATGGATTTTTTGAGGAAGGGAAAGAATTATAAAAGGAAAAAATATGAGTTTAGGGTGTTTATTCTACACTGGCCACAAGTTCCTTTGAACTGTAGAGGTCAGATTGCACAGCTTTCCTGCAGCTCAAGTACTGAAGATAGCTGTGCAGGAGCTGAGGTGCTTACATGCATGCAGGGCTCGCCATAAACACAGATGCTGCACCAGTGAACCCAGGTGGATCAAGACCACTCGGCGTGGCCCAGCAGCATCAGACTTGATCTTAGTAAAGGGACTTCAACTGTGAATTGTTCATTTTCTCTTTATACTGCTATAATCCTAAAACATATTTGCTTCTGAAGGGATATTTAGATTCTCTGGGGTGTGAAAAATGACTTCTCTCCCCCGAAGCTTTTCTACAGGTCCCTTTCCTCCTGGTCCCTGTTGTTCTTTGCTGATTAGGGAGGCTGCAGAAGGGAGTGAAGAAACTGTGACCCCAGAGATAGCCAGGAGCTGAGCCATCTGCTCAGTTCCCACAGCCATAACACAGGACAATAATCACACTTACTTCCTAGGACTGTTGAGATGAGAGGACATATGGAAAATATATCACTCTGTGCCTAGCAGAGAATGTGTCATTTTATGATTTGTCTGAATAATTTTAATATTTCTTCACTTAGGACAAGGTAGTTTGAAATCAGTGCTGTCCCTCTGACAGTGATACAATGGAAACACTAAAATTTAAAACAAAAGTAGTTAGAGAAAGTTTCAGACACATCAAGGAGACTCGCACTGCTCTGCTGTTACCATCAGTTCAGGAACACAGGTAAGTGCAGGAAGCGGAGACGGGGACACCTTGTGACCTGACCCCTGCATTTCCCCGGGACACACAGACTTCTCCAGATTCCTGAGCTGCATCCTGAGCTGCCTCTGGGAAGCATGAAAGGTCTGTCCTCCAAAGTAGGGTGGGGGCAGCCTAGGAATTTGCCATCACTGCAGATGAGACAAACAAGAACAGTACAACTTCCCAAAGTGGTCCCTGGAGCTTTATTTTCTCTCCCACCCCTCCCCTTTTCTTCACCCATCTCCTTTCTTAAAGACTGTGAATCCATTCTCCTCTAGAGACCTTTGATGAGGCACTTTCATTTTTGTGGAAAAGCAAAGAAAAGCCCTGCAAATCTGCACCCTGCCTATGCCTCAGCACTGCACTGCACCCTCTGACCTGAAGATGGCGGTCTTCTCCCAAACTTGTTCCAAAAATTCCAAGTATTTGAAGAACGTAGTAAAACCTTGAAAAATGACTGCTGTCAAATAATACCAAGAGAAAAATTATAATCCACTTAGGAATTTAAAGAAACCAAGACAAATAACTCATGTCAAGGGATGCTAATGTACAAGTTGAAACAGAACAAGGACAAATCACCTACATTTGCTTCCTGTCACGTTCCTGCCTGGTCTGTCTGTCCAGTCACCCCCAGGGCAGCCTGGGCAGCTTTTGATGGTCCCCAAGGCCTACAGGGACACGGAGGGGCTATGGAGCCAAGCCAAGAAAGTGACTTGCATATTCAGCCAGGGGAGGGTTGGGGGCTTGCCTGTGCTCAGTGCTCCTATCATGGAGAAAGCACCTGCGAGGTGAGATCTCCCCTCCACTAACTGTTCAGGGCACCAGGCTGGTTCTTCCTGCCTGGTCCTGAGGGCTGATGCATCCCTTACCTTGTTCTTCCAGGAAAGACACACCCTGGAAGCCCTTCCAGGACCTCACACCAGGACGCCCCCTCTTCTCTCCTACTCCCACCACCGCCTCCACACAGGGGCTGCTGTTTCCTTAGGAAGAAGTGCAGCTGAAAAGGCCCATGGACTGAAGGCTGGATGGCCAGTGGCAAGGCAGGCGGGTGGGGAGCTGACCTGCCAAGGAAAGCAGATGGAGCCTGGCTGGGGCCTGTGTGAAATGTCTATAAAACCCAGATTTCCAGATGCTTTCAATTGCCTCTTCCCCAAAGGCTAATGAAGAAAGAGGGTGAGTTCCCAGACCAGCTCAGAGACGCTGAATATAAACCAGCCAGCAGACAGGGTGCTGCCATGGAAAGCTATATGCTGGGTGTGGATGACCTCATGGGACAATTCAGCATTGTGTAGGATTGCAGGTTGGTGGGGGACTGCACCACACCCTGACATCACCCCAGTCTTGGAGAACACTCCATTCCCATGTCCTGCTGAAAGACCATGCTTGATAGAACATATGAGAAAAACCTGGGAAAGGCCCAAAGACTGGGCACACCCAACCATCAAGCCAGCCATAATCTTCCAAGAACCTGGAAGGTCAAATGAACTTTCTAACCATTTATTGTATGCATCTGATGGACATTTTAATGACATACAAGTCAGAAACTGGCTCTGCTATTTTTAAGCTGTGTGGCCTGAGACAAGTTGCTTAACCTCTCTGGGCCTTGGCTTCTTCATCTGAACAAACAGATGACACCTGACTTGGTCATCTCCAGGGGTCAACATGAAGGTCAGATGAAATGTAAATCTGAGTATTCTCTGCAGGCCTTGAGAGCTGCATGGGTGCTGGTTTACCAACACAAGGTCTGCATGAGAGCCTGTACTAGGAGAGAGAAAGGCTATTTTCCAAATGACAGAATTGGATCTTCCCAGGAGTTCACTCGCCTCTCTGAGATACAGCAACAACCTCAGCACCCCCCATAGGGCCTGGAAGCTTCCCAGCAACACTGTGCCCTTCTCCAGCCTGCCCAGGACACAGGCCAGGATCCTCCTGGTAACCTGGAGTTGGAAGCTTGCTTGTGCTCTGCCTTCCCCAGCCCACTCCCCAGGCTCAGCTGCCCTCCCTATCCCCTCACCCTCCCTGTGCCCTCCCAGTACTGTTCCCTAGGCCTCATTAGAGTGTCCTGTTTCCTTCAACTAGCTCTGGTTACATTTTCCAAAGCAAAGTCAAGACCTGTGGCCTGACAGAGGAATTTTACTGGATCTGGGAATTTAGGCCTTTGAAAGAAGCTATAAAGATAGGAAAATTAAGTCATCCTTGGTCCCACATCTGACCAACTGCTTTATCAAAAGAATCGGGTTCTCTGTAGGATGCATGCCCAGAACTTCTGTGCAGGCTGGGCCAGAGGCCTGTTCTTCCTTGACGGGAAAACATGGGCTCCCTTTGCTAGGAGGACTGCCCCCCTCGGCATCCCACTTAGAAATGAAGAGAAGGGGCCAGACCCTGCAGGAGAAAGAGCTCCTTGCCTCCTGTCAGAGCTGCTGTGGTCACCCAAGCCTAAGTCACCCTTCAGGAATGTGTCCCTTTCCTGGAGTTCAGCCCAATGTCCCGACTTTCCTCCTTTTCCAAACATCCATCTGTGAAACACACCTGGGGCTCTCACTTCCCCAGATCAGTGCTATTCTCTCACCCACTGTGCACTGTGAGAGGAGGCGCAGGAGGCATCTATAAACCATAAGACCTCTGTTGGTATTGGTTGTTGCCCTGACTTTGCCTAAAACTCCTCAAGCAATTGGCTTTCGATTCAGACAGACAAAGTTCAAACAGCTAACCCTGCCATCTATTAGCTAGGTCCCTGGCTAACTGATTTAAATTCTCTGAGTCTCTCTGTTTCTAGTACCAATTTTAAAATACTGTAATTGTAATAATGCTGCTCTTTTGAAGATGAAAAGAAGCCTGCACATATATGCCAAGGAAGTTCTTAGCAATCCTGCTTTCATGACCCTTCAGACTATATCTGAACACTCAGCCTCAGAAACTTGGTCACTCCATTTATCCTCCGCCTCTTGCAGCTAATTAATCCCCGAGGCTTTTTTTTTGGTCCTCACCATCCACCACTTGGCCCATTTTCCCTCTACATTACTATAAGACAGGTTCAAATTACATTTGTAGAGTGCTTGATATACTCAGGGATAGCAGCGATCACAGTGATACAACCAGTGACCCTACTGCACCCACTTTACAGACTAGAAGTCACTTGCCCCAAGTCTCTCACAGCTGATAAAAAATCAAACATCAGCCCTGCTGTTCTCCAATAAGAGGGTGCCAGGACAGCATGACAGAAGACACATTCTAGAGTCCAGGTGGGAACATTCTTTGCTTCTCTTGCTCTCTGCCTCGGATCCTGAGAAGAATCCAAGAACGTGGGCCAGGGAAAGGAGCTTGGAGGATGCACAGGCAACTCTCCCCACAATGCGAAGGGCCTGCTCCATCCACCTAGCTACAGGAGCCCATGCTGTTCTACTTGTGAATAATATGTTTCTTTCTTTCTTCAAAAGTCAAGTGAAATGGTTAAGGATCCAGAGTGGAGTCAAACCCAGGCATGGTCATACTCCTGGCAATGGTTCTTGATACCCATTCCTGAGCCACAGTACTTTACATCCAGCCTGGACATAGTAACAGCCTGGGTCACAATGCCTAGAGGACAGTCTGGCGCTCTCGTGGGAGCTCAGTGAATGCCAGTGACAATCATGCTGCTTCAGGCAGAAAGGAGTCTTTATGCCGAGGTGAGGGGTGTCTTCCCTATTCCACATCACGGAATCTTCTTCTTCCCAAGGCAGTGCTTCATTGAACTCTAGACAGAATAATCTCCTTGCCTTCCCCTCTCCCTCCCTAAGTTCCCCTCCTCCGGCTGTGGAACTCCTACCTGAGTTAAACCCTTCATGCGTCCCCTTCCTGCTCATGGCTCCCGCTCATCCTGCCATCCAGACCGCAGCAGGTGTAAAACACACAGTCTGGTGCCTGGGAAGTGCACAGGGGTTGCAAACTGTGGAGCAGGAGGTGGCTACACTGTGGGAGCTGAAGGAACCTGCCACGGCCCAGGGCTGGGTGGGGGTGAGGGCCAAGAACTCATCTAGGCTTTATCAGCAAAACCACTCTCCAGGCACGCACAGGATGCAGCGCCCAGTTCCCCAAGATGCGTGCTCATGTGTATGAATCAGCTGGCAATGCCTCCAAAAGCTGGGTACTGATTTCAGGCCACACCATTTTAAACAGCCTACCTCTACGTGGAGGTTGCACTTACCATTTCAAATCCTTTGATATGCCACGTTGAAATGATACAGAAAGTGTATTTTCAAGCATTACTAACCACTTCCAAAAGTCTTTGTTTTTTACACTCTTCCTTCCTTTCTTCACCCTCTGCTGTTTTTCTGTTAGATTCTAGTGGAGCCAAAGGTAACAGAGGGACTGACTTGCTGGTTTTCTACCAATATAAACAACCACCAACTTGGGGATGTGCTGCCTTCTGGTGTACTCAAGACAGAGAGCCAGCAGGTGGCGTGTGCCCACCTACTATTCTTCCATTAGCTCCTTATAGCCACAGGTTATAAAAACAGGCTGCTCCTCAGATATGAATCGACCATACAGTCTTTAGGTCATAACCTCAGAATGTGCAGTCAGCTGACCTGGATCTGTATCGCATTTCCAATGTCAGCTGGCTATCTAATACTGGGCAAACTTCTTCATAAGGATTAAATAAGATAACACATAGTGTTGGCATGTGGGAAATGTTTAAAAAGTGTTGGTCATGACTACTCCTGGTACTATTACTACTGGTGAAACAGAATTGTGAAAACTGGAGTGGCAGCAACGTTGTTGTTGTTCTTGTTAGGTGCCATCAAGTCAGTGTTCAACTCATAGTGACCCTACATACAACAGGTGAAACAGTACTGTTAGTGCTTCTCTACTCTTCATAGAGTGTTCAGTGGCTGGTTGTTTTTTGAGGAGTGGGTTGCTGGGTCCTTTTCCCAAGCCTATAGTACCCGGTATTCCCAGGCAGTCTCCTATCCAAGTACTAACCTGGTCTGACCCTGCTTAGCTTCTGAGATCTGATGGGATGGGACACTGCAGTGGTACGGCTGCAGACTGTGATAGCAATAGTGGTGTATATATGGCGAGTTAAAAAATGAGTTTCAAGAAATGCTAGTACTAAGGCAGGCAGCACTAGACTGAGAAGGTGGCAAGTGAGGTTCTTGGTTCTTGGCTTTGTTCTTACCTGTGGTTGAAGTAGGTGCTATCCAGTCATGTCCGACCCACAGCAACCCTCAGAGGGATTTCAATGGCTTATTGTTTCAGGATTGTTTCAGGAGTGGACTGTCACATCCTGCTCCCGTTTTTGTGGTACTGGGGATCAAATTTGGGTGCTCAAAATATACAGAGCAGCACTCTACCAACTGAGCTAAACCCCAGCCTGTTGTTACCTAGGTATGTGATCATGTCTTCTCTTAGGAGATGGTACAAGCAGACCAGAGTTGAAAGCTGGCTACAGCTACTACTATAAGACAGCAATCGCTCTCTCAAAGCCTCTTCTGCAGAAGGGTATAGAGTTGCGTACCTCAGAGAGCTGTGCTGAGGATTAAAGAAATCTCTGAGGAAAAATATCAATGTACCAGGTTGCTTCATTTCTTTGTTGTCCACACTACCTATAAGTTATCTCCTATTAAAAACATCTTATAACCTCATGATTCCAATGAGTCTAAGACATTACAAAAAAGGGAAAAACGTAACATCTGTACATAAGAAAGATTTGGAGAATCCAAGTGCAAAGTTTAATTTAAGGTCTTTTAATTATTGGTCACCTTGTTGGTTTTCTTATCAAATCAATATGCTTAATATTTGATATTAAACTTTAAGTACGATCTATAAAAATGGGCTAAAATGTACTAGCTGCGTATTTTAAATGGCTTTAACTTTCCTATGGGTAGAACAAAAATGTGGTAAAATTAATGTCCAGGAAGTAACAAAAAGTCCCAAAGCTGAAAAAACTATACACATTACAAAATTTCAGCATAATCTTGGTCTTGAAGTACCTTCACTACACCTTCACTATGACAGCCCAGGGTGCTTCTCCAGTAAAGAACACATTGTATCATTTGACAGGCTCGTGCTTGAGACACTGCCAAATGCTTTAAATCATTTTGTTAATTCTCCTTTACTTCCATAATTCATCTACCGTTTTTCTCCACTAGCACAAGAAAGAACCACAGGCTGGACCCTCACATTTGCACTAAAATCAAATGCATACCCTATTTCCAGCCTGCTATGCATTTGTTTACATTTAATTCATCTGTATTTCATTGTAAAATGAATGTTCGTAACACAAGAATATTAGAAGTGATATCTACAATTAAGACTGAAGTTATGAAAAATAATTTTACAACAGTGATACAGGTTTGGTTGGCAATATCTGTTGTTGTTGTTAGGTGCTGTCGAGTTGGTGTCCAACTCACACTGACCCTATGTACAACAGATGAACCACTATTGTTAGTGCTTCTCTGCTATTCACAGGGTTTTCAATGGCTGATTGTTTGTTGGGAGTGGATTGCCGGGTCCCTCTCCCAAGCCTATAGTACCTAGTGTTCCCAGGCTGTCTCCATCCAAATACTAACCAGGTCAGACCCTGCTTCACTTCCAAGATCTGATGGGATTGGACACCACAGGGCTACGGTTGCAGGCAGTGATATAGGTTTGGTTGGCAATATCTGATAGATACTGTTAAATATCATAAGTCAGAAACTTTAACAGATATATGATGATATTACCATATTCTCAAATTCTACATTTCTCAGGGGGTTGGGAGGTTGCTGAGGATTGAACCCAGGGCCTAGCACATGCAAGGTAAGTACTGTACCACAAAAATACATTAAACATTTTACATTTTGAATTTAAAGAGCAAGTAACTTTAAATTTTGAGGAATGACTGTTACTCCACATTAGTATTTAACATCCTTGGCATACCATCTAGAGTTGCCCCCTCCATGTCCACAGGTTCTATATCCCCAATTCAACCAGCCATAGATTGAAAATATCCTCTCCCCAAAGCTGCACCTGTACTGAACATGTACAGGTTTTTCTTTGTCGCAGTTCCCTAAACAATACATTATAACAACTATCTACATAGCATTTACATATATTGGATATTATAAATAATCTAGAGATGATTCAAAGTATACAGAAGGATGTTTGTGGGTTATACGTAAATACTGTGGCATTTTATATAAAGGATTTGAGCATCTGCAGATTTTGGCATGCTCTAAGCCCTAAGGGATGACAGTACATATCTTTTTTGTGTGGTGGTTGTCTGTCTTTAACAGGGCGTGGGCTCTGTGAGTGTGAGAACTGCTTCCTGCGTTGCTGACTCTCTCATGCTGAAACACCAGTGGGCATATGGTAGGTGTTCAAAAGGCTCCAATTGCTCCCAGTTCCCCATTCATAACCCCTAAAATGGAATAAATATTTTGTCCAGGGGCCCTGGGGTGTTGACTCACATCAGCCCTTCCATTTATTTAAGGACCTTTGAAGCCAAGTGTTGGGGTCTAAGCTATATAAGCAAGCTTTTCACCCAACACCAAAACGCCAAATCTAGTAGAACCACTTGGGTGAGTATGTGTCCTCCTAAATATACATGAAACACGTGTCTCCGGACTCTACTCCAGGATCTGATGAGCCCTAGCTTTATTAAAATAGTGAGCAAAGGCATTTACTGTGTTACGTACGTCAGGCTCAGCACCTCTGGAATACTCTGCCTTATTCAGCCCTGTCTAATGCCCTACTCCTCAGCTTAACGGTTACCTTCTCTGGAAAGCCTACCCAGGTCTCTGACCCCTCAATCACAGCATTTAGGATCCTTCCTCCCTAGCACTCACCACACATCACATCACTCTCTCGTGTAATTATCTGTCCATCCCCTTCACTAGATGCTATATTCTGCAAGGGCAGAGAGAGTGGTTGTCTGGGAGGCAGTAGCCTCTCTTTCCTACATCCCTTTGCACAAACAGATGCATGTAAATGTTTACAGAGTGGATCAAATGAATCTACCAGTGACTTGAAATGTTAATCCCCACAAAAACCAGGAACAAGGAAAAGAGGAAATGGGGTGTTCTGGGCCCTGACAGGTCCACAGCTGGAGAGCACAGCAGTGATGAAGGGCACTGCAGTCTCTCTTAATTAAAAACATCTTTTTATTGTGATAAAATATCCCGCAGTCTTTGAACCAGGGAAATAAAAATCACTTTTTGCTTCCCAGTGTCTTAGAACTCTGTTCCTAAAAAATGGCTATGTGCAGAGGGAGAGAGATTTGCTCACCCGGGGGATATTCAGATTGAACAGGCGATTCAAGAGACCTTCAAAACTGGTGCAGTTTACAGTAGTAAGAAGAGTAGACTGTGGAAGAAGCTTTGGACTCCTGGTTCCTCTGTTTATTAGCTAAATACTCTTAAGTTATCTAATGTGCAGGGCCCTCAGTTTCTTCATCTATAAAATAAGGGAGGTGGAATCCTATCTCATGGGGCACGATGAGGACAGAATGAAATAGTCAATGACAAAGTACTCTGCCAACAATGGGGTGCTGTATGGTGCTGTACAAACATGAGTTACAGGAAGTAGCAGGCTGGGAACCAGCCACCGACCATAAGACCTTTCCCGCAAAGAGCAAGCAGCACAGAATCATAAAAGTGATTTTTCTGCATCACTTTAATGACCTCCATGTAAGGATTTTAACCCACCAGCATCACTCTTCTCGCAAAGCCCCCAGCCAGTGAAGAAGAGCGATCCTGGAGGCCTCCCCACCCGCACACACACTGATCACAACAGCTTCGCTTCCCTGTACCTATACTGACGGGCTCAATGACTTACTTTATGTTTTTTCCCTTAACTGAGAAACAGCTTTATTTTGCCACCAGCTATCAGAATTCACGTGGCTGGGATTTAGCTCAGTTGGTAGAGTGCTGCTCTGCAGTCTCTGAGGTCCCGAGTTCGAGTCCCAGCACTGCAAAAACAGGAGGACATGGCAACCCACTCCCAAGGCAATCCCCAAACAATTTGCCATTGAAAACCCTATGAGGGTCGCTATGAGTTGGACACCACTCAATGGCACCTAACAACAACAACAACATCAGAGTTCACAGTTCAGGATCAGGGAAGACAGTGGGCACAGGCCCTGTCTCTACTTTGGAGAAGGCTGGTCCAACCCCTCTGCCTGGGTGCTTCCCCGCCCACCCACGGAGGCACCCCTCAGAGGCAAGGATAGACTCCTGGGGAGGTCACCTCCAACACACAGTACTGCAGTACCTCATTATTTAGAATAGGCTGTGCATTCCCAACACAGCGTAACAGCAAGGTTGGCAACAAGTAGCAAGCCCTGGACCCACATGCTTCCGGTGGCCCCTGAGATGGGCGGGATGTGAAGATGGGAAGTGTGGAAAGGAGTTAGTGAGGATCTCAAAGACAACCTCATGAGTCCTCCGATTTCTGCCTGGGGCTCACCCACACACAGATGCAATGCTCTCACTCGCAGCCAAGGAGTGGGTGTGAACAAAGGGTACGGCTCGTGGGGTGGGAGACAGGGAGGATCACATATGTATGTGAAATTGATGGAACTATGGGTCCAAGATGGGGCAGAGGAAAAGAAAAAGAAGAAAATGACAAACAGACTCCAGATGCCACTGTTACTGGTATTTGAGATATTACAATGCATCGTGTTGCATGGTAAGCTGTCCAAGTACCACTGTGTTACTTTTCCTTAAGAAGATAACTTGCTATTTTGAGAGAAAATAGACTTGGAAAAGCAGAATAGAAAATGGCTGACTCTACAGACTTTATAGTTTTAAAGACTTCAGTTTGACTTTGACTCTTTTAGTCTGTCTATTAACTATGTGACTTTGGGGAAGTTACTCAACCTGTTACCTCATCTATCAGATAGATCCTACCATCATAGGGCTTCTATGAGGATAAAATATGATCAAACTTCTAAATACCTTTGCGCAATACCAGCTACATGGTAAAGCTCGATATATGTTGTAGTTGTTGTATCGGTGAGTTGGGTCCGACTCATAATGATTCTATGTACTAGAGAATGAAACACTCCCCAATATGGCACCATGCCTGGCACTATGTCAGTGCTTCTCTATTATTCATAGGATTTTCAATGGCTGATTTTTTCGGTATTGCTTTAGGAATGGGTTGCTATGTCCTTCTCCCATGTTTTCAGTGCTGGGGATTGAACCCAGGGCCTCAGAGAATGCAGAGCAGCACCCTATCAACTGAGCTAACCCCTAGCCCCAATATGTTACCTGCTGTTAAATTTTAATAGGCACAACAGGCTACTGAGGGTCTTCCCTCCAGCTTAGGTATTCTCTGGAGCTTGTGCGTCAAGCAGCAATAAACACCCAGCTCTGAAGTTTGACATATTTACCAAAAGGAACACCCTTCTCCTTGGATGAAGGGCTGTTCAGTTGTTCCAAGTCAGTTTCACAAAGGATATCTGTCGGGCACAAGGGCAGGGGAAAAGGATGAAAGACAGAGGAGCAAGAAGGCAAACAGGAACAGCAAGTGAATCTTGGATCATGACACACCTCTCTGAATACACTCACCGAGTCTGGGTCTCGCTGCTGTTCGAGGAAAGCTGAAAATTCCACCAGGCGAAGCTTGGTTGTGCCAATGGAACGGCCCTGCCAGGCAGGGACCGAGGGAGCTGGGGCTGACGCAGGCTCAAACCCTGAAAAACCAATCATTACCTTTACACGTGGCCATTCACCTCACCCCAGACCTCAGGCCAATACTGGGGCAGTATTGGCTCTAAAAATGAATTACCTAGAAGAAAAAGCCAAGAGTCCCCTCTCCACCAGCATCTAGGGACAGAACTTAGTGAGGTAGTAGTGACATTCTGACAGAGGCTCCTAGAGACAGTGAACCAGTCAGACAATCACATGGCATGAGGGTTCTTTTGAAGCCAACTTCAGCTAAGGTGAAGGGCTGTGGCAAGAGGATATCTAATCCTGGATAAGGGGACTTAGTGGGGGACCAAGCCAAGAATGGCTGAGGAGTTGGAGGGAGTACTTCCGAAGACCTCCTGTGAGACCTGGATGTGCTGGGCACTGCTGTGTTTGTCCAGCTTCTTTCTTGAGACCATGGTCACCAGCATTATAGAATATTCCCTTGGGATGCTCCATGGTATTGGAACAGTGGGCAATGTGCGAATGCATTTGCAGTTTGAGACATGTGAGGTGTAATGATTTCCATATAGTACTGCATGCAGGTCAATGGTGTGACTCTATGTGCACATGGGGTGTTGAGTAGGTCTGGTGAAGACAGAGGTGGGTGGATAAGCCAGATTCGTATTTTCTACTTTGGGCATCTGTGGAAGGTCTCCTTTAAAGAAAGAGTACCAGGAACTGAAACTATTTGTATTGAAGGGGGAGTAAAACCGCATCTGCACTCAAGATTGGATTGCTCAATTCGGTCAGTGTATGAGAAGGAGGGAACCCCAACAACTTCCCCTTCTAAGAGTGAGCCAGCATCTTAAGTGAGAGTGACCTGGCTTCCTGTTTCTTTACAAGTCCATTGGAAGAGCTCTTGGGAGATGAGTGAAGGGACTCTGGACCTAGCGGGGGACCCCCACAACGCTCTGAAGCTCTAGGTTGAACTGTACCCTTTCAGAGGCCAGGGGTAAAAGGAGCATCACCCCACTCTGGGGATAAAACAAGCAAGGCCACCAGCTGTGGGGACCACTCCCTTTCCAGAAAAGAAGAACCAGGGGCACTCACCTGGAATGGGGGCTGTGACCGCTGGCTGGATGGGGTAGGCCTGTTGCACGAAGGGTTTGACACTGGGGACAAATAGGGGATGGGAGTCAGAAACCATGGATGCAGCGGCAGCTGCTGCCCACCCGGCCCCCCTAGTAGGCCTGCCTGACCCCCACTGCACAGTTACCTGCCCACCGGGGAGCAGAGCTAGTAGGCTGCTGGACATCAAACCCCTCAGGTCCATGCTAGTCCAGTCTAACTTCTATGTGCTGTGACAGCTGCCTCTGGACCTCTCTTTTCATCTCCACAGACTGAGGACAACAGTCACAGTGTCCAGGCAAGTTTGGAACATCTTTCAGAGTCTCCTTCTCTAGCCAAATAGTTCAAGTTCTTTTAACAATACACAGGCAGGATTTCCCCAAACCACTCTTATCATTAGATGGCCGAGTTTGCTTCCCTTGCCCCAAGGCAAGTGTAGGACTTCCTAACACCCACTCCTACCACAAGGAAAGCCAGAACGGAAAGGGCTACAGGATTACCTCTGTTGCCCACTCTCATGCAAGGAAGACCCCAGGCTTTGCCTTCCAAAGTCACCAAAGTACAGGGCCCCACTTCCTGTTTCTGGCAGTCTGACTGCTCCTACAGGAGCTGGGAGTGAGGTGCTTACACCCTTTCTGGATCTAAGTGGACTGTTGCCTTTTCTGCTCCCAGCCTCAAGGAGACAATAGGCTGGATGGCTTCAGGAACCTGGGCTTAACTCTCTTCTCTAAACCCCTCAGGCAGGCTGGTACAGGGAGAACTTTCCCCCAGGATGGGCTGTGACCCGCCACTTGGTGTCAGTGGCCCTCCCCAGACTTACTCTTGTGAGGATCCTGGCTGCCCTGTTTGTATCATTCCAGGCCAGAACTAGAAGGCAAAAGGCAAAGGCTTCAGATTAAGAGTCCACATCAAAGCATATGGCGCAAGACGTGTACACACTGCAACCCCCACCGAAGGGCAGGAGGTTCTGGTCACCCACTAGCTGCAGCCTCACCTTCCTCAGGCGCAAATGTGGCCATCACTATGTACAAGATCACAACTTACCACTGGCCTGACAACCCAGGGCACCCTCAGCCCTACGCCCTGAAAATCCTCCCAAGGCTAGGAAGGTAAGAGGACAAGAGCAGCCTTCAGAGTTCTCATTACTCCCAATAAGAGACGTGGGTGTGCTGCTGAGGCTCACGGGCATTTGCTGACCTGCTTTACTCCTCTGTGCACACCCCCAACTTCTTCTCCCTTCCTCTGTTCTGAAGCCTCCCCCACATAATATTCTGTCTCCGTGGTTTGCAGCACCCAAAGCCCAGTGGGGCAGCGGACGAAGCTCAGAACAAGAGGACTACATACTTGGAGAAGCAACACAGGCACCACTGGTGCTGTGAGTGCTGCTGAGGCCTTTGGTGCCTGCTGTCCCCCAGCCAGAAAGGCAGCATAAAATAAAGGAAAGGGCAGCCGTTGGAGTCCCACAGCCCTGGGACTAAATCTTGACATCACTATCCATCTGACTGTGATCAAGTTACCCACACGGGTGCTTGGCTACTAAGTAACCTCAGCTTTCTCATCTGTAAAATGGCAATTACACTACAAGGTGTTTAAGATGACCTGAGAACTACAGGCGATTATAACAGGGTGCTCCTCAGCCCTTGGTAGGGTCCACATGAAAATATCCACAGAGTACTTTGTCTCTTTAGGGGCTAGTTGCCATAAAGTGACTGAGAACACAAGGACAGACCAAGGGCCAGGAAAAAGACAAGCAGAGCAAAAGAGGAAGGTTGCAACTCTAAAGGGACCCAGGAAAGCAACACTTAATGCCATGTCTTCAGTGACAGACGATGCCTCCCCCTCCTCTTCCTCTCTTTTCTCGCCCTCCTTTCTTTCTTCTCTTCCTTTTTCTCCTCACCTTCTCTGTCTTTCTAGCCCCTGCCTCTCTTCTCTTTCTTCTTTCACCACTTTGCACTCGGCATCAGTTTACCACGGTGGGTACCACCTTTCTGCATATCTGGCCCACCAGACAAGAAGTGCCAGGTGGAGAGCTTGATGCTGGCCTATGCCAACTCCACACCCCTAGTGGCCATCCTTCCCGGATGCAGAGCCTGACTTACCCCCGGTGCCCCTGGGAAGGTGGGGCGTGGGATCCCAGGCAGCCCCAGCTTGTTGTGGATGGCAGTGGCTGAGACGATCTGTGCTGAAGACATGGCTGCCATGTGCTGCAGGGCCTTGTCCTTGGCAGTCTGATCCTTGAAGGTGACAGTGACACTCTGACTTAATACAGAAGGCATGGCTACCAGGCAGGTTAAACAGGCACAGCGGCAAACACAGGGACTAAAATACAGAGCCACAACAGAGGCCAGGAAAGCAAACATGCATGGGTAACATGGCCAGGAGGCTATGTGCTCCGCCTACAGGACGCTGAGTGCTTGCTATGAACACCCAGTGGCAGGGTTTGTGTTTTAAAATCTTAATCCATTTTCCAACAGAATAATGCCTCTGACGAAGCAGGCAATGTGTTCATTTTTTCAGTTTCCAGGAGGTTTCTCCAATTACTTAACAAACTAGGGGCGGGGGCAGGGGGGGAGGCCCTGCTTTTAAATGTACAGGTGAGAAGAGAGAAGGGCAAGGGCAGGACCATCCACACAGTGTGGGTAGCCTGTCACGGGCCACAGTCCCAGAGGAACAAGCTGCTGGGGTCATGCAAGGCTGGAAGCCCTGGCAGACACCTGCAGAAGTATGGCTCAGAAGCAGTGGGGGGGGGGGGGGCGCGGGCCAAGCAGCATGCTGGCAGGGTGCATGCTTTCTCTAGAATCCCCACTGCAGGTCTCAGGCTACATGGATTCTTAGGAAAGCCAAAGACCGTAGGGAATGCTACAGGTAGGTGGTTTCTCCTTTTCCTAAATGAGTCTTTTCTAGAAAAGCCAAGACTGATAACACAAAGCTAGCCAAAAAAAAAAGTCTGCCAAGCACAGCTAAAGTACAGAATACTCAGTTTGGTGAAAATACTTACCATGCTTGTTACCTGGATATAATAATAAACAATTTGTTAAAAGGATTGCGTACAAAGGCAGGAGCATTTTTCTTCTTCACTTAAAAAAAATATATATATATATATACGTATATGAACACAATACTTGGGTACAATAAAATGTGTAAGAGCATAGGGTTTTTTTCATATTTTAGGAGGAATGACTGATCCAGATGGCTATCTAGAAAGCCAGTTATCAAGGGCATCCAACAATTACAAAGATAAACTAACCCGCACTCCTCCAAGCTGGTTCTCTGGCCTCCCCAGGACAGATGGAGTGTGGTCTGACTGTGTGTGTGACAGACCCTACTGGTGCAGGCAGGCCTGCAAGCTTGTTGGTGTGAAAAGGCTTCCAGCTGCAGGGAGAGCTTCTATCCCTTGGGCCCAGATGCCATCAAAGCAGGACCAAAAAGTGGTGACACCAAAAGAAATGGCATGCCTTTCTCGGCTGCCTCTGAGAGCTCATGGTGAGGTACAATCAAAGGCAGCTGCAGCTCAGACACTGAGTGCCAGTTGGGAGGCCGCTTCCATGTTTGCAGATCTAACCAGAGGTGAGGAATAAACATGCTGAGGTGCCAAAGGCCAGGCCAAGAGGAGTTTAAAA
>VMDO01001001.1:91786-170650 GCA_007922755.1 Pedetes capensis
GAGGAGGAGGAGGAGGAGGAGGAGGAGGAGGAGGAGGAGGAGGAGGTAGAAGAGAAAGAGGAGGTGGAGGAGGAGGGAGAGGAAGAGGCAGTCACAGCCTAACACTTGCCTAAATTCTTATATTCTATATATTTCTCCATCTCACAGCCGAAAATCTAACGAGCCACAAATACAGCTTTTCAGGGGTGCTCTTGGTCACTGTGAATGTCTGCCATGGTGTGTGCTGTTGCTGAATGACACCAGGAGGGCCCTGGAAGCTTGTAGGATTGCTGCACCCCACTGGAATGGCCCTGGTGACTCCTATTATCTCCTCCTCATCCGCTGGCATTCTTCCAGGTGAGGCTCCATTTGCTAACCTGACAAAGGCTTAACCTGAAGCCAGCTTCCTCAGGAAACTTTTCTGTCTGTCTGTCTGTCTGTCTGTCTTTCTAACGATCTGAAACATTTCAGATACTGTGGATGCTAGGATATAAACAAAAATCTTGAAGGAGATGGGATTTTATGATAAATAGACTGGGATCATGTACATGCTCTAAAGCTTAACTGAGCCTGACACAAAAATCCCCAGTCAATCTCGTCTTAGAGGGTCCTATGGCTTCACTTTTCTCCTGCCTCATTCAACCCATCAGGGAGCAACCTGTTGACAGAAAGCATGGTTCCAGTCACACCTGCTCCACTCATGGACAAGAATACCCTGACATCAGCTGGGTGTGGTGGTACACACCTGTAATCCCAGCACTCAGGAGACTGAGACAGGAGGATCAATGTGAGTTCAGGAGGATCAATGTGAGTTCAAGGCCAGCCTGGTCTATATACATAGTGAGTTCCAGGTCAGCCTTGGCCATACAGTAAGACCTTGTCTCAAAAGATTAAAAAAAAAAAAAAAATTCTTGACATCAATACAAACTTGTTGATTTCTCTTTAGACTAGTTACTTTAGTCTCTAGCTCCAAAGCCACTTCACCCCTTGCAAGAGGTTATAAACACCTCGGAGGCAATTTCTAAAACTGAGGTAACAGCATTGGTATGACCATAGGTGCCTTCCTCAGCATGGAACAAGCCTAACAACTTCTCTGGGGAGCTCGGCAAACAGCAGCCCAGACTTCTTGCCTGCCCGGCTAGTAGGAACTGTAAAGAATAACTACAAAAGAGCTTGTGGGCCTGGCTCTACTCCAATAAATGCCATGGGGCCTCTCATAGATCTGCAAGTTCTATGTTTATGGGATGCTGATGGCATGGGAGATTCTGCTTGCCCAAGTACAGAATCTATTTGGCACACTTGGGTGGGGCAAGTCTCAAATCAAAAGTCCAGGTCCAAATGGAAGTGAGTTCCTGGGATCTCCATAACCCATTTTCTATTAAGTATTGCTTGAGTCAGGTTCAGTGGCTCATACTTGTAATCCCAGTGATCCTGGAGGGAGAGGCAGGAGGATCATAAGTTCAAGGCCAGAAGCAGCCCACAAAATTTAGCAAGACCCTGTCTCAACATAAAAATTTTTAAAAAGGTCTGGGGGTACACCTCAGTGATAGAGCATTTACAAAGTATGTGCAAGGACCTGGGTTCAACCCACAAGTACTGCACAAATAAAATAATAAATAAAAAAAATTTTTAAAGTTACTTGAAATGTTTCCCTTTGCTATCGCATAGCTAACAGCAAGAGGCTTATTAAAAAGTTCTTCAAAATGTTCACAAAAGCTTGATATTCTTTTTTGAAACAGGGAAATCAGTCAATGGGAGAAAGGAGAATAGTAACCAACTTTGCTGTTTATGTCACGCAGCTTCAGAGCAAGATCATTTTTATCTGCTTAAAGTTTGACCCTCTTATTACCCAGCACTTGACCAGGTAGCTAAATAGAAATAGGAGTTCAGAAGCAGGAGAGCCAACCAATTGCTTCTACTGCATCAACATGCTTGATGACAGCAAAGGGCACAGCTGCAGGAGAGTCCAGAGGCCTGGTTCCAAACCTGCCCCTGCCTCACAAGAATGGGCACCTCTCGGCTGCCTGCCTTGATAGAGGGAAAGCCAAGTGTGGAATGGAAATTTTATCTCAAGTAGTGGTTCTTTCAGCACTTGACCTACCTATTTGAGAATAGGCAATTTTCTGCAAATGGACTAAAATCTTTAGACCAGTGATTTCCTACCATTTGCAGGAGAACTATTCTATTCATTTAATTTTACTGCATTACTCCTTCATCTATGATATACATGTAAAAATTAAAAGGATTTTTTTGTTGTTTAATATCTAAAGCAACTGTGGAGATAGATAATAAGTACCACCAGGGCTACCTGGAAATCAGGACAGAGAGCTTGACCACAGACCCACTTAGGCTGAGAGGGCAGTTTGGGAGGATGTTGAACTAAAATATTTCAATGGATGGATGGTTTAATTGTCATTTTCAGCCCAGATATACATGCCTGGCTTTGGAAAAATTATAACTCTAAGTGTCAGACCTGAGTCACTCTGGTCTAATATCCTGGCCTTTTATACATTCCACTCTATTCTCTTCTCTCACCCCCACACTAAAGGCAAGGGGTGAATCTATTCAATAAGTAAAGCTTAAGTATATCTAAAAATGTGTGCTATACTTGTACATCAAATTAATTTTATTCTAAGATGTATTCATACCAACATTTCTAAGTTTACAAATGATGAGCACATTCTTTTACCTCAAAAAACCATTATTAAGTCAATATTGAGTTATACTACACAATGTCTTAAATTATAATACATACTACGCCAGCACCACGGCTCACACCTATAATCCCAGCAACTCGGGAGGCTGAGGCTGGAGGAGCACGAGTTGGAGGCCACAAAAGCAACCTGTGTAACTTAGCAAGACTCTCTCAAAACAACATGAGGAAAACAGGGCAAGGGTGCAACTCAGTGGTAGAGTACTTGCCTAACGTGTGAGGCTCTGAGTTCAAATACCCAGTCCTGGGGGAAAAAGAAAAAAACAAAGAAAGAAAGAAAGAAAGAAAAAACGAAAAAAAAAAATTCTATGTGTGTACATGTGAGTATACAAGCATGAGAAGAAAAAAATGTGTCCTCAAGAAAAGCTAGGACATGTTCACAGTGTCTTCTTCCTGATTTTAAGTCCTTCTATCCCTAAGATTACACAGAATGAATGTTTGGGGACTGAAGAAAGAAATGGGAAGTCTCCCTGTTCCAAATGTATCCTAATTCACATCCATGGCATGCAATATGTTAAACACTTAAAGAGCGGGAGTCATGGGTCCACAGATTGTTGATGGGGATAAGGAGAGGGGTGCAAAAACCTAGGGCCCAACTCCCTGAGACTGAGGACAACAAAGCCCTCTGGCTCAAGGTGCTTGTCTCATTACCAATCCTACTTCCTTCACCGTTCAATTTCTGGCACACCAGACCATCAACGGCCTCAGTGCCCCTGCCACACGGTCCAGCAGGCTGTGTCACGCATAAACTCCTCAGCCCCAAGCCTTTCAAATTGTTATTGTTACTAAGTAAACAGACTTTCATATTTCATGAAGCAGAGCAAAGCTACTGCTATCGCCCTGATCTGCTGACTGCCTCCTCTTTGTGACTGAAATGGATGGTGTTTGGAAAATGTCTGCATGTAATATACATGACAGGCGGGCAGGTGCTATTGCAAAGGCACAAGGCTGGAGCGGGGCACTCTTAGAAACTCCAGGATAGCTTATGGATCAGACTCTCGGACATTACCCTCCTGTCTCCCTTCTGCTTCCCCAGCTTTAGGTTGCTTTGCAAAATCGATTGTCTCATACTCTTTAGGCATTATCCACAAACTTATGTCTCATACTCTTTAGGCATTATCACAAACTTTAAAGGTAATATAAAAAGACCATGTGTTTGCATATACAATATAATAGCTCCCATGTTAATGAACAATATACTAAATCAACATGCTCAGTTTCTTCATGAGCCATCTTTTCAGAATTTAAAGATAAGACTCCAATTAAATTTATTCATATGAAAGACTACCAATGTCAGGAAAAATATGTAAAGCCAAAAAAAAAAAAAAAAAGAAAAACCCAAAAAAACAAAACAAAAAAACCCCTTGGATTCAAAAATGTTTGATAGCTATTAAATGTTTTCCTCCAAATATACTTTTCCCAGCAATATAAAAATATAGTGCAAAGGAGGAAAGACAGCAATTTGCTCGAAAATCACTTTTTCAGAAAAAGACAAAACACAAAATACCTCCCTCAGAAGTAATTTTGCAGATGTTGTTTCTCATCTTGCACTATGTGGATTCACATGACCTCTGCAATTGTTAGCCATAGCCCTTCAGCAGATAA
Organism: Pedetes capensis; assembly: GCA_007922755.1. Lineage (NCBI taxonomy): Eukaryota > Metazoa > Chordata > Mammalia > Rodentia > Pedetidae > Pedetes > Pedetes capensis. Next base: position 96,084 of record VMDO01001001.1, read on the forward strand.
ACATCACAAAACGGTATGATGGCTTTGGAGAAAGGATGGAGGGCACTTGAATTTTTTCTAGCCATGATCTCTAATTTGCTTATCATTAGAGAAGGCAGGAGTAAATACAATAGGGGGCTATTCTGGTCAGGCCACAGCTAATGTGAAGGAGAGAGGCACATTCATACCTCTCCTGACTTGCCGCCTAATGAGTAGCAATTAATTCATCTTATTGTATTCCAAATGCCAAAGACTCCATTCACATCAAAGAAAAAAATTTTCAAGGCTTTCACCATTGTTCATTTTAAAATATACCAAGCTATATTTAGTATTTTATAATTGTCAACATCATTCCCTTTACTCCTGATGTGGGCCTTGGCATCATAAAGACCGCAGATGAGGAGACTGGTAGGTGTAAAGCAGGACTCCTGCAATTGAGGGCAGATCTGGGTGTCTGGGAGAAGGCACCCTCGGACCTTAGTCCCTTTTTCTTTGAGAGGTGACAGGAAGGAGCAGGAGGTGGCTCTTCCCTGAGAAGTTAGAGGAACTGCAGCTGACAGCTGGCTCAAGCTAAGCTCCAGAGTTGAGCATGAACTCCCGCAGCTCATCTTCTCTGTGTCCTTTAAACACATGACAGAGGGCTTGTTGGAGCAAGATGGTGCACAGCACCTGAAGTCAGGGAGATGAATCCTCAGCCTTGACCAGCACTCTCTGGGGATACCATGCAAAGAGCCTGGACCATGGCCCGGGTAACCAGAGGATCAAGTTCAGATTTGTGACCCCTGGAAGTCTCACAGGCTTTCTGAGCCTCTGCTTCCTCTTTTATAAAGGAGGGACAAGAACAGCCCTCCTTTATGTGCTAAGTGCACTATTTCACGCCTTCAGGGCAGGACCCTCAGCCTTGCCATTAGATGCACTTGCAGCCTGTGGGGCCCATGTGACCAAGGAACCTACCTACCTGCCTGCCTGGCTGGCCTGCCTCGCCTACCCACCTACTTATCAACCATGCTTTATCCTGCTCATGACCTGAAACACTCAGGAGCCTTGGAATTCACAACATAATCTTGAGGATCAATGTTATTCCAGGGCATTCTCTACATTGGAAGTTGATTATCTACACTGGAAGTTGATTAACAATGGGATTTCTCTATTTAGGGATGAAACCACAGAATCAGGCTGCTTTTGCTGCCCTTAAAAATAAACTTCAGGCCTGGCTCAGTTTGCACAGAAAGGCAAACATACCCAATGTTCCAACTCACGCCGTCAGTCCTACATCACCATACTACAGATGGAGGCTGTAGTAAGCTCAGAAATCATCTCCAATTGGGGTTTTAATTCAATTAAATTCTTTAAAAAGGTGATAAAATTACCTTTGAGGAGAAAAGGTACGTATCATAACGCAAAAGAACTTGGCAAAGATTGGGAAATGTCAGCAAAGACTATAGTATTGTTTCCCAGACCCATGGCACGACCAAGAGCCTTGGGGCTGCCATGGACAAAGGAAGTTGCTGTCCAGGCTCTCTGCCTCATGTTCTGCAGAGGATCCACTTTTGAGGAGCAGAGTGGCCCAGAGGACCCAGAGAGCTCCCCACAGGGAGAAGTGAAGTATGTCTGTCTTCCCTGGGGCAGACCACTCCTGGACAGCCTCAGTGGTGACATAAACAGGACGCAGCAGGGTGGACATTAGCAATGCCCCAGGGAAGTCCTTGAATAAGAGATTAAATCAACAATTTGAACTTTAAGCTCTCCACTTATTGGAAGGAATGGCAGATTGGAAAGAAAGGGCTGTTCAGAAATCAAATCACAAAGGCCACCAGGGCAAAAATGAAAAAATGGCCCCAGGGGAACGCACATAGCTTGTGAATTAGTCTCCAATGACTGGACACAATCAGAGAGGCTCAGGTCTTTTTCTGCTCTGCTGAGATGAAGCAATGTCAGCAAGCACAGGCTTTTCTTCATTACCCATCCAGGGCCATGCCTAAGCACGTATTCTACCCAAGACACAGTCCTCTGAGACAAAGGCAGAGCAAAGAGTTCCTTTCCTCTTCACATCATCCCAAGTCACACACTCACCCAAATACACTCCGTTTCCCATGAAGATGAAGATGGTGGTGGTGTGGCACTGTGGTCCGCAGAGACTACTGTGGCCTCCACAAGCCTCTGCCCTCAGCAAACAGAGGACTGCCTTTCTGCTGATGACAAGGAAAGAAGGCCACTGGACAGGGTCTGGACAGCCTCTTGGGACAACCCAACAGGTAGAGAAGAGACTCAGAGCAAGAGACTATGTAGGAACTCTGAGTAGGAAAGAAAGGCTGCTTAATGCCCGGAGAATACTGCTGCCTCCTCTCTACATGCTGTGATCGTAAATTGAGGAGCTTAAAAAAAAAAAAAAAAAAAAAAAAGCAAATGACTTCCTGGATTAATGGTGAGTGAAATATTTCAAAGTAGAAAATAATTTCTAATCTTGCAAGCTAGTCCTCAGACCAGGATACTGTCTCTTACAACTCAACCAGAGATGCCAATAAGAGGCTGAACTAGGGGAAGGGTGAGAAGGAAATAAATGAAACCAGGGAAAACTGGAGAGAGCTCTAACTTGGTATCCACAGAATTCCTACATGTGTACTCCACAGACGCAGGATCTACCTGCCTGCTGAAACTGCAAGAATTCATCTTATGCCTTGTAAGTGGAATCAGGTCAGCAATAAAGCTGCAGATCATCTAAAACACACCGACCACCTGAAGAGCAGAAGGCCACAAATTCTATCCAAGCTGGGGCCACCCATGTGGTACTCCTCATCACTGACAATGACTCCCTCAAAGCTAAGCTCTCTTCTGGCTCAGTAGCAAACACTCTTGCTTCTCTTTTAGACATTTGAGCCAAGAAGACAAAGCAAAACAAAAGCTAAATACCTATATTTAATTTTAAAAATTCTGTTGCTCTGGTCACAAATGCCTTTATTCCCTTCTCTATTTTCACAGGCTCTTGAATGCCAACTGTAACCTGTTGACATCTTCTGTCTACTCTCCTGTGACTCTGCTCATGGTACACAGTCTCCTTGGGATACTCCTTCACTATTTCTCCTCCTCCTCCTCCTTCACCTTCTCCTCCTCTTCTTCTTCCTCCTCTTCCTTCTTGGGATACTCCTTACTATTTCTCTTCCTCCTCTTCTTATTGGGATACTCCTTTGCTCCTCCTCCTCCTCCTCCTCCTCTTCCTCTTCTTTCTTCTTCACCATCATCATCTTTTTTGTTTTGTTTTTGGCAGTGTTGGGGATCAAATCCAGGGTATACACATGCTAGGCAACTGCTCTAATGTTGGGCTACATCTCCAGCCCTCCCTATTTCTACCACTCCCTAAATTTTCTTGCCTTTCCCATCTCTCCCATGTGATCATGGTCTATAATCAAGGTCCTCCCAAATTTCTGGCCAAGTCTATCTTGGCTTATTGTTGTTGTTGTTGTTGTTGTTAGGTGCCATTGAGTTGGGTCCAACCCATAGAGACCCTATGTACAACAGACAGAACACTATCGGACACTGTGCCATGCCCAGCACTATTACCAGTCTTTCTCTGCTATTCATTGGGTTTTCAATGACTGATTATTTCAGGAATGGGCTGTCGGGTCCTTCTCCCAAGCACCCCATGTTCCTACGTGGTCTCCCATCCAAGTGCTAACCAGGCCCAATGCTGCTTAGGTTCTGAGATCAGATGAGATTAGAGGCCAGGGTGGTATGGCCGAAGACTATCTTGGTTTAGGCTGTTGTAAATTGCGGAGAAAAAGTCTCATGTTGATGCGAATGGTTATACCACAGTCTCAAAGTTGACAATGGGTAAACATCTAGATTACTTTTAATTTTAAGATGGAGGCAAAAAAGAGAAGCGAGTTTTCATTAATTTGATTTTCTTAGGGAAACAAAGGGCAAGGAAAGACTGCAAGTGGTGGAAGAGAGAGGAAGATTAATTTGGGTCGGAAAGACAGGTGAGCAGAGGAAATTATAAAAAGTACAGAATAATGTTTTACCATTTGGTTTCTTCCACTTTAAAAAACTTAAAGGAATTATGTCAGAACAAAAATGATCATTTCTGGATAGTACAATCATGATGTTTAAAATGTTTTTATGTGTACTATCTTTTATGTACTTAAAATTTAGAAACAACAAAAACTTTACAGCCAATTTTTTTAAAGAATTTAAAAAAAAATTGTTTTTTTTAAAGGCAAGTTCTCCCCTTTGTGTCCCAGCCTGGCTTGGAACTCTGTATGTAGCCTCAGCTGGCCTCCACTCACAACCCTCCTGGCTTAGCCTGCCTGGGTTGCGATTGTAAGAGTGCGATTGTAAGAGTGCGCCACCACACCCAGCTTTACAGTTAATTTTGATGCACACTCCCAGTTAATTACCATTACTTTAAGGGAACTCAACCTTTAGTGGGTTTTTGGGTTTTGGTATTATTAGCTATTTAAAAAGTGAAAAGCAAATTGAAAAAAAGCTATTTGTCTATCTATACACAGTACTAAAATTTTAAACCTGAACCCTAACCAAACTCAAACCTTCCAAATTTTAACATATTAAACCCATACCCGAACCTGAATCCATATTTTCACAGGTTTGAAACTCTGGAAGAAAGGTTTAGTGTACCCCAAGAACACACAGACTCTGCATATTTAATTCTATATGCCAAACATTCACGAGGGCCTCAAATACACTGGGTTCTCAAGGAAATGTCATTGGGCCGAATTAAGTCATCATTCCTGTGCTTTAAAGTTCAAATCTATGTGGAAACCTTACACGTCTGCTAAAAGAGTTTCTTCTTTGCTAAAATTAAAATAAAATTGAAGTCTGCACATTTTGAGGGTGATCTGGGCCCCAAATAAGTACTCTGAGAACCAGTGCTATTAACAGAAGGACAGAGCTGACCTTTGGAACTCATTCTAAGTTTGAAGAGAGAATGACTTTGTAGCCAGGATGGCTCATCTGTGGATGTGATGGCAAAATGACCACTATCTATGTGAGTCTGCTTCCTTCAGATGAACATGGAGGGCAGATCACAGGAGCCCTATGTGGGACACAAGAGTTGTGTGAAGGCTCGGAAACAGCCTAAGAGGCAGGTTCTACCTTGGCCTTCTGGCTGAAGCAGGGTGGTTTCTCAAACTGTACTCAGTGGAATACCCAGAGAGGCCATGACTAAGAACGTCAGAGGGTAAGCTTCAATTAAAACAGTTTTTCCTCTTTCACATATTGGCAGTTCGGGTAAGATTTCAATTGAAAAACACAAGTTTTGCTGCTTTTTTAAAAGGCTGGAAAATAAGTAGCCTAAAAAATTCTGCCACTCTTTCCTGGGAAGAAAGAAGAGGCTTAGAAGCAAGAAGGCTCACAAGGAAGCCATGCCTGGCAGATGCCCCAGGTGTGGGCACACCACTTTTCAAACCCACTGGGAGGACAAGGAAATACAAGCTTGGCTTCAGTCTTCACAGGAGGACCACAGACCTTTCCCCACAGTTTGACTTCTGAGTATGTGGGGACATTGTAAGCAGTGCAATGGAGGCAGAGGCAGCAAGGACAGACCCCGGGGGATAATCAGTCTTCGGACACCTTCTCCAAGAAGCCTCCTAAATCTTCTGAGGGAAAGCAGGTCCCAGGTAATCTTGGATCCTTCTTGCTACTCCTCCCGCCCACCAGAAGCTACCCTTGTTGTCTTCTGGGATGACTCGAGTGAGTTTATCTCATCAGTTAATGTGGGAGGCCAAGAGGACTGCAGCTGTCAGGTTGACCCCGAAATAAGCTCAGCAAAGATGCGGGATGCCAGAGCCCAGCAAGAAAGCATGACTGGGACAGGAAGACCCACCTACCCTGCAGGACCAATAGATCTGAGCACATGTTCTGCTGATGGCCAGTTAGGAAGGGTAAGGATAAAATGTCCATGAGAGGAATGAAGGCAGAATAGCACCGGCAAGCAGGTGACGTGACAGCCAGCCTTATTCTCCTTCACTGTCCTGATGTCCTTGGAGCTGTGACAGCAGCTTTGTAGGTGGGACTACACCACCTCTAAGTTACTGATGACTACCACAGGGCTAATCCCAAGTTAAGTCCACATCCTGACCAGGGCTCCAAGGTAAAACGTGCATGTTTAGTGGAGAGTGGGTAGCAAGGAGTGCACACCTAGCTCCAGGTGACATGAGGAGTGACGCGTTATGGACAGTGTACTGGCATGAAGCCTTTTGCTTGAAAACATTCTCCCACCTCCACTAGATGGAACCCTGCGTGAGAGAGCAGAAGTTCAGGATTCAGAAAGATCTGAGTTCACATGCTGCCTTTGCCCCTTACTAGACCTGGTGAATTTTGTCAAGTCAATTATACTCCTTGAACCCTAATTTCTTCAATATTGTTCCTTAAAGTCAGAATATTACACTCTGTTTGGTAATGAGGTTAAATGAGAGAATATGCAGAAGACTCTGATTTAGAATAATCTCCTACTTTTGAATTCCCAAACTCAGAAATCCATTCTTCAGGAGCCCATCTCTGGGATTCCCTCCACATTTTGTTGTTCCTCTTTTTGCTAATACTCACCCACCAGTGCCCTATATTTCACATTGCTATTTACATGGCCAGCTCAGTGATGGGTCAGTCTATCTATTTATCTATCTATCCATCCATGTTGCAGTACCAGGGATCAAACACAAGGTCTTGCATATGCTAGGCAGGTGCCCTACCACTGAGCTACACTCCAGCCATGTGATATCCCAGGCTTGGAACACTCAACTGGTATAAACTGACAGAAAAACAGGGGACTCCACTTTTCCACGAACAGTGTGGTAGGGAAGAAGGAAAGGAACTGTGAGTAGACAGAGGTAGTTCTTGGAGTTTAAACACTGGGCCATTATCCTAAAGCCTGTTTCCACCTCCTCCTTGAGCCTACCCCAAAGAAGAGTGGACCAGGGTAGAAAGTTGGAGAAGGCTTTCCTTTTTATTTTTTAAGAGTAAATATAAGTATACCATGTCTGTTGAATACACATACTATATGTATAAAGCAATGGCATAATTGTTTCTATGTAAGAAAATTCTTAAGATTATCAAGTGATTTTCCTGTATCCCATAGGGAACCCTTCTGAACAAGGTGGTGTTTTTCATCACTGACAGGGCTTTCATTCTAGTGCTATGAGCCCTGGTGAGTCAATAGGAGACACGCAGACAATATAGAAATAGAGCAAATCATAACATTGCAGATGGAAACACAAAATTGGTATCTGTGAACTTCTTTGTACATCATTAATTCATTAGCTCAGAGAAACTAGAAACAAGAGTCAGAACTGAAGCAAACACTGGGGTAGTTATATTCACATAGAGAGTTCCGCACCTTTGGTTAAAAAGCAGGATCTAGGAAGTTATCTTAGTCTTCCAACTGCTCAGCCAGTGCAGCTCAAAGCCAGCCACCATCAGCCACACGTGCAAGCGAGCCAGCATGCTGCCCACTGCAGAGGGCACACCAAATGCTCCTCCCTAGCACTAGTCCTATTCCACAGCCAGCCTGGTTTACATTTTTAAAAAAAGTTGAAGGACTTGGGGAGGGTCCCAGTGCTCATCACGAAGTGCTGTGAAATGACAACTGTTTTTAGTACGGAGCAAAACCACAAATTCATCTAATGTATGGAGTGGGGGAAAAAAAGCACATGGGAAAAGCAACAATATGGTCTAAAAAATTAATTTTTACTATAAAGATCTTCTAAGCAAACTATAATCCTTTTGTATTTCTAAAATAGGGCATATTGAAAAATAGAAGTCATGCATGGTTTACTACAAATTTCAGAAAGAGGAAAAGGACTTGTATTTCAAAATTATCAGTGCCTTCATTTTTGCTGTGAAATGTATTTTTAAGAGACTATAAAGCGAGGCACATGTGAAAAAAATTCTAAGTAAACTCAAGTATAATGGAACTGCAAACATGAGTTTGAACAAGAGCTTTCCTATCTCCAAAACCCATCTTTTTTGCTTAAGTTCACACTTCAAATTTCTCTTTTAATAAGAGAGCTGTTCACTTAAAAAATGGCATTATATGTAATGTGGAACAAATCTGGCTGAAAATATCCTGTGTTGGAAGAGCTACACATGAAAAAGATGTAGAAAATACATCAAAAGCACAAAATTTCTAAATATTTTTAACATAATTACATCGCAACTAGGGAAATGATTCTTCTTTTCTTTTCTTTTCTCTTCCTTTCCTTTCCTTTCTTTTTCTTTTCTTTTCTTTCTTTTTTTAAAATATGTCTCCACCAACAATACATCCCTGGACTTTTTTTTTTTTTTTTTTTTTAATAAAGCTACCCTAGTCCAGTGCTGTTTGGTGGACATTCAAAGGTTTAAGGAAAATCATGTTTCTGTGCTGAAAAGTTATCAAGACCAGCTCTCTGCTGCATTTGCATTGTTATTAGGAACACACACACACACTCACACACACACACACACACATACACACACACACACACTGAGTTTAATGTGAGGCTAGTACAGAAACAGAGAGATTAGATACAAAGAAATGTAAACAGCTCTCACATGCAAGGAAACTAGGTTACGAGAATCCCAGCACCAGGCATTCACCAGTCACCATGGAAAACAGGAAGTGAGATGCATAGCAACCACAAGCCAAAAAGCAGAAAAGCGCATACCTTTAGCTTGGAATGAAAATCACGAGATTTCCTTCTGGCAAGAACCTGAATGTGACTAGACACCTGCAGGGTAGGGGAAGGGAGGAAAACAAAGGAAAAGCCTGTAACCATGGAGATGAAAAGCCCCCTACAACTGGGCAAGCCAGACGTACCTTAATGGCGGCTTGAATTTCTCGAACTTTCTTTCTTGCTAAGACCTGTATATGACTAGACACCTACATTGTTCGGGTTTATGAGGGGAAACAAAACAAAACAAAACAAAACAAAAAAAGGAAATCAAATATAAAATCGCTACTCCTTGGGAGGGTTTGGGGAGGGTGGGGGAGGTTATTTGCATCTCAACAAAGCTCTGCAGTTAGGAATATACAGTCCCAGCCAGACACCAAGCCCCCAGCACTGCTCTAAGCTTTTCAGACTGGGTCATCACTGCAGTGACTTGATTCAGGAGGAAAGTTTAGGCTCATCTCAGTTTTCCCACCAGAAGAAATCATTGGCACTGGGAAAAACCAATTTGGGAGAGGAATGGAAGGTGGGGAGTAGAGTATTTTCTTTATAAAATTAAAAAGGTGGGGGTAGAGGTAAATGAAAATATTTATAGCTTCTCAGTATCAGGAGGGAAAATCCCTTTTTCTCAATTTAGAAGAGATTATCCATAAATTAGCACATTCTTCAGAATCAAAAAGCTGAAGCTGTCAGTTGTATTCTGATCTCATTAAGAGCTCTCGATTCTGTAGCAAATGTTAAAATAATACTGACATGTAAATTAGATCTCAAAGAGAAATGGAAAGACCCAGTTAGCAGAGGTCCCCCCCCCCCATAAATATCTTTAATCCTTTCACTCTTTTGGGTATTGACTGGGTGCCAAGTAGATTTGCATATTATTACAAAGCAAAATGTGTGAATACAGCCAGCCAGCCATCCGGGTAAAAATCTGGGTTGAAAACCACATGGATTTGCTGAACAACAAATTCACATTGGAGAGGTATCACCAACTGCTGCCTAAAAACATCCCCAGGATGCTGGGGTGTGGAAATGTTGCCAAGCCAGCTTCTGAAACACAATGATTCCTCTGGGTAAACAAATTTGCATCTCTTTCAGTGGGACCTGGTTAAATTTAGAAGAGATCCCCAAGTGAAGGGGTCACCCAGCACAGGAGCAGAGACAGCCCAGGTCCAGCCTTTGCAGTAGGTAGGGGATTAGATCTATTCCCAAAATTTAGAACTTTCCATTTACAAGTTTAGCAACTCAGACTTCATGACAATTATCTCATTTCAAACTCTCCAGTGACTCTAAAAACAGTATTTATGATAATAACAGATCCTTTGATCTTTAAATTTTTCTTTGTGTTTCAATTATTAAATTTTTTTGATTTGTTTTTGTACTTTTTTTTTTTTAAGTATAGAGAAGCAGGGACTCGCCATCCGCTTCATCCCTCCTTCTCCCCACTGTCTGGCTCCTGCTGTTACTTATTTTCACCCGACCTTTGTTGTCAGTGATTCTCTGACTTGAGGGCCAGAATTGGGGGAGCATCCCCAGCGGAGACCTGCCCCTGTGCTGGCAGCAGGCTACCCCCTTCCTGCTGACTCAGCCCAGGCCTGCACAGGCAGCATTGCTGGGGGAAGGCCCAGCCCCCTGACCAACACTCCCCAAACAACTCCTCTCTAGGAGCAGAACTCACTGCTGTGGCCATAAAGGGACCACAAGTTGGCTTGTGTTTGGGGTTTGGTTATAATTTTTCGTATTTTTTGAGACAAGGTCTCGCTACATTGCCCAGGCTGGTCTTAAACTTCTGGGCTCGAGCAATCCTCCTGCCTCAGCCTTCCAAGCAGCTGGGACTACAGATGTGTGCCTCTACACATCTGATTATTGTTTTTTAAGGTCCATGCCATATCAGTCAGCATAGGTCAGCATAAAAACCATTTCTTTTTCTATTAACAACACATCCATCAGGTGGGTTGATTTGTTTTACTTTCTTTTTCTGTTTTTAGTTAAACACTAACTTCTCATCCATTCCAGCTGTGTACTGGATCAAATCAGAGAACTGGGCAGCTTTATATTCAGAAGAAGCAGGGAAGGCAGCCCTGGCCAAGGGCAGAGGGGAAATCGTGCCCCTGCTCTGTATAGAGGTATTTAAGTTATGATTGCATTTTAGTTACAACAGATACTGACAAATGCCATCCCTTAAGAAGCAACGGTGCCCTGGATGCACATTATGCAGTATCATATTCAGGCGAATACTCAAGCTGCTAGTGTGACTTTTTTCACTGAAAGGATGACTGATACATAAATCATTCCAGGATATTACAATGCACAAAATCTGAAATCTCCTGGCTTGCGAGTATAGTTGCACCTGCAGCTTTTGCAATATTGGCAGTTGTGCATTTGGGGAAAGACATAGCAGCTTTCAAACACACCACAGGAACAGTTCAGACACTGTCCTTAGCAGTGAAAGTTTCCCACGTGCATGAGAACTCGGAGGCCACATGCTCAAGGGTCACTGAAATGATGAACAGTGAAAATGAGCCAATCCAGAACACCTATGATGCTGACTCCTTACGGGGAACTGGAACTGGGGGCTCCTAGGAGCCAAAGCACAGCAGCCAAGGCAGCCCAATGCCTCCTGGGGCCATTCGCTGACATGCACAACTCCCAGGCAGGCGGGCTACTGTACCTGTTTTCTGGTCCTCGTCTTCCCTGTCCTGAGTTTGATGTATCTGGCTATCAATTCATTCCTACCTGAAAGAAAGAAGAATTTACAATAAAGTGGGTTACCAAAATAACAACAACAACAACAACAGGCTGGCCGTGGTAGCTCACGACTGTAATCCCAGCAACTTCGGAGGCAGAAGCAGAAAGATCACTAGTTCAAGGACAGAGGCAGCCTTTGTAATTTAGTGAGACCCTGTCTCAAAATAAAACAGTAAAAAATGAGCTGAGGGTGCATTTCAGTGGTGAAGAGAGGTCCTGGGTTCAACCATCTAGCACTTAAAACAAACAAAAACCTCACAGCATCCCTGAAAGAAGCTAGGAATAGAATTCAGAATCAAGGATTTTAAATTATTCCTATGAGTTTATTCATGATAGAAAAGAAATGGTGCAATTATTCAAAAAAATATTTACTAAAGAAAATTAAGAGGAAGGGCATATAATTTTAAAATTTCTCCAGCCATTGAGGATAGAAATATATCTTTTTAAAATGTGCCTTTTGTTTGCTTGTACAGAAATGGGTGGTCAGTTGTAAAGGTAACAAATACAAAAAGGGGTTAGTCTAGGAGTAAACAACAAACTGAGTCCTGTTTTAGTCTTTTATTTTTCATAACCATTTTCCTCCTCATCCCGGTTTCTACCTGTAGGTACCTCCAATTAGAGTCAGTACAGCCACAAGAGAATGAACTGCTGTGGCTACACATCCCTACAATGAGAGGAAGGTGAATGGTGTGAAATCAGAAACTCCCATAAGGTGTTGTTTGCACCAGCGACTAACTGTACACAAGATTGTGCCGGTGGGAAAAAATATGACTCAACCTCCTCCAAGCTTTATAACCTTGTGGGCAAAGACAATGCCCAAAAGTAAACAAAAATCTTCCTTTCCTACCCCACCAGGAGACTGAGAAGTCTCAAACAGATAATTTACCTTTCAAGAACTATAGTATAAAATTATAGCCCCAGAAGCTAGGCAGGGAAATGTATCATGAAGACACCACATGGAATCAAAACTTACTTTAAAAACGTGGGTCCTTTGAGAAGCTCCCATTTATGACTTTAACCTGTTTTAACACCAACAAATGAAAATAGTTTTACACACTCTCTGCAGTAAACGGAAGCCTCCAGTTCTAAGACTGCATTTTCCTAATGACAGCTTGTCTGGGTGGAAAACAAGTCTGATGTCAACAGCTCTGGCATTCATTCGCGTGCTTTGCCACTCCGAGATTGTGGAGCTGGACCTTACATCTCCTTCAAGGCCCACTGTAGGGGAGCCTCGTCTCTCCTGTAGGGGCGTCTTCTAGAACCACCCACAGGGCTTGGGCTCACTGCTCTACTGGAATCCCACCACAGTCACCTTATGTTCCTCCTGCCTGACACATGCCCCAATTGTCACTACAGTCAGAACTGCACTGTTAGCGGTGTGACTTGTGCTTGTTGTCTAAATTCCCAGCCAAGACCACCCAAACAGGACAGGAACCTGGTCTTGTTTCTTAGCGTCTCCCCAGCACCCTGCATCTTTGGGCACATAGAAAGGAGTGAATGAGGAGCTACCTCAGCCTGAGGTGAGCAAGTAGTCACACTCCCAGACCTCCCCTGGCTGGGTAAATTGCTGGAAGCATGGATGAGGACCAACACAGGAGTGTGCTCAGGGAAACTGTAGCCCAGACAGTCTCTCATCCCTGCCTGGAATGTTCCAGTCATCCTGGCGCTCTCAGTCCACCACTGGCCTGTGTGAGGACTGTGTAGGACATGGTCGCCACCAGAAGGAAAAAGAATCATGGAATCTTGTAGGTAGAAAACACCTCTGGGTTATCCATTCCCATATCTGAAATTCTAAGGCCTCATAAACCTCAGCTAGCGCTTCAAGGACTGAGGACGAAGACGCAGCTCATGGTAACTTAAGACATATGTTAGAATAAAAAGACCCTATTTACGTGGGGTTCCCTGTAACTTTCATCCTCAGATCCTTCTTGTTCTTCTTAACTCAGTAAGAACAGTGTTCATCCCTGTGCACATGACTAACTGCCTTTCAGATATTAACAGCAGCTTTAGGTCTTCCTGGAGTTATACATAAGCTAAACCTCCCCTGCTCCTTTGTTACTGGTGACAAGCTTTAGAACATTCCCAGACACCATCCTGTGACTATTCTTTGTCTACTTTCCTTTCAGAGCCTAGAATCCAGAACTGTAGCAATAATCCTGCTATGACAGCAGAGTATGTTTATCAACCCCTGATCCTAAACACTCTACCTCTAATAAACTGTCAACTTATACCAAACTTGAACTCCTATGTCTTGTTCATAAGGGCTACTCTTGATACATCCCTTGCCCTTGTTCCCATCTTTTCAGGCACAGCTGTGATTTTCTGACCCAAATACAGAACCTTACATTCATTTCTACCCCATTTTATCCTATTAAATTCAGCCTATCATTCCAGCCTGTCAAAATCTTCTCAGGTCCTGATTCTGTAACTGAATGTACCCTTCAAGGTACATTTAGAGGAAAAGGATCTCTAAATTCGGTTTTGAGGATTGCTTTTCTAAGCATTCTCTTTCAAACTTTTGAGAACTACCAATATCCCCTGTAGTGTCATTGGGTCTACTTGTCCATCTCTCAGATGGTTGTACAGATTTTGCAATTTGTCTCAAAGGCTCACTGACAGCAGAGTCCAGCTAGGAGTGCCTAATTATCAGAAGTTGAATGAAAAGACAATGTCTGCAGACGAGCCAAGCATCCTCCAGCTCAGGGTCTTACTGTGCACCCTGTTCAGGGCTGTTTGAGTGGCCAGGATGAAATAAATCTAGGACTCTGTGTCACACGCAATTTCATCTAAACCTTGTCCAAGATGGCAAAAACAGTCTGCGGCCCCAAACTTACTGATTTTCTGTGACTACAGAGAGAGGGGCATGATAAGTGTCACATATAACCTATATAACTATTTTTAATTTCTTATGGCATTGGTTGAAGGAATAAGATCAATGTCCATGACAGCCACATTTGTGGGTATAACCCATTGTCTATGCACGTGGATACTCTAAAAATTATTTCTTCTGCAAAAGGTCCTTGATGACCACTCTGTGCTAGGCATGACTCTACAGTCATCATTTCATTGAAAGCTTACCTTAACTCTCACATCCTTATTTTTCAGATGAGCAAGTACACCTTTTAAAAGCCTGTGTTCTTTCTTTCACACCATGTTTCAGGAATAGTAATTATTTAATTCTTTTAAATATTAAAATTCTGTTTTAACTTACAAGGACTTCTTTTAAACAATGCTTAGAAACCAAAGAAATTCTCTTAAATGCTCTAATATGGCTTACAAACCTAAGATCTCAACCTTCCCAATCTAACTCAATTACTTCATCGCACACTTGAATTTAGAAATGCAGACTAACCTGTTACCCACACCAAATGATTTTAAATAACTACTTGAAATAATACACACACATCTTTTAAATTAAAAAACATGAATGGTATGCCTTTGAGTCTATTAAAATTTCCTATGTTCAATTCTAAACCTTCCCAGAATTAAAATGTATAGCCCTTATTCATTAGAGAAACAGTATGGCATTCCAAACAATTTTGTATCATCTTTTTGACCACGTGTGTGTGTGTGTGTGTGTGTGTGTGTTATCACCTAGGTTCTACTTAGAGTTGTTTTCTGTGACCCTTTTAGGATACCTTGAATCATATTTACATTTATATTTATAATTTATACTTATATTTCCCTCCTCTGTAAGTATCCTGGACCCATACAGTCCATGTCCCTGGATTTCAATCATGTTATTTCTCTAACCAAGGACCAGGAGCTGATATACTAGCACTGATATAACTGGGACACGTCTCCAGTCTACACTGCACAGTCTTGTTTTGCAGCTATAATCAGAATATTGGCTATCAGAAATGTTAACCTTTGTCTCTCTAATTCTCCTTCATATTCTCTTTCTTTTCTCTCCCTCTCCCTCCCTCCCTCCTTCTTCTCTCTCTCTCTCTCTCTCTCTCTCTCTCTCACACACACACACACACACACACACACGTGCTTGATGCCGTAAACTTTACATTATAAAAATGATTTCCAACAATGTTAACTATGCGGTTTCTTAGAGAAAAAATTTTACTGTGAACACTATATCCCCTACATAGATTCTACTACAGTTTGAATATCCCTTATCTGAAATGCTTGAACTAAAAATGTTTTGGATGGAGGGTTTTTTTTTTCTTCAGCTTTTGAAATATTTATATAAGAGATGGAACCTAAGTCTAAACATGAAATTCAAGTACATTTCAAATATGCCCTTTACACCAACTCTGAAGATATTTTTATACAGTATCTTTAACATACCCGTTTTTAACTGTAACCTGTCACACAAGGTTAGACAGGGAATTTTCCATTAGTGGTGTCATGTCAGTGCTCAAAAAACTTTTGGATTTCAGAGCATTTCAGATTTTTGGATTGGGGATGCTCAAACTATGTTCTCTTTTTCTATTCTCTCTCTCTCTCTCTCTCTCTCTGGCAGTACTGGGAGTTGAACGCAGGGCCTTGTGCTCTCATACTGTGTAAGTGTTGGACCTCTGAGCTGCACCTCCAGCCCATTTTTTTTTTTTTTTTACTTTTTGAGACAGGGTCTCACTAAATTACATAGACTGCCTCTGTTCTTGAACTTGGAATCCTCCTGCATCTGGCTTCCGAGTCACTGGGCTTACAGGCATGTGCCACGGCGCCCGGCTCTCTTTTTCTATTCTTTACCACTTTTCTTTCCATCTATCCACTCCTTATCCACCCACGAAGCCATATTTTGTTGTTACTGTTGCATTTCAAAATAGGTTGCATGTTAACACTTCTTGGGAATACCTTAGTGTGAGTGCCATTAACTGAGTGACAAGATGGATTTCATGGGCAGAACAGAGCAGGGAGGGTGCAGACCAGTTTAGACAGAAGAAGCAGCATTTCTTTAAGTAAACAAGCAAGAACCCAAGACCACACCTGCTGACCCCCATGTTCGCTAAGCTAACGAGCCCAATATACATGCTTTCTTTCTGAACCTAGGAATCCCCAGACCACACTCAGCATTCCTGAAACCTCCTTCACTCTCCCCTCAGAGCAGTTGTAATAGCTCATAGAGCTGAGTGGCCATGTCACACTTCACCACTTAGTGTCACTACTCTACAGCCTCTAGAGCATAAAAATTCATGCAGAAATGCACAGCCTGTCCCAGTCTTCAAGTCTGAGGTCATGCAGCTGTGCTTGCTCCTCCAACAGGCAGCTGCAAGGACCAACCCATTGCTCTGATACTGAAATCCTCACCAGGCCTTTTGATCTCCCTGCCATTTGATTTGCATTTTCCTTTCTCCTACATAGCATAACACAGTTGAAAGCTAGCCCACCATTGGCTTCTCTTGCATCCTTGATTGCCATGGAGTACCCTGCTAAGGGGCAATACAGAGAGAGACTGCAGCAGAAAGACATGGAGATTGCACTGGGCTTCCTTATGCAGGCAGAAGACTAGTTAATTGTGGGTTGTGTGTGTAATGGGAAGTGACCTCAAGGTCATGTTTGAGGCACAGCAAATGCAGGGTCTGTGGCTAGAAATTGTAGCCCAGAGACACTCAGCTTTAACAGTGTAAGAGCTACTTTGTAATTGAATGGAGACAGGGAGCCACAAAGAAAAGCAGCAACAAATGAAATGTTCTCCGGCTGCAGCTAGTCAGATCTAAGGCAAACTCATATCCACACATGGTCTAGAAAAGGGCTCCAACAGGGTACTCTAAGGAAACCTCTGCTGGCACTCCTCTCACCAGGAGGGCTACCAGAGGATTGGCTGCCCTTTCCTTCCACTTCAAAGAATGAGAATCACAGAGCAAATGCAACTTCTGACGGCTAGACCCAAGCTGTATCTGGTTGCAGCAGTAGCAGCATCCACTCCATCCCTGCAAATCCTGACACTGCCTGAAAGACTATTAGACCACTAGAATGCTCCCTGATACACCTTGAGCTTCTGAGCACTGTACCTGTGGGAACAATGGCTCTTATAGAATGT
Source organism: Pedetes capensis (assembly GCA_007922755.1). NCBI lineage: Eukaryota > Metazoa > Chordata > Mammalia > Rodentia > Pedetidae > Pedetes > Pedetes capensis. The sequence goes on from VMDO01001001.1 coordinate 113,460, forward strand.
AATATCCTTGCCCATTTCTGCACGTCTGGATTCTGCCTATCTTTCAAATACCTCATCTTCCATGAACCTTTGTGCTAGAAAAGGCCTCCAAGGTCTCCCCTTCCCTAAACACCTACAGTCCTTGGCAAGACAACAGCATGCATAGCTTCTCTACTTTCCTTCCCAGGCAGCTCAGTGTTTGTGGAACGAATGCATCTTCATTCAGGGCAGAAAAGAGGCCCTACATCCCCTACAATCAAATTTAACAACAAATCATAACCATAAAGGAGGAAAAAAAAAAAGAAAAAAGAAAAAGAAAGGAGAGACAGACAGACAAACAGACAGACAGACAGACAGACAGACAGACACAGAGACAGAGACAGAGAAGGTGACCCAACAGGAAGAAGCAAAGAAAGAAGCTTTCCACAAGGTATGGCTCTCAGGATGCGGAGACCCTCGCAGCTCTGTCTTCCAATGCCAGCAGCAGTAAAAGCACAGACAGAGCAGTTTATGGAGGACTTTTCCAGGCAAGATGGTGTTCAAACGGTTGCTAACCACAGGGCACATTTTCATCACCTAGATTTGATGTAAAGGAAAACAGTATCTTAGGATATGAAAGCCAGCATTGAAAAAGCACATGTTGTGGGGGACCCTGCAGGAACCAAATGTCACCAGGTTGGAAGAGGCATACAGAACAAGAATGCTGAACGGTACATCCACTCTCCTGAAGACCTGAGCATGTGGATCTGGGGCCACTGCCAGAATGACCAGCAAATGGTCTTCATTAACTGAAGTGTGAGAAGTTAATAATTAACCATTTCTTCCACTCTGCAGCCACTGCAATTTGCCCCAACAACACTGGGAAGAAAGGAGGTCCATCAGTGCTGGCTGGTCACCCACTAGCCAGACCCCTACTGTGCATGGATAGAGTGCAGTCAATGTGCTAGAATGAGCCAGGTAAAGAGAGGCCGCCTCTGGAGCTTACACTATTTGGAGAACTCACCCATGATGATAGGGTCAGATGGCCCTACTGTGTGCTCTCACAGTATTTCCTTCACAGCATGTCACATAGCTACTGTGCTCTGGATATCTGAACAATTATATGATGCCTGCCTGCCCCTCCCAACCAGGCAGGAAGTTCCATGGTAGCGCAGAGTGTAGTTTGAGCTTCTTGTGCCCCTGTTCCCCAGTGCCAAGAGCACAGCAGGTCCTCAGTAAGCATGAGCTGATGGGGTGAATGATTGAATAGGAGGGATGGAGAATCAAAGAGGGAGAGGGATAAGGAAGGTTCATGAAAAAGGGCATTTGAATCAGTCCCTGAGCGCTGCCAATGAGGAAGTCATGAGGCCAGTGTCTCGGTTAATCCCCTATATAAATCATTGACCAAAACTCAGCGCCAACGTGGAAAATCACCAAGAAGGGCCAGGCAGCCATCTGGGTTGTCAGGGGCTAGTACTGCATGTTCCAGAGCTAAAGGTTTACAAAAGGACTGATGGCCTTCAGGTGAACAGAGGCAATAATTCCCTGAGATGACCTGTCTCTGCATTCATCCAGGGGCACATAAAGAACAGCTCTAGAAGAAAGCGTACGCTGAGGGAGGCTGTATTAACCCCTGGTTAGTCAGAATTTCTACCTCCAATGCCTGTAAAATGCCTGGCAATAGCTCAAGTTCCACCTTCCTGGGAGTTTCTATCAGTCAACTGCTCTGATAACATTATCAAGTGACAGCCCCATAAAACACTGTGTTCTCCTTCATCTTGGCAGGAAGGCTTACAATACATTTGCATTGGATTATCAGGGTTGAAAAGAGACAGGCAAGTAAAAATGTTGAAGGCTATGTACCCAAATACAACACCTCTAATATTGGGTAGAAGTTCTTTAGCTGTAATTATTTCTAAAATAAATAAATAAATAAATAAATATGAATGAAGTTTTCTAATGGCTCATGCTCTAGGAAGCAATAAAGACATACTACCAGTGATCATTTTAAATCTCTAATGAAGAGTTAACCAGCCTTAATGCTTCAACTATGCTTCTGGTCACTGATAACAGAGCTCTGGGTTAACCACTCCACTGCGTAAAGACCATCAATGATGCCCTGTTGTCTACAGTCTCGAAGAATAAATTGCTTTAGAGTGGCGGTCCATGTTGTCTCACCATCTGGCCCCTACCTATTTTTCATGACCATTACCATCGTCACTTAATCCATTTTACCATCAAATGCACACATAGCTTCCACGTCCCTGAACCAATCCTACCATCCTAAGGTTTTACTCAGAGCTACGCAATCCCTTACAACTGCTGATCAACATCCTTGCAGACAGAGCTCAGATGGTGTCTCCTCCATGAACCCCCACCTGCAATGTGCCTTAAAAAATGCACCAGGCCTCATGGACTTGGAAGGTGTGAGCCAGGGAGCCAGGTGTCTGGAGCTCACCTCACAGGCAGCTGGGAAGGATCACAGTATCGCAAAGCAATGTGAAATGAAAGATGCCCTGAGTTAAAAACAAACCATTTAGTGTATGAGAGGAATAATGGCTTGACTCTCAGGAGGAAAGGAGCAGGAGAGTCACCGTGATTCTGCCCAGGGTCCACAGTCCTTCACCTCCTCAGGTCAGGTCACTCCCCACAGTCTGACCACATTAAGAGTAATCCTGTAACAGACTGTATATCTCTCCTTTGTATCCCACATGCTTAAGGGGTGGGTGGGATTTAATGGAAGCTGAACTTGCTGCCCCCCCCTGCGGTGACCTATACAGACCCCTACCCATGGACTTTGTGGGCAATGTTCGGTCCTGACATTTCCTGTTGCTCATCTCTTTCAGGCTCACATCTGATTATGTTGCCTTCCTACATTAATAGGTCCCCATCTGCTATAAGAAAAGCAAAAAGCCCTCAGTACACTGCTGCACAGGGCTTCTCCATTGCAAGGAGCGCACAAGAGTTCCCAAATTATCACCGTCCTTTTCCACACTTCTGTGCCTTTGTGTGGGGCTGGGGTTTAGCTCAGTTGGTAGAGTGCCACTCTGCGCTCTCAGAGGCCCTGGGTTTGATTCTCAGCACTGCAAAAATGGGAGAAGGACCTGGTAGTCCACTCCCAAAACATTACCGAAACAATCAGCCTTCAAAAACCCTATGAAGGTCAGTATGAGTTGGACCCGACTCAATGGCAGCTAACAACAATCACATGCCTTTGTGCAACCATCGGTCCTTAAACATTCCTTCCCTTCTCCTTTGCCTGAAAACTCCTATTCATCCCTTTAAACCCCAACTGGAATATTTCCTCTAGGAAGTCCTCTGAGGACCTATACAAACTGACTGAGTCATTTCCTCCCTCTCACCCTCAAGTATAGAATACTGCCTGCCCCCACCTGCTGCTGCACTGCAATTCCTGACCTAGGAGAATATCCATCCCCTCTTAGGATAGAAATTGCTGGATGAAAAGCATCCATCTGGTTCTCTCTGACCCCAGTAGATGCTCAATAAATGTTTTTAATAAACGAATGAGCTCCTATCTTCAGTGTGAAGAAAATCAAAAGAAATAAAATAACGTTATGAAAACTGGATAGCACTGCCAATATCACCTGAACTCTGTAAGCCCTTTTTGTTATAACTATTTCAGTAACAGGCGCACAATTTTCCAGACCTTTGTTCTGGTCTTTTAGCTTGGCACAAGTATGGCTGGTACATGTTCTTTTTTTCTTCATGCTCCACCCCCAACTGCCACAGTAATAGAGCTCAAATCCAAAAAAAGAGCTAATCTCAACATTAACCCAGGAAAGTCCCGTTAAAGAAAAAAAGAGCTAAGGACACTCTGTTTGTTTATTAATTATTTGGCTTTAGAGAAGTGTGAAATCCACAAATTGGAAGTGCTAAAAACTTCTGGCCTTTAGTGCAGAATCTTTAACTGTGGCAATGCTGCAGACTTCTGGGTGGATGTGGGCTCACAGTGCTAGGGATGGAACCCAGGGCTTTGTGCATGACATGCAAGAGCTCTGCCACTGACCTAGAGCCCCCAGCTAGACCTCTGGTTTTTTGACTCAGATATACGATGACCTGGATCTTTCAAGGGAAACTGGACAGCTAAGTAAACTTGGTAAGTAGCTCAGTAAACTTGGGCAGCTAAACAACTCTGGTCCTCTATTTCTCCACACTATCATGGGGATGACAGCATCTACTCTTCAAGGTCGCTGTATGCATATTGTTGTTGTTGTTGTTAGATGCTGTAGAGTTGAGTCCAACTCATAGTGCCCCTATGTGCAACACAATGAAACAGTCCCCAACACTGTGCCATGCCCAACACTATGTCAGTGCTTCTCTGCTATTTATAGGATTTTCAATAGCTGACTGTTTCAGGAGTAGGCTGACAGATCTCCCGGCCTATAGCACCTGGTATTCCCAGACCATCTCCAACCCCACTTAGCTTCTGAGATTAGACAAGATCAGACATCAGGGTAGTATGGCTATAGACCGCTATATACGTTAGCAACCACAAATGTGAAGGTTCTAGGATTTTGAGGTGCTTTAAAATGGTCCTTTAACTATCATGTAATATCACTACACTGAGTTTATGTTTTTGTTGCTTATTCTAATATGTAAGTGCTTCAAGAGGGTTAAAAAGGCTTTTCTGGGACCAGGCATGGTAGCTCACATCTGTAATCCCAGTAACTCAGGAGATAGAGGCAGGAGGATCATGCATTAGAGGCCAAAAGCAACCTGCATAAACTAGGGAGACCTTGATTCAAAATAAAAAACAAAAAAGGGAACAGGGTGGGGGTGCATCCCAGTGGTGAGTGGAGAACTTGCAAAGTATGTGCGAGGTCTTAGGTTCAAACCTGCAGGTACTGCCAAAACAAACAAACAAAAGGCTTTCAATCCAGGACACCACCCAACTTGGCATCTAATTATAAACCTATAATGCCTCTACTATCAATGTTACTGAAATTGAACTTGTCCTCAAAGTATTTGCATCTCCATCAATTTTCTTTCCTTCTTTCTTTCTTTTTCCTTTCTTTTTGGTGGTACTTGGGGCTTGAACACAGGGCCTCGCACTTACTTTCTAAGCGCTCTACCACTGAGCTGCAACTCCAGCTCATTTTTTATTTTTTGTTTTGAGTCAGGGTCTTGCTAAGTTATGCAGGCTGCGTCTGGCCTAGAACTCTCTTGATCCTCCTGCCTCTGTCTCCACAGTACCTGGGATTCCTGACATGAGCCACACTTGGCTCCCTGGATTTTCAAAATGATATAGCCATTAAAATTGTTTCCAAGAAGCACTTTATTGTGATATCTTAACAGTAAGAGGAATTTTATGCAAGCTACATGTTTGGTACAATAGCATTTTAATTTGAAATAGATTGTTCACTGAATAAAATAGCAGAAGTTAGGTTTTTACCAGAGGTTAAGTATGATCAAACTTCTTATAATTTGGTGTGGTTTTTTTTGTGGTACTGGGGGTTGATCCCGGGGCCTCACGCCTGCATGCTTTGCAAGTGCTGGACCACTGAGCTGCACCCCCAGCCCTTTTATTTTTTTTCCTTACTTCCTGAGACAGGGTCTCGCTAAGACTTCCTCTGGTCTTGAACTTGCAATCCTCCTGGCTCCGCCTCCCAAACCGCTGGGATTACAGATGTGCGCCACCACGCCCAGCTAAACTTCTTATAATTTGTGACAAATTGTAAAATCATCTCTATGTATAGACTGGGAGAATTGCATTCAACAGCATGTCCCTTGCTGTATAGCCAGAACATATATATATATATATATTCTCACTAGAATAACAGTCAACTTCTGTTACTAAACTAGTAAACAACAGATATGCAAAGATGAGTCACACAAGCTTTAAATCAAAATGACACATGAAATTATTTGCTGCTTAGAAAATATGCTAAAGAAAAATGTCTAGGCACTAAGTAATTCTTTTAAAGATAATATGGATATCATAATCAGAAAAGAGCATTTTTAACAGGCATTCAAACTGAAGAAACTGCAATCTGGGTGTTAAGCTCAATGCAGCCACATTGTGTGGATACAGAGCTGGTGTAAGGTGGTAGAAAGCTGGGCTATATGCATGTACTGAATACCTACTGTATGGCAGCACTATGCAAGGCTCTGTGCTCACATACTCATATTGTGCTTATATACTCATACCCACCAGATTCTCATCTTGGAAATCCTAAAACTGAGGTTCAAAGAAGTTAAGAAACCTTCCCAAGTTCCCAAACTGGTAAGTGGCAGAACTAGGATATGAATCTTTGTCTTCCAAGCTCATCATTCCTTCACCTTAGACCAACTGCTCTGAAATTAGCTTCTATAAGTTACCTTCTCACAAGACCATTACTAAGTGCTTAAGGAAAACAAAGTGCTAGAAGGAAGCAGAATCCACCCAGGAAACGGGGTGAACCCTGCCTACTCTACTTTAGAAGTTCTCTATTCCCCACCCACAATACCAGGTGAGGTCTCAACTGCTCTCCACACATCCAAGGCCTTCACTCTGGCCTACAACACTCCCCTCTCCGGGTTATAGAATATTTGCTACAGAAAAGGGGTGCTGCAGGAGATACCTATTAGAATGAGACATACTCTCTGCCTTCAGAAAACTAAGGGTTTACCAGGAGAAATGAGGCAAGACACCAAACAACGGCAGTAAAAAACAGCGATATCACGAAGGTGGAGGGAAAGGTACTGAGGAACAGGCTCAGATGGTTCCTCTTATAGTTGCCATGCTCAAGCTCATTTGACCCAAGCCCCTGGCCACTTGTCAAAGGTCTCAATCCCAGGAATAGCAAAGGCAGCCCTGTGCAGGCCAGGCTAGGGAGAAAGCAGCTTCCTGTGAAATGTCTTTGCATTTTACATGACAACCAATCAGACCAAACAAATCCCCTCTGTTGGTGGGTTTTAGACTCAGGAGAATAAAGCCATTTTTATTCTCCTTTAGATTTCTAATGACCTAGGTACCAGACAAAGACATTTTCCCTGTAAAAAAAAACCTAATATGGTTATGTGTGCAGGCCATCTTTTGCCTTTTCTCCTGCTACTCTTTACACACACTTCCACTGTCCCTTAAACATCCTTATTCCTTGGGTCCTGTTGGGTGCTGTTCCCTTTATGTGAAAGGTCCTTCCGCCACAGTCCTGCCCAAATCTGCTGAACAATTACTTCTGAGCTGCCAAGACTCTGAGGCCGGCACATCTCCAGTGCCTGGCAGGGGGCTGGCTCTGCCCTTTGGTTCATGATTCTTTCTGCACACCCCTAACAAGGTGCTGGATATGCTGAACTCTGCCTGTGGGTGGTTTTGCCCATTTTTCTTGGAAAATTATCAGCTTTGTGAAGGCAAGACCCCATATTCTATTCCCATAGCCTTCCATACAACTCCTGGTACTGTATTAAGGACATGCTAACTAATGATAGTGCTATTGCTGATGTTAGCTTTTTCTTGGAAAAAAATTTTTTTTCTTTGAAGAGGTGACATCCTGGCACACAGAAGGTGGTGACTGAATGTATTCTTGAAGAGGTAGGAAGGGAGGAAAAAATGAAGGAGCCCAGTGCTGGCAGCCAATGGGGGAAGGAAGGCGTAAAACAGGGCTTGTGCCTTTCAGATACTCAGGGTCTGGGTGGATGCACATGGAAGGCCAAAATGCCCATGAACTTTTCTTCCTGAGCTTCCAGAAATAGAAGAGGCACTCACAATCACAGCTGAGATACACTGCAACAAAGCAGAGTAAGTGGCTCTTTTATTCTCCAGTGGAATGAACCTGGAAAACATAAAGTCTTTCCTTCTTCAAGGTTTGCTTATTTATTTATTTAGAGACCGGGTCTCGCTATGTTGCAATCCTCCTGCCTCAGCCTCCCAAGGAGCTAGACCACACGGCTGTGTCACCAGGCCCAGCTCCCCTGTTTTTAATTCTGGTAATCATCAATTTCTGATTTAGCATCCTGCCTCAATCCACCACCAAGAGAGGATACTGTTCAGCATTTAATCAAGAAAAGTGAATTTTCCAAAAACATCTCTACTTTTTCACATGTAGAAGAAGTAAAAATGATGAACAAATGCAGATGATCACGACAACTCAGGGCCATATTCCTAACAGTTACAATACGTTCTAAACACACAAGGAATATACACAGTCAATACAGCTTCATCTGCAAGATCATTTGTCACACCAAAGCTTTTATTTTTTCTTAAAGGCAGAGCCTAGACTACTTATTCTTATGTGGCTGCAGCCCTGAAAGTTGCTTTGTAAAGATATCTCAAAATGAAATTATCCAGCAAACCCTTGTGTGGATAGAAGGTTCCACAAGTCAACAACCGCTTAAGCAGTTTAAACCAACAAGCAAGATGCCCTCTATTTAAATGCTATGAGTGAATCTATTTTAAGCCTTTAAAAATCCTTTGGGCAGGTGTTTAAGCTGTGTATGCGCTGCGCCTGTGGAGGATCTGGGGGTGGGGGAGGGTGGGCTCCACTCTCCACGGAGGCAACGTTTTGTTCAGACAATCTTCCTGCAGCAGGTCATGTGACAAAGGCCAAATAAACAGCATCTGGGGATTTTCAATTACAGACCTTCGCCCAGCATGCCTGCACTGTAATCTCTACCAGATGAGGCTCAGGCCTCCCTATTTTCAATAATTCACACACTGTGTACACATAACATGACAATAAGGGCATTCATGGCGCAGCCTGATTCGCAGATCAAAGCTAGCTAAGGGCCAGCTGTAAGCATGCTCGGCTGCTGGATGATTCGTGCTTTTCACAGGCTTGGAAAGACACTCCGCGGGACCTGGCAAGCCAGCCTCTTTCCTGTGCGGTATGCTGAGCAAACTCTGAACAAGAACGGGGTGCCCCCAGGGGCAGCCAGAGAGGAGACCAATTCCGTGTGCATTTGCGAGTACTGGGGAAAGCAGCAAACTCCAACCTACTCAACAAACTGCTCTTGGCTGGTACAAGATTTGTGCAAAAGCTCATGGGGCCAGGTGGTTCCTAAAAACAACCCTATTCTAAAAAGATTGGAAGGTTCCTGTGCTTCATAAACTCTCAGCCAGGTGCTCGAGTTTCAGATCCACAGGCTGTAGGTTTAATTCAGCTGGCACAAGCAGACTCAGACACAAACTGTATTTTGTGTATTTTAAATGCATGTCACAGAGCTTCAGGTCTGGGAAATGAAAGAAGACACTCTGTTGTTACTACCTAAATCCCTACATATTAACTCAATTAACTCACGTGCATAGACTAACTCATTTAGCCACCAAGTATGTTTGCGCACGCGCGGAACAGTGGTCTAAAAGCATTGAGATTTCTCAAGTCCACAACATTCCAAATGCCTCCTACCCTGCTGCAAGGAGAGTCTCAAGTGGAGGAAGTAAGGACATTGCTTCCTCCTATAAAGATTTCACACCCGTCAATCAGGGTGGAACCTGGAGAGAGCCATAATGGTGACTTCCTCCGTGCAAACACATGCTGCTCACCAGCTGTGGGCTGTGTCCTTACCCCCTTTTCTCTCTCATTCAGAACGGTTTCCTCTTAATCACAATAATCCCAAAAGTGCTAAAACATATCAATCGTTGGGTAAGCCCTGCCTACAAAGGGCCAGCCGGCTGGCTTTTATGGCCTTGTCCAACAGCAGCTGATACTTCATTCAGTGACAAATCCAATTTAGCAGTTACAAGAGGTTTAGCATCCCTGAGAAAATATTGGGGTTGATCTGGCACTCCGAAGTCAGCAAATGCTCCACAGCCATATTGTTTTAGAGATTTCTCTGCTGTCATATTTGGATGTCTATAACCAAGTGTCTCACATCCTTCCTACCTTTGACCCCCCCACACACACAATCTGATCGTCATGGTGAAGGCAACAATTTAATCTCTGGGTTAAAAATAAAGGCAAAAATCATACACAGAAACAGAATTATGTTATTTTATCATCACCCCTAGAAACACACAAAAAAGAGAGTAGCTGGCTCTGCTCATCATATAGGAATTTCTAACACATGACGGAAAACAGCTAAGAAATAAAATTGATTTTATTCTTAACCTTTGGTAAGCTCTGAAGAGTAAAAAGAGAGCAAATGTGAAGATTTTACTCTTGATCTTATTAAGAATTGCTACAACCCTAACGTAAAGACCCTATAATTAAATTATTCATGTTAATTTTAAACATCAAAGTCATGTCATAATGAGGGAAAACATGAAACTGATAGAAAAACATACTTTTACATGTTCAATATCCATTCTTCACAGATAATTACATAAACTTACCTAACAACAACATAAATTCAAGTTAAAAGAATCTCCAACAAAAATAACTTGGATAATCTAACAATAAAAGGAATTCACAACCAACAAAATGTCATTTTAAGACCACAAAGCAATTTAAAAGTAAAATAAAAAGGAAATGATCTAATAGGAACATAGGCTGATTATTCTTTTAATATTAGGCTTTGTAGTCAATAGTAGGTTATTTATCCCAGCTACAGTTTGAATGATACTTAAAAAAGTGACCACATACACAGCTGGTTTAAAAAAATAAAATTTTTCCATGCCATAAATGAGACACATGCAATTGTGGCTGGCGAGATATCAGTGATGGAATATTCCATACATGGAGTTCGTATTTCATGTGGTTTTAAAACTTTATTCTTCTCTGTGGATTCTTTAAAGCATAAACTGAAAGCTAAAGTAAAACAAACATCTAACACCTGCAGACCAGAGAAGACACTTAGCTTCTGTAAATAACAACCCGTTGGATTAATATTTTGTCAATGTCACTTGTCACAACAAAAGCAGCAGCATTTATAATTTACTCTAAGACTAGTTTAATTAAAATTCAAAAAACCACTACAAAGCTATATTGAATTTCATTTGCCGCATTGTAATTACTTACTTTGTAGCTGACTATAAACAGTATTTTATTACATCCACAAAAATGCATTTAAAAGCTAACAGTAATGTGTAGACACTGGAAGAACTAAAGGAACAAGTCCCATCACTTCTACTTGGAATAGAAAGCTACTTCCTACTTAACGTGACCTAAGAAAATGAGAACCCATAGCCTCCTTTCCAATCCAAAGGGACCCATAGATCTCTCTGCATTCCCTTTGCTCAGAACAGGGCTCAGCTCCCCAAGAACACAGATTTGGCAGAGCTAGATCTATGTATCTGCCTCTCAAGACCAATAGAAAGAGTCTGGCTTGGCACAAACCCAAAAATGAGACAATAGAGGCTGCCAGGCATGATGGATGACTTAAAAGACTTAAAACTACCATTTGCATCCTCCCAGATAAACAATTAGCTGGAAAAAAAATTTTTTTTCTTGGTCTGGAAGCAACTTCCAGTGCTGTTATAATCTGCCTGGCAGAGAAGAGTTAGTTTAGTGAAATTAAACTTAAATGTAAAAGACAATTGTCTGAGACATTTTCTTAAAGTGTCTCACTGCAATGGGAAGAAACAAACCATTCGTTTTAGATGAAAAACAAAGTTTACATATTTTAAAGTTAGGAAAGGCTTAGAAACTTGTAACTCACTTAAAGCTAGTATCAGAAGGTTTTCAATGTATTTCCTTGGTTTATTTTTTCCATTCTTTCTTCCTTCATATTTCAATCCATATAATTCTAAAAGGCAGCATTAAAAAAAAAAAATCTTCACTTAGGGAACAAGGCAGGCCAGCATAAACGTGATTTAAGCATGAAAGAAAGGAAACGGCCTTCAGACACACTTGCCAGATAAAAATCAGTGGTTCTGAAACTGCATACAAGCAATTTCTTGAGCTCATGAAGACCCAAGAGGGAATGCTTGAGAAAGGACAGGGAAATATCTTAAAAGTCAACCTGCATTTCTCCAGAATGATTTACAGGACTGGGTAAGAGTACCTCCCGAAGTTCACCAAGCCTCCATTAATACAGGAGGCAGCAGTGCGGTTTCCGTGGCAACAGAGACTCTCGCTCCCCAGCAAGCTTAGAGCACAACTGCCAAAGGTTTCTCCTCAAATCTCAACTTCCTGTTTGCAGGTGCTGACAAAACCAAACATTCTTTCAAGCCCAGGGAAACAGTGTAGGGATTTTTCAAAAGAGATTCTCAAAACCATGGTTCAGGAAAAAGTGATCTGGCAGTAACACAAAACTCTGCAGCTTGACCTTGCTGCAGAGGCTTGGAGAACAATCTTAAAGGGAGTTAAGAGGCCCCTGAGAATGTACAGTGAGTTAAACATATTTGCTGTAATATTATAATGTGTTATGACAAGCTATATAACATTGTAATAGGCCCCTGTGATTAACATTAATCTGGTTTTTTTTTTTTTTTTCAATACTGGTGATTGAACCCAGGGCCACGCACATGATAGGCAAGCACTCCACCTCCCTTTTTATTTTTATCCTGAAATAGAGTCTAAGTCACACAGGCTGTTTCTAGCCTCGAACTCGCAATCCTCCTGCCCTGTCTCCTGAGTCTCTAGGATTACAGGCAGGCCCATGGTGCCTGGCCAATATTAGTCTGTTTTTTTCTGTGCTGTGTAGGAGTGATATGGGGATTAGGATCTGCTTGATTACCAGAATTGAGGACCTAAGGAAATCTGACTACATTTCTTTAACATACGTAAACTTGATGTCTATACTTCATGAGGCCATGATACATTTTGACAGCTATCTTTCCAGAAGGAAGTGCAGGAAAGTACAGACTAGAACTCTGCCATTAACAGTCCCTGACCTGAGGGAAAGTTACTAAGATCTTGAGGCTCAGTTTCTCCACGGGTCTAATACTCTACAATGCTATGCTACCTCAATGAGCTCTACCTACTTTCAATTCCATCCAAACACATGTGGACAACACCAGGAAGTACCATACTTCGCACTCCCCACATCTCTTTGAACACTGAAGCTGAGTCTCAAAGGTGCAAACCAAAGGAAGATGGCCTATTCCCTAAGAAGTGCAAGTGGCTGAAAAAGGATAGCGGTAACGAGAGTAGATCACAGAAGGCACACAGAAGGATTCCTGGGAATGCCTAAGCTAATTCTAAATCAACCCCCACCCAGCCCCACCAAGTACACCAAGTAGAGCAAGAGAACCAATAGTCACCACAGAGTTTCCCATGGGACTTGAAAAGTGTTCCAGGAGAACAAGTGTAGTCTATCTATGGGAGCAAATATACTTCTTACCCAGCATCCATCGCACCATCTAGAGAGCTGACGTGAGGAGACTTGCCAGTGCTGGTGGCTGCTGATGCTGGTTATCAGCACTTCCGTACCCACTGAGCCCAGAGTCTCTCCACATCATGGTGGACAAGAGATGCAGGGAAGAAAAAGGCACAGACACAGGGGCTATGTATTTTTCAGGATTTTCCTTTTTAATTCTGTTCTTTCTTTTTCCTTTCACCTCTGAATAATCTAGCTCCTCTCTGCATCCACACAATGATACAACTATAAAATCAGGTAATGTCCCACATGACACCCTGATACATGCACAGCCTTCAGCGTATTTCCATGCTAAAAGGCTTTAGCAGGCAGTAAGAATTTCTGACAGCTACAGCTGATAACACAAAAAGAGAGAAAGTATTCTATTTCAGTTTTCAGACAGGGCTGGTTCAGGGACAAACCAGCTGAAGGACATGGAGGGTAAATTTCCAGTACAACTCTCTCTGTAAAAGCCATAAAATTACTATGAAGGGGGAACACATAAATATCTACCAGAACTCTGAAAGCCACTGCACATCTAATTCCATTCCTCTCATGAAGTTACATGTAGGGATCCCCTATTTACATATAACTTCCTTAATATGACATCTGTGTCTCACTTTTCTAGAAAAATGAAAAGTATGTGGTGGGAATGGAATCCCTCCACCCTTGAGAGAAGACATGCAGAGACCTAGGTATACCTTTTAACACAGACAGCACATCCAAATTCATGAAGAGCATACATCTGAACCCTAGAGTTAGGCATCAGGGGCCCACAGATAGTCACTTATTGCATGAAAATGAAAATATGTAAAATTAGGTGTGAAAGACTACTTCACACAAAAAAAGTCACCCCACTATATAGCTACTGACTGATCTTTCTCTACAACTTAGAGACCATTGAGTGTGGGCACTTCAGAGCATTTATTTAACTTGGCTTATGAAGCAAGCTGGATTACTCCAGTGTTCATGCCATTAGTGGGGCACCTCAGCAAAATGTATGTGCTAGAGGAACAGAAAGATGAGCTACGGAAAGTTCACTAGAGTGGGACAGATATGCCAAGAGTTTATGTTGCATCCTGCAGGAAATGGAAAGTGCCATCAGATGCACTCAAGAAAGGGAATTTTTAAACATCTGGATGTTAAAAGGAGAAATCAACCTCTGGACTAAAGACTGAGCTAATTCCAGGGGGCTAGTTGGAAGCAGGAAGGCAAGGAGAATGAAGCAATAGGTCAGGTGAGAGGTGATGAAAGCCTAAAATTTAGGAATTAATCTTACAGAAAGTAAGGGAGGGAACTGGATCAAGGTACAGAACTTCTAGGTCTTCCTGACATATTTGGAATGGGTGGATAGAAAGGATTTCAGTGTCAACTAGCATTTTTAGTGTCAATATGGTAACAGCATCCTAAAAACAAAGAATGCCATAGGAGAAGCAAGAGATAAGAGCATGGGAGGCAGTGAGTTTCTTCTTGGGTATGTGAATTTAAGGAAACAGAAGGATGTCCTGTGCAGCCCTCCTTTAGGCAGCTGGCTGTACATAGGTGGAAGTTCAGAGTCTGGCAGGGCAGGAGACCTGCTCTAGCTACCAAGGGCATACTGCTGACAATGGAAGCTCTGGAGTAATAAATTGCACCCAGACAAAGAGTATAGCAGGAAAACAGGTGAGGAGGAGAGAGGCTTGAAAAGTGGGAAAGGCATCAGCAGTGGCGGCTGAGAAACAGAAAAGAGAAATGTATTTGCTCAAGTAATACCATGGAAGGCAAGGGTAGACAGTTTTAAAAACAGAAAGCTCAAAAACCCAACAGTTTAAAATGCTGGAGAAAGATCAAGTAGGATGAGAGCTATAAGGCTATGCTAGGGGACACATTACATTAGCTCCCAAATGCTATAAGAAACACCTTTGTGTTTGAGTTGTAGTTGTATGTGCCATCTACTGATCAGTTTCACCTAAAAAAAAAAAAAGAATCTTATTCTGAGACAAAGATTCTCAAGTGGGGTCCCAAGGACCAACAGCCCTTGTGGGATTAATATGACTCAAATCATTTTATATGCCTAGACTCAATTCACTGGCCAAGGGTGTAGAGGGATAAATGGAAATAAAATCTAAGAGAAGTGGCTAAGTGGTGTGTTAGGGAGAGAGTGTTGACAGAGCAGGGCTTTTCAGTAGAAGAAATGAGGGGAAGCAATAGGGCTCATTTCCTCCAACCTATGCAAGGGCAGGGTGGAGGATGATCACACTCACTTGTCAAATATCACCACTGTTGTGCTATGGATAAAAGAATTTTGGGGAAGAAGATCAATGATCAATGAAAATATTCTATGACAATTAATAGCCTACATAGAATTTATAATAAGTTACTGCATATTTTAATATTTAAAAATTATACAATACAAATGCTTTCTATTAGTAAAACATTAATCCATGCAAGTGTATAGGTATATGTGTATATACATACACACACACACAAATATGCATGTGCACACACATAGTTGTGAAATATTCATCAGCACAGAACTGACTATAGTCTCTTAATTCTAGTCATTGCTTCTAAGGGTCTCACCAAAGGGGAAGCCAGTTCCTACGTCAGCATAAGGTGTCACATGGAGCATCCAAAGATCAGTCTCTTGCCAATGACTACATATAGTCAATGAGTTCCTCAAAGGCGAGCCAACCAACTCCCACAGATCAGAAGCTCCACCATCAAGCGTGGCTGCTTCTTGGGCCTCACTATTTCCTTTCTGATCTTTGGAAGCAACCTCATAACCACTCTTATTTACCTTCCATCTCCTCCCACTTACATCCTTCCTTAACGCTTCAAGGTTGTCTTTCTTAAAATAAGTGTAATCACATCACTTTTAATGCCTCCTTCCTGTCCCAGGGCTTCACATCATGCAGCACTCTACATGTAGAATGCCAGCTCTCCTCACTGACGGCAAACTTCAATTCATCTACCAACACCTAGCTCAAATACAGCCTCCCACTGCATGTACTTAGGGATTCTTTGATGATGCTGATGATCCTCCAGTTCGTAACCTATGTTCTGCTATCATTTGCTCCCACAGCCACCTTCTCTACCAGTCAGGTACAACATAGCAAGGGTGTTTTCTTATTAACTCCTACAGCCCCAATCCCCCAGGACATTGCCTAACACTAGGAAATGATCAGTAATTGTTGACTGAATGAATGGTCTAGAAATATGCAGACTGTACCAATTACTTTTCCAAAGCTTAAGATCTTTAAAAAAAAGAAAAAGTTTTTAAACTAAGTTGGAGTAAAAATATCATTTTGAAAAAAATTATTTGATAATTTTCCTACATCTATGAAAATCAAGGAGAAGGATGTGGCAGTCCCCTCCCAAAACAATCAGCCACTGAAAACCCTATGAGGGTCACTATGAATTGGACTCGACTCGATGGCGCCTAACAACAACATCAAAAGCAACGTTTAGAGTTCTATTATGAGTTGCTTGTGGGTGACATGTTTTCTGTCAAAAGAAATTTATAAGCCCATTTCCCCAGTTTGAGCCACACAGATTTTCTGTTGAAGAATCCTATAATTCCATGTGTGTGGTTTCTCATCTATCCAAGTCTCCTAATTACAAAATAGTATCACCCTAAAATCAACAAGCAAACAATGAGAATGTCTGCAACTGCACTGCCTGGACTGAGAGGAACTCTCTAGAGACAGTAGTATCAGAAAGCCAGGAATGTCTGGCTCTAGAAGACACTTTAGGGATAATTTTATCTAACAAGGCCTATTTTGTAGACAAAATTAAAACAAAAAGAAGTCAAAAGACATGCCCAAGGTGACAACACTGGGCTATTTACAGCTGGGAAAAACTGAGACCTGACTCTGAGGCAGTTCTCATTTTAGATCCAATCTATAAGGAACTTTTGTTTTATGGGGACTTTTTACTTGAGATGCTAGAATTCATCTTTACACTGCACGACATTATTAACATTTAGGAAATGGATAAAACATGTTCTGAACTTTGCTTTCAACAAGATTCAAATACAAAATTCTTCTTAATTAGGCAGAGAAAGCTAATCTACATATATTTGGAATTATGTTCCAGTCTACTCTGATCACAATTACATAATCAAAAAGTAAAGCTTGTTTTTGAGTTTTTTTTTTTTTTTTTTTACCTCCTCAATGGCATTAGAGGCCAGGGATACTCCTAGAGGCTACGTAGTATCTAAACGTTCAGTATTGCCCAAGGAAAATACAGTGTCCCAAATGCTGCTAGGTAGTGGAATCTTGTTTGTCACACATTCCTCCTGAATGCTTCTACAAAAGGAAGTACCACATTAACACAGAACCCAGACCTTTTGTCCTTAGGATCCACAGGGATATGTTATCTGTCATGAAGTAACAGCATTTTCAAGATCCCATGGATTCAAAAATTCCTCTGAGAGAAAGACATCTTTTTACTTAACTGGCCTGATGATAAATAACAGAGGCAAAGAGGTACAAGACTAATTTTGAGTAAGTGCCCAGTGAGTCCATAAACAAGAAAGGTGACAGACACCATCATTTTGAGCCACTGCTTTTCCCATAAAGGAGCATCTACCAGGGAAGTGACTGGACACATTGCCTGTGCATCCCAAGGCCTAGCCTTCCCAAAGTGGGCACTTCAATGTGTTTCTGGGAAGGTGTTCTGCTCCTCTGTCCATAATTTCAACTTTAAAATTGTCTCCAATCTCATTGTTTCTCTGAACTCACTATGGCTCATTACTCTACAAATATGTCTGAACCTCTTAAATTTTAGCAGCTAAGATAAATGGAGTAACAGAATTCAAAATGTGTTATGTAACCCTTTGGTTGTCCTAAAAATCCTTCTATATATAGTAGTTGCTAGTCACATCTACATTGAGGGCTTTAGGAAAATGCTAGATAAACCTACATTTATCCTTTACGATTTTAAACTTTCATGGTAGCTCCCTGCATCTTTCTTCTTTCCAGACAGAAGAAGCCTAATGTCTTCAGTCCATCCTTATTCCTGAGTCATTTTCACTCCTGGGCAGTGTGTACGGCATCTCCTTATACGGAGCTGTATGAGACTTTGTGCAGTATTTCAGGGGCCAAGATAAAGTTAGATCAAATCCATGTGCAAAAATCCACACAGAGAGAACCTTCCATAATGGGCAGGTTCAATTATGTGTGTTGGGGGCAGGGGCTGGTCTGTCCTGGGTGTCAGGAGACCTAGCTCAAATTCTAGTTTCAATCTGTCTGAACCTCAGTTTCCTTGCCTGTAAAAAAAGGATCAATAAACATAGACATAGTAGCCAGCACACAACAATCACACCCTAAGTATTAGTTGAATTCCAAATTAGGTATAAATAGATTCAATTCTCATCACCACTATAATTTCCCAATCACATTATTTTAGATGTGATCTTAATGCAATTGCTCCCTCAGTCAAACAGAAACAGGCTCACACTTCTCCAACATTGATCACTGCGGACAAGAGAACTCACATTCTCTTGAAACCTCTCACTTTCCTCAAAGCCCCACTGCACCACTAGACTGATTGGCCAAAGGACATCAAAAGCTAATTCACAAAAGGAGAAACATAAATGTTTTGATAAATTGAGTAAAGGTCCATTGTTACCTGTAGTCGGTCAAAGCGATGTAAAACAGTAACATAATGATCTTCTATGTTCTGAAGACCATATATTGCTATTGGTCAAATATATTGATTCAAGCCTTTTGGATAGCAATTTGATTTTATTTATCAAAATCCTTAAAGATAACCTTTGTTCCTAACATAATTTAGGAATGTAATCTGAAATCTGGGCAGGAGTGGCTAAGAGATGTTTATTACAATTATCTTGGTGAAAAAAACAGATGACAGACAGAAACAAACTAAAGAACTAACAAGAATTGTTTGTGTAAAGCATTAAATAGGCACTAATTTAATAAGAAAGATTTAAATTAAGAAAATAAGTTGAATCATACATACAGGACAATCAGAGCATGGTAAAATAATGTCACATGAAGGAAAGACATCAATATCCTAACAGTGGTCATCTCTGGGTAGGAGGTATATGGTGGATTCTTCCCTGCTGCCTCCTCCTACTTTCTGTTTGGACAGATCTGTCTCAGCTCTGCACTCACCTGCTGAACACATGCCCTACAGAGGCAACACTTGTAAGTAGAGAATGAGAGGAGAGAAGAAAGCCAGGTGGACCAGCCCAGACACAGGAGGAGGGAACCCAAAGGCCTCCTTCCAGACAGCCAGTCTCATTAGGTAACTCGGATTCTCCACAGGTAAAAGATGATTGCACTTCACCCCATTTTCACATCCAACACTTCTTGCAAATCCAACGACAGATACCACTGAGTTCTGAAGAGTTTAAACAGTTTAAGACTACAGCTCCTGTGTACATACATTCAAGACCCCAAAAAGGAAGGTTATTTCTAGATGAAGTCAGAGTAAACTATCCATCACATTCTCTCATGTCCTCTGAACCTTGAAACACACAGCCCAGGACACCTGTCCCCTCCCTCCTTGCCTGGTCAACTCTTACTTCTATATCAACTGCCATCTTGGACAGCCCTTGTCTGCGATAAGGTATTCTGATGGAGGAATAAGGTGGGGGAAGCACAGGGGCACAGGGGGCCAACCTCCTTCCATGTCACAACTGTTAATGTGTATTATGGTCTGAACTCATATGTTGAATTTCCCAATGTGACTGGATTTGGAGATGGGGCCTAAAAGGAGGCCAAGAAGGTTAAAAGAGGCTATTAGGGTAGGGCCTTGATCAGACAGGGCTGAGGAAGAGACAGCAGGGATGTATGTGCTCAGATCAAAGGCCATATAAGGACACAGCAGAAAGGTGACTATCTGCAAGCTTAGGGTACAGGCCTCAGAAGAAATCATATCTGCTGATACCTTGATCTTGGACTTCTGGCCTCCAAAACAGGGAGGAAATAAATGTCTGTAGTTTGAGCTCCCCACTGTATAGTTTTCCATTGTGTCAGCCTCACCAAACTAATACACTATGCCTGCAGCTTCCACAGAGAGGCTAACCTCACTGAAGGTGCAGCTCAAACTGCCTTGTCCATTGTTGATGACCCAGTGCCTGGCACAGTGTATGCGTTTAGGGAAAAAAAATAACCAAAAAGCCATTGAGCACTTGTAGAAATTAAGAATTTTAAGCACATAGCCCAAGAGTATGAAGGGAATGGCTACTTTTCAGACTAACAGCTAAGTAAGCAGAGAGAGGAATGAGGGAGAAACCATGTTGTTTCCTTCTAACTCTAAACAGATTTTAAAAATATGCTTGTAGTGTAAACTCCTGGACATTATAAATAGTTAATTTCAAGATAATTATGGATATAGAGTAAGTTAATTAAGTTGTTTGCCTTTATGCACTAGGGTATATGTAACTGTGCCTGGCTTGAGAAAAAGAGTCACTATGGGATGTGTAGCATTAATCAACTTGAGCTTAGTTGTTGAACATTAAAAAAGCTCAGACCAAAGCTAAGCTGGCTGAATTAAGGGAAACCACACTTCATAATACAATGGTTTTCAAAGGTGATCCTCACCAAAGAAAAACAGGCCTACTTTTTCTTCTTACAACAAATGCACCACTGTACTCCACCTTTTAGGCCACCGTATGCCCAAGATGTAGTGAGGGTTTGTCAAAATAACTTTTAAAGCAGAGAAGCTAGTTGGGGAGTGCCAGCATAAGAATGGACTACTTTCCACAGTTTGAACTCAGAAATTGAAAAGTGGCATCAAGATGAATAAATTCTGAAGATCTACCATACAGTATAGTGACAATTGCTGGCAATATGGCACTTCCCATACATTGCTTTTCACTGATACAACAATCTAAGATGGGGTATATTATTAGTCCCATTTTATAGGTAAGGAAGCTGAGCCAAAGACCTGTGGAAGAATTCACTGAAAGTACATCTAATCAACAGTAGAGTGGAATTCAGCCCAGTCTGCCAGAGTGCAGTGCCCTTAAAAGGAGGCTATATCAGAAGTTCACAAGTCCAGAGCATCCATGGATATCTGTTCCAGCCATCAAGCCCACGTGGATTATGGCTTTAAAAAGATGAAATGCCTGAGCAAATCAAATGCCGGAAAATCTATTCTGCCTAACTCAGACCTGACCCATCCCTCTCCAAATGTGAAGTGGATAGTTTATCTTCCACACCTCAAATGGTTTGTTTTATACCAAATTATAATTATTCCCCAGGGCTGGTCACCAGCCACTTATCCCCCCTAGCTGTGATACATGTTGCACAATATCTAATTTGATCCAAGTCATCTTTCTTCAATTCAAAGTTTAAACTCTCCTTCCTCAAAATGTAACTATTGCAATCCAATTTAATAAACATTTATTAAGCCCCTACAGACATATATATGTCAAGCTCTCAGGCACAGCCTTTGCCCACAGTAAGTTCAAGGTCTATTTGGAGAAACAAGCAACTCAATGGGTAAACACAAGGAGGGGGCAGCTAATTTGATTTGAAAGATCCAGAGGAGGCACCTAAGGGGCTCTTGAAGAATGAGTGGAAATTTCTAAAATGGCTAATGGGAGAGAGAGCATATCAAGTACAAAATCAGGGCAAATTGGTATTATCATTTGGAAACACCCAGTAAGTGATTACATGTTGTTGTTGTTTTTGTTGTTGTTAGGTACGTTATGAGGGTTACTATAAGTCAGTGTGATTAAATAGGTAGGGAGGATAAACAGCAGAGGCAAGTTGTACAAATTTTTACATATGAAAAACTTTATCCTATAGGAAAAGAGGAGCCAATATTTCTTCTGGTGGCATGATGACAGGAGTAAAGTTAAGTTTCTGGAAGATGAGACAACTTAACCAAACATTCTGGCTCTCTCTCCAAGCTAAAGAATGAGACAAAGTCCACATTTTCAGTTTTACATGCCCAATTTATTGGGTTCCTAAGGACAACTGGCAAAAAGAGTTGCATATAGCTCTCCCTTTTCATTATCTTAGTTCAGGTACAGGAGTGTCCTGCTCTGCATATATTAGATCCAGGTTGCATTGTTTCAAAACATTTCAGCACAGCAAGGGAGAAGCCAGACCTGCATTTCAGCACATCTCTGCACTCCAGAATGCAATGTTCATAATTAAGATAATCTGAATTCCCCCCAAATCTTTTATATGTTTCAACTCATTGATAAAGTCTTGATTAAAAATACAGACATTTTGTCATCCTTACTACATTTAGCTCATCTCCAAACTCTCCTGCCTGGGTGAAAGCTAATGCTGCCTCCTCAGTCTGGTCAATTATTGCATGGACACAAGGGACCAATTAATGCCATCCATAAAAGCCTGAATCATTCTGTCAATTAACGAGAACTAACTATGTCATCAGATATATTACTGGTGAGCAAGTCTATTTGGTTGCAATATGTCTTGAAGGAGAGCAGTATCAAATGAATCACAATTGACTTGGACAACTGCTAGCATAATTTCGGAAGATGAAAAGACAGATGTGGTAGTTATTAGTGGTCCCCTGAGGAATTACAGCCAAGCAATTGTAATGTGCTAAGACTGCACTAGCAGGTGCCTGCAGTACAAATCAGACAGAGGGTTAAATCAATATTTTCAATTTCTTAGGATCAATCTGGTGTTTGAACAAGATGGAAACTTGTTAGCAATTGGCAGGATGTGTAAATGAAAAGTCAAACTTCTTATTATTTGTTAAAAAGGAATGAGAGTACTGCATCATGCCCTTGGCACAAGGTAATGCTTTCATGATCCAGGAGCTGGGGCATTCACTGAGAATCAAGCGGTTCTTAAATTTTAATAGAGTGCAAAAGGTTAGCTTTATAAAGGTTGAACATTCAGATCTTTAAGAAAATGATTGAAGTGTCAATAGGAAAGTTTTGAGCTGTGACAACAGTGTAGTTATTAATGATTAGTGCAAGAAGCAGAAGGAAATGTTAAGCTCAATAAAAAGAGGAGAAAAATAAGTCTTACCAAGAATGTAGAGATTAAACACAGCTTTGGGAACATTACTACTTTTTCTGTTTCACTAAGAAACAATCTGGCCTTGAGGGCAATTTACCAAAAACTTTGATTTTTCTCCCCAGTCTCCTATGCTGTATTTATAACCCTTGTTGAACATCTGGATTAATTAAACTGTCTCTGACAATGTTTCATCTCATTTTTTGGTCAGCTTCCTAACTTTGAATTTGGGGAATAGACAATCCTTCATAAAACCAAAAGTTATTAAGATCCAGCATATGTGAAGAGAGCTTGAAATTATAAACAAACAAAACTTGCAACCTAATGCATCTTGTGTGTACATAGTAAGCAACGGCATCACTAGGGTAAAGGAACCAGCAGTTTATAGTAAAGGCAACTGGAAGGAGTCAAAGAGATGTGGTATAAATCTGGTATCTATCATTCACTTCCCACTGCCCTGGGATCAGTTACCACCCAGTGCTAAAACTAGGCTAGGTAGCCTACCTCTCACATCTGTTGAGAACAATACATGTCCTGCCTGGCATATCAATTAGAAATGCAATGTTTTCCATTTCATATCCTACTTAAAACAAAATGGCATATTTTATGAAGTAAAATAACAAATGCATAAATATGAAATATGAAATGTAAGGCCTATTTACAGGCAAAATTGAGACTGTACATTTTCCTTTTCCTTAATAAACAAAAATGAATTTTTCTTGAGTTCTTTATAAATTCTAGTAATTAAACCTTTGTCTGATGTATAAAATGTGAAGATTTTTTTCCCATGCTGTGGGGGTTTCCTTAACTCTGTTAATTGTTTCTTTTGTTGTGCAGAAGCTTTTTAATTTCATGTAATCCCATTTATCTATTCTTGTTGCAATTCTTAAGCAATTGGAGTCTTATTAAGGAAATACTTTCCTATGCCTATATGATGGAGTGTATTGCCTATCTTGCCTTCTATAAGTTTTAAAGTTTCTGGTTTTATGTTGAGTTCTTTTATCCATTTTGAGTTAACTCTCATGTATATTGAAAGATGCAGGTCAGTTTTCATTTTTCTGCATGCAGATAACCATGTTTCCCAGTTCACACTCATATGTGGGAGCTGAATCAAAATTATAAGAAGGAAAAAAATCCTATACAAAGGTCGGATCAAAATAAAAGAAAAAAAAAGCTAAGAATGGTGTTATTATAGACGGTCTAGAAAATGCATGCAATAGTTCTGACAAGGTAAAAACAAAGTTCACTGCAGGAAAAATTTCTATCTTAAACAGAACTGGAACCCAAGGATATATAGAAAAATATTACCATAAAAAGGCAAGTAAATGATAGAGAAGTCTTTGATGGGGCTGGATGGGGGAAGTGTACAAGAGGGTAAGGGGGAACCTATATGAATAATGTACAACAAAATGCATATATGGAAATGTCACAATGAAAAGTTGTCAGAATGAATCACATTACGGTGTACATTAAAAATTTCCAATAAAAAAATTTTAAAAAAATGAAAATGAAAACAAGCCAACAAAAAAACTTGCCATAACCTACTAATTTAAACAAGGATTTCTTGACTACACAAGAGCAAGATTTGTAAGACACAAAGATAATGAGGCAGAACATCCGCCCTCAAGGAGTTTGAGGGTAATATGTACCAATTAATGGTAAACAAGGCAGATCTAAGATCAGCACAGGGCACTGGGGGAATTCAGGCAAAAGAGAAAGCCCTCAGCTGGTGGAGGGGGAGGGAAGGGCCAGCTCTACAGGAAAGAGGTCATAGAAGAAGTGATACTTGAGATGGAAATTGAAGAAGGTAAGATTTAGAGGAGACTTGGAGGGTGGAAGGAAGAGAAACAGACAGGCAGGCTTCCTGGAGGAGGGACTAGAGTAGCTCAATGGGCCCCAAAGAAGGAAGAGGGATTCCAGAGCTTCCTTTGTCAGAGAGACTTGACAGTGGAGGATGGGGGAGAAGGGAGGCCAGCAGATTCCTGCCTTAACAGTGGTCCCAGGATAGGCAAAGGGAAGGAGGCAGAAAGGCTTGTCTTTAGCTCAGCTGAGCCAGAGCTCAGCTACTTAGGTTTCCCTTTTGAACTGGTCACAAACAGAAACTAAAATGTGCGCATATGAATGCATACACCATAATTATAAGTATGCCTAATACAAAATTAATATAATAGACATATAGTTTCTATAGAACTGTGTACAGACTTATTTATATGTTCACATACATGCTAATAGATTTCTTTTTACAGAATGAACACATTCTAGATTTTATTTATGAAACCTGCACAAGCAGCAGGCATAAGAGATCAAAGAGGTCAGATTCTGTTGTATGGTGAGGCAGCACTGGAGGCCCTGGGGCTGGAGTACCACTCCCTGCCCACCTCTGAAAATGAGGAGGAAAGGCCAAATCCCAGGCTGCTTACAGGGCTGGCTTGAGTCCTCTTAGGGCCCAGGACTCAGGGTCTGTGCTATGAACCCAGGAGGGCAACAGCAAATTGCCCAGGCGGGCAATCAAGCCAACCAAGGAAGGGTTGCCCCGCTTCCTGCCAAGACAAATACAATATAAATTGAGAAATAACAAGGTGAGTGCTGCAGCCTTAAACGAGGTGCTCAGAAATTAACATAGTAGTAAAAGGAAAAAGCAATGTCTTGGAGTTCACACTAGATATTAAAGAAACACTCTGGATCTGAACACAGTGGCACACAACTTTAATCCCAGTGACTACAGAGGCAGAGGCAAGAGGATTGTGAGCTGGAAGCCAGAGGCGGCCTGCAACTCAAAACTTAAAAAAATATTTTTTAAATGAGCTGGGAGTACAGCCCAGTGGTAGAGCACGTGCAAAGTATGCAGAAGGCTCTGAGTTCAATGGAGGATGGTAGAGAGAGGGAGGAGGAGCAAATTTTCAGGAACTCACTAGAACCAGGTATCTTGGAATTTGCAGAGAAACATAAGAGCAAGCCGACTTCCCTGAAATACAGGTCTTCCCACCTCCAGAGCCCTTGCTCATCCCCACATTATCTAACACTGGGACCCTCCCACCTCTAACCTTTGTGGAACTCCACAGGGCAGGCTGTCCTCTGACCTCACCTGCCCAGTGAGGGGCAGTATTGCTCAGTCTCCAGGATGTTCTTATTCTTTATATGGTCTTTGTCAACATCAACCACCTCATCACTCTGGATTCTCCCCAATTTCAACAAGGGTAAGCTCCACTGTTTCCTAATGGCACAGAGGGCTTTCCCACACCCCCAGTTCTTTTCCCTGATGGTCTCCTGGCCTCCACATCCCTATGCCTACCCTCCCTCAATGTCTCGACACCCAAAGTCCAGCTCAGCAAAATCACCTTATCAAACCTCTGACCTTCTCCAGTTAATATGCCGCCTCTTCAGAGGAACCTTCACCTTGCTCAACTGGATCAGTTAAAAGTCCTTAAATGTCTTGAACTGAGTGTCACAGAGAGCTAAAGATGGCCTCAGCAGGCTCATGGTGCCAATACACTCAGGTTCCTGTCCTGAGAACTCTGAACCAATAAGGCATCAAGTATCATCTCTAGGAGATAGCACATGCTTGGTATATACTACATCTTGTAGCTTTGGTGCTTAGTACACTATAAGCACCTGAGTTCACTGAGCCCAATCTCTTCAAAAGGGCAGTAAGGGGCTAGCAAAAGCACACCATGTGTTTAGACTTCTTCATTTCTCAGACTAACCATGCAGCCCAATAACTATATGGATAAAGGAAGCCAACTGCTCGGCCAGAGGATCGGGAGGAGCATTATCAATCACTATTCAGAGTCAGCAAGAATAAGAACAAACTCAAAATCCATTCCTTTGGTTTAGATTTTACTTCTAAAGACAAGACAAGCATTAAGGTAAGCAATGTCTTATGCTGTAATCACAACTGCTCAGAAGAATCCAGTTGCTCTCAAGGCATGTGCACAGGGCAGGGCCAAATGGGCCGGTGAAGATTCTCTGATAGGGTGATGCTTACGGGTGTTTACACAAGGGGAGACCTTAGGTGGGCAGGTAACTCATCATTCTCTCATTTTCTGAATAATTGCCTTGGGCCAGGCACCATGAGCAGCTCTGTGAAGTCAAGGGTACCTCTGAGTGTCTGCCATGCAGAATCTGAGGTTCTACTGGATCAAAATATGTCAGATGGAAATCCTGCCTGCTGCACTTTAGTCTTGCGGGAACTCTGCTGACAGGGACACCTCCTCCTGCACCACCACATCATCCATCAGCAGTAACAGAGTGAGGCTTAAAGGGGTCAGAGGCTAAATTATGGAAGAGGAGATGGAAAGAGGAAGCAGGAAGTTTTCTTTCCGATATTAAAAAAGAAATGACACAAGCTTTAAACAGTGAATCTGTGCATGCTCTATAAACATTATCGTCTGCAGAATCAGTTTGTGGATATACACAACAGAATTTAATTAATTTATTTCTACTCTAACTTGTACCCAAAGGGATTTGAAGCAGGCTCCAAAAGGCCCAGGATGAAGAGAAAAATCAGGGAGGAAGAGGGGGGAGGAGGAGGAGGAGAGTACAGTTATACAGGAAAAGCGCAAATCAAGAAGACATAAGGACTATAAATATGAAAGCCCATGCTGACACCAGCAAAGGAAAAGTGAGCTGAAAAGGGATTCACTTATGTCTTGTTAGTATATGCTGTAAGAAAAAAAATTACACACAGAGAGAGAAAGACACATACACACACCTCATTTAATTAAAAAAAAAAAAATAAAACCAAACCACTGTTGTGGGCAATTCTGTAAAAACGAAAAGCTGTACCTTTAAGAAATTCAACTCAAAAACACCAGCTTTTGAAACCAAGGTTCAGCAAAGAGGAGCCAATAAAGATGCTGTAACTTGAAACCAACCCACACAGCACAAAAAGAAAGAAGATCAACAGCGCCCAGTTTGCAGGACAAGAAGCTAATTGACTCAAATGTCTGCTGCATAAGCTATAAAATAAGTACATAAAGAACAATATGAACATACAGCACCATCAGTTACACAAAAAGGCCTGACTGTCCGACACCACACTGTGCACCAAACAAGTAGGACAATTGTTTCAGTGGGCTGCTCTAGCAAGAAGGAATAATTAGTGTCCTTGTGAATCAAGCATCCACCAGGAAGAGGTCTCCATCCCACAGCAGTGGTGCGGTGGCATCCTTGGCCCTCAAGAGTCAAGCTGGGATTTTTAAAGAGCTTCATGTACAATCATGATATAGGCAAACATACTCTTCAGCCAAACGAGCCAACAATGTGCTCTAAAGTGGCCACCTTGCCTTCCCTGGGGTGCACACTTTACTTCAAGTCTCACCAACTCCCACTTTCCATTACCAGAAAAATGCCTTTTTCTCTCTCTCACTTACTTTTTCATTGGCTAGGGATCCAACCATCTCTGCCAAAGGGGGAGGGAAAGAAACAAAAGCATTCATCTGAGCTGTCCTGACACAAAGGGGGCATAAAAGTTTGTCTACAGAGTCGAGAAGAAAAGGACGTGAGAAGTGCCTTTCGATCTAAGGTCTTTCTCATTCTCCAACTTACCCAGTATGAAAACCTTTGTTTTCATCCTACACATGTGAAAAGAGAGCAGGACACATGGACCACTATTAGGAGAAAAGCCACTGCAGTGGGGGTGTCTGATGCCAGCAATGGGAGCAACACAGAGCAACAGAGTCACCACAGGACCTTAAGTCAGCAGATCAGAGTTCAAATCTTTGCAATCCCCCAAGAATTGTACCATTTGTAGCAACTCATTAACTTACCTGAGCCTCACTTGTTCCATTTGTAAAATAGGAATAATTAGGGTTCTCATCTCACATGGACTCTTCCCCAGGATTGTTGAGGGAACAAAATGAGATTATGCCTCAGAACTTCATCTGACATGAATGTGATTCCATAACTTCATCTATTCGGAAAAGTGGGAAATGACAGCACAATCCCAGAGAATTGCAAGTTCCTGACTGTGAGGTTAGTTAGCGTCAGAATATGTAAGTTCAGGGTTAAAGCAAGATCAGGCACAGTTTGCTGGAGATAATAAGTTAAATGATTCCCCTCTCCCACCTCACTTAATTCTTCCGCACTCAAGAAAATCCACTGGGTTCTATCCAGCAGGCTTACAGCCCTAAAAACAATAACAACAGCACTGATGAATGGCACCTCACCAACCCACAGAGGGATTCTTGGAGACAGAGAGTTGAGAGGAATTCCCTCTCGTCCTTTAGTTACTCTGTGAATTCAAACCATGGGGAGTACAATAGCCTCAAAGGAAATCACTTCTGGAGCATCAAAAAGAACTTGCTTCCAACCTTTCAACTGAAATACATTTTAAAAAGAAGACTGCATGCAATGTTGAGGAGAACCTAAGGCAGGAACCTTCAGGGTCTGATCCTTAAACCCCCAGGTCTGAAAACCAAACCATGAGTATTAATTAATTATAGAGCTCAATTGGTAAAGTACTGCTCTGCACTTTCTGAGGACCTGAGTTCGATCCCCATCATTGAGAAAATGCGAGAAGGATGTGGCAAGTACACTCCCTAAAACAATCCTGAAACAATCAGCCATTGAAAAAGCTATGAGGGTCACTATGAGTCGCACCTGATTCGACGACAACTAACAACAATGTATGCCAGGTACAGTGCAAAACCTTTAAACATATTTTTTTTCATTTGATTCTCATGGTAACCCTAAGGAAAAAGTAATTTCCTTATCTTTTTTTGCAGCTGATGAAAAGGATTTGATGACAATAAGTTACTGGCCCAACATCTGCGTGAACCATGACTTGAATTCAAGCACACTGCTTTCAAATCCCATGCTAATTCTTATCACACATTGATTATTACATTTGTCTGGTCGGTGCTCATTTCCTACCGTACTGTTCATTTCTTGAAAACCCCTCGCACAAAAAGTTTTCTTTGCAGGAGGACCAAGAACACCATGGATCCCCGAGCCTGGAGGCCCCTTAAACCCACTGTGGGCAGAGAAAAAGTGATGCAAGGTATAAACCCCAACAACTTCACTTTCTTCTCTAGGTAAATATTTTCTCCAGAAAGGACTGGTGGGTTAGAAGATGATAATGGCAGAGATCTAAACAAGCCCAGAAAGTTTTAATAATTTTGAATGATTAATAAATTTTAATAATTCAACCTTACTAAGAATGAGAAAATATAGTTAAATAATATGTTCACTTTTTATCCATTGGATGAGCAAAGGTTTTTAAAAAGATAACTTCAATGCTAGCAAACCTTCCAGAAAGTAATTTGGCATGCTATGCTTCTGATTTTGTACCTAAGAACTCTCTGCCTAACTCAAGTTCATGAAGATTCTTTACTATATCTTCTTCTGAGAGATTTAGTTTTAGATGTCTGTTAAGGTCTAGGATTTATTTTGAGATATATTCTGTACAAAGTGTGAGGCAAGGCTCTAAAATTATCTTTTTTGCATGGGGATATCCAGTGGTCATGAAGACTACTGAAATGAACTGAATTACTTTTGAATTGCTTTGGCACTTTTGTGGAGAAATTAATTAATAATAATGTAATAGTTTATTTCTAGATTCTCAGTCCTTTTCTATTGTCTACCCTTACACCAGTAACACGGTCTTAAAAACTGTAGCTTTGTAGTAAGTTTTAAAAGGACAATGCCAAAGTCCTTTAACTTTTTTCTTCTTTTTTTCAGAATTATTTTGTTCATCCTGGGTCCTCTCATTGCTGTATAAATGTTAAGAAATGACTGTTAATTTCTACCAAAAATACTGTAATTTTTATAAGGATCACATGACTATAAATCAATTTGGGGAGAATTAACAATATTGAATCTTGTAATATATGAAGATAGAATATCTCTCTAATTTAGTTAGAACTAATTATGGGAGAAGGACCTGGCAACCCCCAAAAATCAATCCTCCATTGAAAACCCTATGAAGAGCAGAGAAGCAGTGACAATAGTGTTTCGCCTGTGGTACGTAGGGTTGCTATGAGTCGTATACTGACTCGACGGCGCCTAACAACAACAACAACAACAATTATAGGTTTCTGTTTGTGGGGTGTGGGACTATGTATGTGTGTTCCTCAAGATATTCTAATACAAGCATAACTTGTCTGCATATAAAGGTAGTTTTACTTCCTTTAAATCTGGATGATTTTCATTTCTCAGCCTATAGCAAAATTGAAACAGAGGTGGCAAGAGTGGATATCCCTGTCTTCCCTTCAGGATCTTAGGAGGAAGCCATACTCATAATTTGCACAGAAAAGTTAGTCTCCTCAAGTGATTATTCTCCCTGAAGATTTTCTGAAATAGAATTGGATATTCTCTTGTACTGATGACCTGTTAGCACTCACAAATGAAAAACATACTTGCAAACTTAACAAAATGTGTTTTAAATTAAGGAGAACCAAAGTCATGTAATAGATAAAAAATATAAAGTTACTAAGAACTGTATGAAAAATCAGCACCATCTCACATAATGATTGCTTAAAGTGGAGAAAACGCCACGTAAGAGAGGGCCAGCCAGGGAAGCCACAGTGTGGGAAAGGGTACCCTCCCTGAGTGCTCTTCAACAGGCTCTTGGCTGGCCTGGCTCTGCAAGACCAGGAGCCCAGCCTCACCAACAATCTCTACCATCCATTTATCCCAGTGCCCAGGACTGGGAGGGAGTGGTGGGAAGGGGCTCTAGCTATCCAGCCCAAAGCCTCTTCCTACCACTCCAAGAGCCGGCTGGGTGTGAACCACAAGGGGTCTGAAAGACAAGGAGCCTTCAGTGGGAGCGCTTGCTCAACAATTTTCACACAACAGTCTCTTATCTTAACAAAACAGCCAGACTTCTTTTTTACAAATTTGGTTCCAGGATGGAAACAATCAGGCAGCATCCAGCACTGTCTAAAAGAACACACTGGTTCAAAAGACCTGTTTTCTCCAAAAGGTGAAAGTTTAGATGCCCTAACAAGTGGTACAGCTGGGTGTTCAGGATGTGACTTTGGGTGTAACTTTGGGCTCTGACACTCTTGCACTCTGTGCTGTGCACATCTTCCAGTCCACAACCCGGTACCAGCATAGAATGAATGAGTGCTGTTTATATGATTAGACAATCTGCAGACAATGGCTAAATATTCAGTCTATGAAGAACCCAATGCCTATGGGGTATATTTATTTTTAATTTCATATATTCCATTCTACAATGTAATAAAAATGATACCAAAGAATGAATAGATGAACAAACTAGATACTATTAGTGGGGATTTCACAGAAAGTAAATATAAACATAAAAGACTCCCTTGAGAGACTTAAAACCTAGCCAGAGAGAGAAAAAGAACTGAAGAAGTTGGAAATGGGGGCAAAATTAGCATTCATGCCTCTGATTTTAAAGAAGTGCATTATTTTCCAACGTCTCAGAGAAGTAGGTAGCTTCAATCGATACTCATTTGGAGTAGGGTAGGTGGACTTCCATCTGCTAAAGGAGAAATCAGCAACATGTGGTTCTCCCTAGGGCCCTTTTCTTCCCTCCATTAACAGAGTTATCATGTTTTATGGACAACTCATCTGCAGCCATAGCACACTGGCATACGATCCCACTTGATCTCAGAGGCTAAGCAGGGTCAGACCCGGTTAGTCCTTGGATGGGAGACCACCTGGGAATACCAGTGCTGCAGGCTAGGGAGAAGGTCCTGGCAATCCACTCCCAAAATAATCAGCCATTGAAAACCCTATGAATAGCAGAGAAGCACTGACAATAATGCCAGGCCTGGCACAGTGTCAGGGAGTATTTTGTTCTGTTGTACCCAGAGCTGCTGTGAGTAGGGCACAACTCAACAGCACCTAACACTAACAACAACAACAACATGGACAACTCCTTACTTCCCTTTTGGAGCCTCAGTCTCCCTACATTCCCCAATGCCTAGGACATAATGGGGGGCCAAGGAAATGTACCCTCTTCCTTTGTTCTGCAGGGTTTTATTGTGTAACACTCGTGCCCGTCCCAGCCCCACACTTCTTCCTACCCACCAGTTGTTTCCACCAGAATGGTATGGAGAAAATACATTGTTTGTGTCAAGGAGGCACCTGTTCTCTCTTCATGCTTCACATCTCTGCAGGGAAAGGTACAGAGGTCAGAGAGTCCTAGAAGATCACATCCCTCTGTTCAGCCTCTATCTCTGTCCTGCCCTGGGGATGACTTCCAAATGCTTTTTGGAAGGACCAGGCACTTCTACAATTACCTCACGGAGGCATCAGGACACTCTTGTGAAGTAAGCATTGTCTATGAGATGAGAACATTTTACAGACAAGGAAAGCGGAGCACAAGAAGGCAAGTAACTTGCCCAAGATTACACAGCTAGCAACCACTTCGGTTTGTCACTTAGAAAAGACCCTGTGATGCTGCATACAAGTCCTAAAAAGTCATCTTCATCATTAAACACTTCCTAAAGAGCACAGATTGAGGTTGTTCAAGATTTTGCTTTATGTGGTTCTACAATCAACACCTGTGGAAGCAGCAGTCAAGAAATCAAAAGACGCATTGCTTTGGGAATAGCTGTGCCAAAAGATCTCTTTAAAGTATTGAAAAGTAAAGATGTCACATTGAAGACGAAGGTGTGTCTGACTCATGCCATGGTATTTGCAGTCGCATCATATGGTTGTGAAAGCTGGATGTTGAACAAGGGAGACAGGAAAAGAACTGATGCTTTTGAATTATGGTGCTGGAGATGTCTATTGAATATACCATGGACTGCCAAAAGAACCAACAGATCTGTCCTAGAAGAAGTGCAACCAGAGTGCTCCTCAGAAGCAAGAATGGCCAGACTGCATCTTACATATTTCAGACATGTAGCCAGGAGAGATCAATCCCTGGAGAAAGACATCATGTTTGGGAGAGTGGTAGATCAATAACAACAAAAAAGGAAAACCCTCCACCAGATGGATTGGCACAGTGTCTGCAACAGTGGGCTTAAACATAAATAAGATCATGTGCCTGGCACAGAATCGTGAAGTGTTTCGATCTGCTATACATAGGGTCGCTATGAGTCGGACTCGACTAAACAGCACCTAACAACAACAAAGAGCACAGAGACATGGTCTGGTTAGCAAAGTAAGGGGGAACCAGGACAGCTGCTTTTTCTCCTTGCTGTTACCACTAAAGAGGAGATAGGTCAGGGAATGAAAACTGGAAAACAAGAAAAGAACTAACACATATTTTTTTAAATTCTGGATAATTACCTACTAAGAATGTTGTCTTAAAATGTAAAAACTATGAATTAAACTGCACCTATGTTCTCAATTGCTTTTTTAGTTCATTTGTCTGTATAACATGTAATCAGGACACGCTCTGAAGATTACCCCAATACGCTTTGAAAAGAGGACAGTCATTAGATAAAATCATGAGATAATTGTATGGTTCTCACGGCTGGGAGTTACTAATATGGATGCTAATTTTGTCTGAACAGCCACCCTGGTATCAGAATGACGGTGCTCCTGAAACAAGTCCCTTTAGCAGAGCTCCATCATACCCCATTCTGTAAAATGCATGGTGGTAGAGAGAAAGTACTCAGGCTTCTGCTTAGCTTGTGGGAACCCAGCAGGTGTGCTTGAGGACAATACCCAGCCCCTTGCCAGCTACACTCCTTCTTTGTCTTTCTTCTACTTAAGAATCCATAGACAAGGTGTCCATCCCAAGAGCTTCTGCTGGGCTCCTGCACAGAAGCTGAGGATGGGAGGCTTGGGATGGATGATCTGAGCCCTCATCCTGGCAGCAGTGACATAACAGACACACCACACACCCATCTCCCCTGAAGCCATTACCTGACAATGGGTAGATATACCATATATCTATTGGTTCCTTCACAATAGCTGTTTCAATAATTGTATCTGCACTTGTATGAGAGTTGATCCAGATTTCAATTGAAACAGGACCAGTATGGAGAAATTAGACCTCTTTATTCTCTACAGCTGAGGCAGAGCAGTGACGTTGAAAAGGAGAAGAAGTATAAAGAAAAAAGGGAAGAGAAAGCAGCAGGAGATGGTGTAAGAGAGCAGGAGGTAGACAGATGAGGAAGCAGGTAAAGTAAGCGAAGTGCTTACACACATGCGCTCACTGAAAGGCCTTATCAAAGCTTAGTCAATTAATATCCAGTTATCAGTTCCACTCAAGTTGATTGATAGTTAAAATACATAAAAACCAATCAAGCATTTTCTATAAAACCATTTTTCATTTTTTTCCATAGTCTTTAACTGGACATTTATGATATACCCAGCACCACGGTGTCAAAAATGAAATTCATAATCTTCCAGAAGAGCTGGTGGTTCAGGGTTCCAAAATCAGCAAGAAAGCTGTGTGTGCATGTAAAAACCAAGGGACAAAGCCTGCATGCTGCATACAAAAAGAAGATGTGTGTTCAGGACAAATCAAAGCAGTATGCCTTGAGATCTGTGATAACACCTGTATAGAAAGGAACAGTCCCATAAGCCCCCAAAAGCATACTAGTGCCCAAGAACATACTAAAGGAGTCAGTCTCCATGAGGCTCAACACATAACTTGGAAATTGCTCATTGGGCCCCCAGAGCACTGGGAGATGCTATTGACCACAGAACTCTTTAAAATTTCCTCCCCTGCCCCACATAATACTAGAGTTGAACCCAGGGCCTTATGCATGTTAGGCAAGTACTCTACCACTGAGCTGCACCCCAAAGCCCCTTTTTTATTTTGAGAGATCTCCCTAAATTACATAGGCTCTCTCTGGCCTTGAACTCTTGAGCTTCCTGCCTCAGTCTCCTAAATCGCTGGGATTATAGGCATGCCTCATGGCATACAGCTTCAGAACTCTTAATCTAGATGTAAAACTCTAGGCTCAGTTTCCCCAGACCGGTTTCCTCTTGTGGTGGCATACACATTTTGTATGCTGCCAAATAAATAAGAACCCACCAAGTGGGGAATATCACCCCAGAATATTTGGGGCTTATAAAGAGGAGAGACTCTGAAATCAGATTACCTGGATTCAAATCCCAGCCTTTCTGCTTACTAACTCTGGGACTTAACCACCACCTGCCTCAATTTCCCCAATCTATTAAATGGGGACATAAACAGTACTTACCTCCTAGGGTAATGGAGAGAATTAAAATGAGTTCATCTATATAAGAGTTATAAAAATGCCATTATGATGGTGGAATTTTTGTACAAGCACCCCCTGGTATCCATGGAGGACTGGTTCCTGTTTGCCCTGTAGGCTACCAAAATCTACAGATGCTCAAGTCTCTTATGTAAAATGGAGTAGTATTGCATATATAGCCTATGCCCATCTTCCCCTTTCCTTAACTCAGATGACTTACAATACCTAATACAGTGTAAATGCTGGGTAAATAGTTGTTGTACTATTGTTTATGGAATAATGACAAGGAAAAAAAGTAGGTACATGTTCAGTACAGGGGCAACTTTTCTCTTTAATATTTTCTGTTTATGGGTAATCACAGAACCCATGTACATAGAAGCCAACTGTATACTGTTTCCTCAATGCACACATATTAAAACACTACGACTCTTAAGCCTAAGCATATATTTTTTTCTCAGAGAAGTACATGCCTCCATTTTATCTTCTCTCGTTTAATCCTCCTACTTAGTAGTTGAACTTACAAGAAGAAAACACTAGTTGCAAAGAGGTGGACCACCCTGGTTGGTCCCTTGCTGCCCCGTGAAAGATGGATTCCTTTTTATGAGTCCATCGTGGCCTTGAGTGCCAGGTCATTGAAAAAAAGGAAGACCCTCAACTAGATGGATTGACACAGTGACTGCAACAATGGGCTTTGCATAAAAAAGAGCATGTGCATAGCACAGAGTCAGGTAGTGTTTCATTCTGTTGTATATAAGGTTGCTATGAGTAGAACCTGACTCAATGGCACCAAACAACAACAATAATCTCAGCCTTAACTAGAGTCACAGCATCAGTGCTCCCCCTGCTTGTCTGCTGGATTCCCACACTGCTTGCCAACTTCAGGTCTTTAATGACACCATTCTGACACACCACAGAAAGAGAACAGTGACATCACATGATTACATCATAACTACAACCTAGCCCACATGGCCACAGGGAATCCAAAGAGATGAAATGAGATGTTGCCTGCCAGTCCAGAGGCCACCCTTGGCAGACTGCAAGTGCCTTCTGGAAACCCAATACCGCCCAACACGCTCACCAGAAGACAGGAGGCTTCCTGCTGCTATCCCAAAGCCACTCCACTGCCCCAAAGCCATGCAGATGAGCTTCTAATCATCCATTTGCATGCTGAGGGAATGCCCAGTGAAGGCCTCAGCTGTGTTTTCATTCTATAGAAGAAAAGACTGAGAGAGTAAACTCAAAGTTCTATGTTCATGTTATAATGCAATTATTTAAAAATTTTCTCTTACATGAGGATAAAGCCTTCATGACTTCAAAATACTTTCATAGGTACCACTTCCTATGATCTAATTAGGTTTTTTCTTTCTAAGATTAAGGCTTAGAAGAGTTTGGAGACTAGAACAGTGATAGAACTGAGGCCAGAATTTAAAAATTTGGCCTCTGTTTTCATATAAAGAATGGCAAAGCACTGATCTGGAAGAATCAGGTGCTACTAAAGCATCATGTCAGACAGTTCTGCTCAATGGCTTGTCATGCCAGGCCCTCAAAGCAAAGTTACTAATAAAGAATCTGGTTTTGAATAGCAACAGAGATGTGGACAAATTGGAGGACAGAGCCTGTGTATACTTCTTAAAGGCCTCACCAGCATGGGACCCACCTCCCTCAGTATAAGGACATATAGGCTAGTGGACAAACTAAGTCAAAGACTAAACATATGCAGAAAGGAACAGAGTACCCCAAGGGTTGCAAATACTCCCTCAGCTTCAAGCCCTTTGTCTGCCATCAGCTGGCCTCTCTATGGAGTCAGGACAGACTGGGGTGCATGACACACCTTCTCAGGGCCTGTGTGATCTTGAGGTTTACTCTTGTCATCTTCAAACTGCTCACACTTGATTTCCTGAAGTTCATGTGCATAGATGGCACAACAAATCATGGCAATAATGAACACAGTTTAGTTTCAGAAAACAGCACTCAATCCCACAGACCAAGCAAACCAACGATCTTCGTCTGTCTGGGTCCCCTCTGGCCCTTGCCCCCTGAAACAGTAGCCATGCTCGTGGAACAGACACTACTTTGTATTCCACTTTTTTCATATAATTGCATTTCCGCTCTCAACCCAAGCATGTCTAATAACCCTGCAAGTTCTTACTGCAAAGCCTTCTTTTAGGGTATTTCGATTTCATCACTAATGTAGACAACTGATCTCAAACAGGCTCCGTGACATGTCTGACTTGTAACTCTCTGAGATCATGGTTTAAGTGAGAAGGAGAATGCTTTGGGGGTGGGAGAAGATGGACGGAAAAACAACTGTGCCTTTCTTCTAGAGACAAAGTGCTATTAGAATGGAGCTGTGAACGGGGCACGGGTGACTGGGCAGTGGCAACAACCCAGAGCCATGGAGTTGCCATGAGGATGAGGCCACTCTCCATTCCCCGAGAACAGCAGCATCTTGTAGACTGAAGAAAATGACTGTAGGGCAACAGCCTTGAGAACACAGCACTCAAGCTGGACCACGTCCCATCCTCCATACATACTCTTCCACTTAAGACCTTTGCCACATGGCTCTGCATCGATGGAGCAGTTTACCATCTGCAGCGTGGCACACAGTGCCCTTGCTCACCAGATAATCCATCCCTTTTGCCCTCTACCCTCCTCTCCTGGCTACACAGTCCTGAGCTCCAACAGCCAGGCCCTGCCCTCCCAGCCTTTGGCCCACTCGATTCTTCCACCTCCTGCCACTGTTCTCATGGAACTTATTACAGGGTAAGAACAAAGGTGTTGACTGTGTGTTTTATCATGAAACCAGGAAGCCATTTTGATACTGTAGACAACATGTTCTTAACCCACCATGTCATATAGTCTAAAACTGGCCCAACAGATTACAAAGTAAGACTGCTTTTTAAACTTGGGGGTTTTTTACTATAACATATATACAAAAAAGTGAATAAAACATACATGTACTATTTTACTTATTTTTTTGTGACAGTAGAGGGATAGACCCAGGGCCTTGTGAATACTTTGCAAGTGCTCTTCCTCTGAGTTTCACTCCCATCCCCTTTTTAAAATTTTTTATATTGAGATAGGATCTCACTATGGGACACAGGCTGCCTCTGGCCTCAAACTTGCGATCCTCCGGTCTCTGCCCCCCACCACCCTGAGTCACTGAGATTACAGGTGTGGGACACAGTGCCCAGTTTTAAATGTATTGTTGAAATGAAAGTTTATAAAGTAAATACATAATTAACTGACTTCTTAAATGTTAAAAAAATCTCCTCCACACAAGCACCAGTGATAATAGTGCCACCATGCTGCCCCCAGCCCCCAGCAGAAGGACGTGGTGCCTAAAGCAAGCCCTTCCATTAACCAGCTCATCATCTGCATTACCCCCAATACCCTACTGTCTGTATCTCAGCCAACAGATGTTCCAGGTTGTCCAGGACAATCCCAATTTCAAAGTTTTGGTTGTCTGTTCTCTAGAAACCATCAAAAGTGCCCCAAATTCCTATACCTCTCCCAGACTTACTGTGAACCAGTAAACAACACCACAAAAAACACATACCAGCAGCCCTAACCTGAGGTTCAAAGTGTATTCACTGCTACTCCAGCCTATGTTCTGTGTCCGCCTCCTCGCTAGCTCTCTTGCAAAACATAAGAGGATTCAGTCACTTCAT
Organism: Pedetes capensis; assembly: GCA_007922755.1. Lineage (NCBI taxonomy): Eukaryota > Metazoa > Chordata > Mammalia > Rodentia > Pedetidae > Pedetes > Pedetes capensis. The sequence continues at coordinate 153,321 of VMDO01001001.1, forward strand.
ATTGGTCCCACGTCAGTACTAGGCTGACTCACATAGGTCTTCTCATTTCCACCACTAAGTATGATAAAGGTTACAAGTATTTCCTGTGCAATTATAAATTGCATCTGCACACCCCAGCTTGTGAGTCCCTCTAGACAATTTCACACTACTCTGGTTCAATGTCTCCCTGTTGCCCTCTAAACTTGAGAAACCCATTGATATTGAACCTCTTTTGACAGCAAAGACAATTAAAAGAATTCCATGTACCGGAAGAAGCACAGGTACCCACGGAATGCACACTCGGAAGGGCAGTTCTGCAGAGCTGGACTTGCTTGATCCACTCTAATGCAAAGGGCTTGCACCTCCCAAGATCTGGACACCCTGACTCTGTATGATTGGTGCCATTACTCATCTCCAGACCAGAAACATCCTCAGGGAGACCCCCAAAGACTTACTTCCTCAACTTTGTTTTTGTCTCTGAAAGAGCTTAATGAGATGTGGCCTATTCAAACCACATCTACTTTTCATAAAAACGTCAACAGTAGTTCCATAGAAAATGTCAGTGACCCAAAATTTAATTGCAGGCATTATGCAAAACCCAGAAGGGAGTTTTAGGGAACATGTTAGAAAGATTTAAGTCTAGATACACTCTGAGCATATCAGCTATGTGCTATATGGATGAAGAGCAAGAGTGCAATTCCAGTGTTACAAGAGTTGGGACAAAGGTTAAAAATAAAAGGTGTTTAATGGCTATTGGATACAACCACCCACATATATGAAAAGTAATGAGAGCATGTCTCCTAATTTCCTATAGGGTGCCTGCCAAATTCCTGCCTCCTTCATAAGAAGACAGAATCTGCAGTGTTTTCTTTACCATACAGATATACCCCGTGTCACTATAAACAAACGCTGCTTTCTTTGCAGCTAATAACCACAATGTGTGGGTAAGAAACCTCTCCAGTATAAATCCATGGGGACAAGGCTGCATTGTGGGCATTAAATAATTATAACAATCTGACATGAGTCAGAGGATTGTTTCTCAATGGCCCTGCTGCACTTCCAACTTTAAAGTCAAACCCAAACTCTCTTTCCTGGCACCCCGTCCATGTGCTAGGCTATTGGGAAACAATTCTCATTCTTTATAGTTCAGTCTCATTGCAAGGAGCTGGCAACGTGGGCACTCATGAAATATTAACATGATACGTTGATTTTTTTATAAGTGTGGCCAACAGTGGATCAATTATATTACTATGAAAAGCTTTTCATAATTCATTTGGGGGGCATCACGATCTCATCTCTGGACAGCACACGAATGATGTAGTTGACAGTTTTGAAGAGGTCGGCACTCAAAGCCACAGAATACATTAAATATGATAGATGGAGTAAACATGCCCTTCACAAAAGAGGGACAATGTTTACATCTGGTAAAATGATTAAAATAGGGTACAGCAGACCAACAAGTTGAGAATTAAATCCATGCCAGTTTCGCTCCCTAAACAAGAACAGGAAAATCCCCAATGCTGGTACCTTGTTCCTCTTCTGGCTGACCACTGTAAGTTTATCCACATCTCCCTCAAAAGTAAAATTTGCTACATGATAGAAGAAACAATTTGAAGCCATCCCTGATCTGAAGTTCCTTTATTCCAAGAACGATAATAGTTTATGATAAAGTCTGATTTTGAAGAGGTGAGATACTATCAATATGGCAGAGAATATGATTCAATCCAAGCAGCAAAGCCTTGAAGAATAAGAGACTCCTGGCTAGCATGAGCCCAAGGAGGGCCCAGCTGAGCTTCTGCTGAGCCAGCAGCTAGGGACCATCAGACTCACTTCTCCCTAACCGTGTGGGTGCAGAAACCTCACACAGGTTTTAGGGACACACTTCACCAGACATGGGAAAAAACACTATTCCAAGCTAGCAGGCCTCTGGCTACATTGTCCTGGTGGCTAGAGAAGGCACTGCAAAAAAGAGACTGAGGACCCACAGTTTCATGTTCTCTACTTTCTTGTTACAACAGTACAATGACCTGCATCCAGCTGTTCTCCTCTACTACACTGCAGGCATCTGAAGAGCAGGAACTGGAGCTATTCATTAGGAGATCCCTCTCGCTGACACTGGACATTAGCATGGATATGGTGCATGAATAGCCACAGCATTGCGTGTTTTCCTCACCACTCTGGGAGTCTTATGTCTACAAACTAAACTCTCCCCCTTTCTGGCACTGGTCCATAGCATCTGCAGGAGTAAAAAAGATCACTAAAAGGGCACCTTCCTGATTTCCAGAGTTAGAGGCCCACAGTGGAAAGCACACAATTATTATTATTTTGGGCTTGAAAGCCACAGGAATACCAAAAGGGGGAGTTAAACAGTTAGGCTAACCCTCAAATTCCCTGAAAAACAAACATGCAGAAGAAAAGAGGATCCCAAGGCAAATGACTAATGATCATGAATCAGGTGTTCTGAAAACTGAATTATGTGTAAGACAACCATTCTTAGACCGCTTTTCCAAAACCCTTCAAGGGACTTCCAGAGGGCCTAGTGGGAATGTGGTCACACATACACTGGCATGAGCGAGGGTGGTGGCAAGGTGGGCAGTCTGCCTTCCTTCTAGCTCCATCTGGGACATGAATGCCATGGATTTAGGATGATTCAATACTACCTGAGTGCAGGCATAGTGCAAAGGGTGGTGGCTCATGAGACATCTGGAATCAGGTCCACAGTAGAGAGGACAGGGCAGTTCCCCAGACTGCTTGAACTTGGTAGAGACCCTGCCAAGGCTTGTAAGAACCCTCAATCTTCAGAAAAACTAAAAAGACTTCAGTAAGAGGCAAATCAAATGCAGAGTGCTGTAATAAGTAATTTAAAGGATCATGTTTATGACTGCTTTCCTTCTTTCCCCCAAGGCAGTGAGGTGACAGGAAAAAATTTGCTGATCTTTAAGTAAGATAAGCAACAATTGTTATGTGTTGCTGTTGCCAGCATCTGCTCTCTGATGTGCCCCTGTTCTAAAAACACACAGGAAATTTCTCTTTTGATTCCATCTGTGCTCTGAAGAACATATAAGCAAGACCCATACATATGCACACAGGTATACACACAATCACACTGAAACTATCCAATGCCTATGCTGGATTATAATTTAGTCCAATCATCATTGCATCAATTGTTGCAATAGCTTGGTGAAATTTAGCCAGATTTTTCACCTGGAACTAGTTACAGGGACACAAGTCTGAGCCCAGTGTTAATGAAGGAGGAAATTCAATGTGCATGTAGCCAGTTAGGTAAATTTTATACTGCTGCAGCCTGGGTCCATTACATTTCTAGAACCTCTTTTCTCATCCACATTCCTGTTTTTAATAGTCATATTTTCTGAAGTGTCCTACAATGAAGTAGGACTGAAAAAAGATTTTTTCCCTTGAGACAGGTCTCAGTATGTAGAGCAGGTTGGCCTCAAACTTGCCGTCCTTCTGCCTTAGCTTCCTAAGTGCTGGGATTACAGGCATATGCCACCACATCTGGCTATGGACTGAAAAATTTTGAAGAACAAAACCAAACGGAAACCACTGGGGCAGCCATACATCCAGAGACAGCGGGGAGCCCTCCCTCTTCCCGAGAGGCTCCAGGGCAATGAGGAAGGCAGGCTCCCCAGCCCTGGCAGCTATGTCTTCCAGCCCCCCTGGGAAAGAGAAACACAACTTCCCTTTTATACTCGTCCTCTCTGAGATCTGCAGAAAGGGGCTCAGAATGAAACCTACCTTTATCTATAAACAAAAACCAGCTTTGATGTTGGCCAGCTTGCCGGCATCTTTCCCTTTTCAACTGTGGCTTATCAGCAGCAGCATCTCCATTAAGCACTTAGTCAGCAACCATTAGTGGGTCCAGCTCTGTACTAGGTCCGTCTCCTGAGAGGAATGAAAGAAAGGCACATGCCTTGCCCCTGGTGGAAGAGCACACACGTGTGCAGCATGTGCACACACATTCTACTTCGGGACAATGACAGGGTGGCTGGGCTTGAGCTCACAATTCATAGTTCTCTTGTTTACTGCATGCCAGGTTTCCTAACTTTTCTAAACCTCTCCACCTTTCCTGCTGTTAATGGATTAAACAAGAAATCTGGGCAGAGACATTCCAGGGCTGTTATGTTCCTCATAGATTCAACTTCTGAATCACTTCTGTCTGAGCTGGTTTCTCCCTCCATGACACTAAACCAAGCCCTGGCATTCAAGAAAGTTTTCCTGAAACCACAGGTTCTTCTTGGCCCAGCCACACAGTCAAGTTCTCCAGCCAGGCCCGCAGAAACTCAGGGGGTCAAGGATTTCACAAGTGCAGGCCAGAGCCCCCATCACGTACTCGTCCACTGGCTCCTTCAACCTTCTATGGCTCCCACTGGCTATGTACACATCTGTTTCAAAGGGAACAAAGTCTGCTTTCAAGAGCCAGAATGGAACTAGCATTCAAACAGAGCCTCAGTGGACCAGGACACCACTGGCTGAAGACAGAAGCTCAGATGTACTCCCAGGGCACCCAGGCCCTCCTGAGGCCTTGATTCTGGCCTCTATCGTCAGAATGTGGTCTCCGGCCTCTGCCAAACATCCTCCTTCCACAAAGAGCCAACAATGACCTACAGTGTCAATGAGGCCACTTTCCACTCCTCCTACATGTCAGCCCTGGTGACCAGTGAGGGGTGCAGGCAGCAAGCAAAAGGTGAAGGGGGTGAGAGATGGCTCGCAGAACAGCTTGTTTGTGGCTGACTGTCATGAACCTGGACACAGCACCAGCAGGGGAAGAAACACTCTCTCTGTAGCACTTGTTCAGGGTCTCAGCCTTGTGGTCAGCACCTCCCAACTGTGTCCTGGAGAGCTGGGCTGGTACCTACCCGCTCTCTTCCAGTTTTGGCAGTGGCTTGTGGGAGAAGGGGATTTGCACCAGCGAAGACCAAACAGAACCTGGGGATCCCAGATGGACTTGCACACTGCCCTCCAACACCTCTACCCCTGGGGACAAGAAGGAAGGCTGAGCCACATGTGTTTGGGATGTTACCTCACTGAGTCCCCACACAGCCATGCAGAGAAGGTGCATGTTGAGGTTCAGAGACGTGAAATAGTCCACATGAAGTCACACAGCTCTTATCTCTTACAGAGGCCTCTCATTTCCAGGAATGAAAAGCACAGTTCTTGGCTTTATTCATATACTGCTTATCAAAAGCACTGCTGGGAAAAGTCTGTTTCTCTCTCTCTCTCTCTCTCTCTCTCTCTCTCTCTCTCTCTCTCACACACACACACACACACACACACGGAATGGGACTGTTATTCCCCCAGGACCAAACTTGGGACACACAGTCCATACGGACTGCTCGGCAGGCAGAAGGGCCCTGTGGTGCTTCCTTCACCTTAGCAGCTCTTCCCTCCCTCTGATCCTCTAATGTGACTCCCTTGAAGCTCCTTTAAAGGAGGCTCTTTCAATGGTTGACTGAAAGATGACATATCCATAATTGCACAGGGCAAAAAAACACCACCAGCCTTTCTTGGCTTCCTCCAACGCTAACTCCCAAGCCACCAAGCTGGTAGTAGAGAGTGCTTCTGGCATTCCCAGGGAGCCCCTAGTCCACCTCTGTCTCTGCAGGCAGCCCCACCTCTCACAGTCCAGCAAGCATCTTCACCACGATTGGCCTCCTCTCTTCTGGCTCCAAGCCAGGATAGCTATCTGGCTTGCCAGCTCCCTGGTTGTGTCTGCCCAACAGAGCCCACGGACAGAGGTTCCCCAGGGGCATCTAAACACCAGCTCTTCTGTCTACTCACCCTGCTCAGACAGCCCAGGTACCCTAACTGTCACTAACAGAGCATCATTAGCCACAGATCCTTGCCTTTACACCAGGCAAATGCCTTTACATTTACCCTTTCTTCAAAGGCTGGCCCCCTTTCAAAAAAGTGTGATCTTACTCAATTCTTGCTGCATTTGAAATCTCTCTGGGTACAGAGATGACCTATACCAAAGTAAGGAGTGATTCTTCAGCTCAGGGTTCCAGAAGAAAGCCACTTCCTTGGAGGGAACAATTCAATGAAAACGCAGGGTTGAATTTGGTGGATTCATACTAAAGGAATTGGAGAAAAATTACGGGTTTCTAGCACTTCCTAAACTTTCTTTTGATAATTTTCATAGGTTCCATGTTAGATACTGTATCTGGAAGAAGGCTGAATACCAGGAATAATTCACAATTCTGTTTAAAGATTTTTGTTTTTTTTAAAAAACTTGGGCCAATATGAATCTGTCCCTCTGCTGTCTTTTATCATATCTGTCAGAGATCTGGTGTCCATATAAGGCTGTGAGCTTCTGCAGGATAGGGACAAACATGACAATCATTTCCATTTCCCAGTGATCAGCAGAGAATTAAGTCTTAACTGTCACCTTTTTGGAATACTTATGACAATTCCAGGTAGGGATTAGCCATGTATGCTATGATATACTCTTCCAGTTAACCACAGAAATCTTGCCCTTCACTCATATCTACCCTGAAGAGCCCACCCTGAGAAGGCATCACTAAGTGGTGATAAGAGGGTCATTTCCCCTACTGTCCCCATAAACACAGGAAGCAATTTTCTCAGTCCACAACCACAAGCCAAAAGCCACAAGCTCAAAAGCCCATGTGCATCATAAAGACGGTATTTCTGAGCATGGCCTTGGCCCTGAGGTTAGCACTGACTGGTGTAGAGCTGGGCTGTGAGAGATAATCTGTCCAGTCACAGGCATGTGTCAGTATTGGCAACCAAACAGTGGCTTTGATGGGCTCTTTTCAGTGACAGGAAAGACATCACAAAACAAAACAGGCAGCAACTTCTTGCTGGTTACTCACCCAGTTTGGAAGAAGTTACTTACAACACTACCCCAAAATTTCCCCGGAAATGACAGAATTTGGATTCTTGCTCCTCCCCATACACACACAGTATAGGGCAACAGAGGCCCTGTATCTCCATCATGGGTTCTTCAGTTGATTGGGGGTTACTCCACCGTGGGCAAAGAACACTCCCTTAAGACCTGCCACTGGTCTATACCAATCCACCCTTCTGCATCCTACCTCAGGTAGCTTTTCCCCCGCAGATCCCAAGCACTGCTCTCTGGCCCTGACTCTTCCTTCACATGCTGCCCTGACAAGAGGTAGGAGCATGTTTTGGATTGATGGAAGAACTCTGGCTGCAAAGGTGCTCACACCCAGCCATAATGCAGAACTTGGAGAGATTCTAGCAGCAACATCCTCAACAAATTTACAACAGGAAGGGTCTGCATATCAGGTCACCAGGTCCCTAGAAACAATGAAAAAACTGGCTTTTAAGAGGGAAAAGAGGGTTAAGAGTTAAAAGGCTCATTAGCTAAGAAGCCTTGCTCCAGCAAGTCAGGTGTCATCATCAGAAACCCCCCTCCCTTCCAACCAGTAGCCAGGCCTGCACTCTTGGAGGTTCCTTATGCAAGAAAACTGCCACAGTTGCAGCCTTCGTGTCCTCACGCGACACTCACAGGATGCCAAGGTATCTTCCCATAGCTTCAGTGAGGAAAGTTTTGCTTCTCCAGGCCCCCAGCAGGACAGATCCTCTTCCTCACTCACTCTGACTAGGCAGCCCCATCTCATGACCAGGCCCAGTGGACATGGCTGCCTGGCTTGCATCAGTCATGGTCCACCTCTGAGTTTCAAGCGAGGTTAACACCACTCAGATCATATAACAGATGAGAAAAGGGCTGGCTGTGTGCTTTGGCTAAGCAGAGGAAATGGGTGTTCACAAGACTGATAACAAATGTCCTCCAGAGCAAGGGAACATGTAGATAGCATGTGGCTACCACCATACAAATGTCTCCCAGCCTCCAGTTGAAATGGAAGAAGCATCTCACCAGTCTGGGGAAAGAGAATTTGTTGGCAGCCACTGAATGAGGACCCCAACGAATTCATCTGAGGGCCAGGCAGGGATGAGGAGACAGCTTCTTCAGAGGCACAGATTGAGACCTCTGAGGACAAAGAGCATGGAAAAAACTTCCCACAGATGACCCCCACAGTGATGTCATCTACTCTGAAGGGTCTAGTGATCATGCTGAAGGGCTTAATGCTGGGGGGAAGCCCACTGCTGGTGACCCTAGCAGATCCAGGCGTAAGACACAGCCCCTGCTCACAGGAGAAAACTCAAAACCTTCAGGCCACCAGGAACCCCAAGTCCACAAAGACACCCACAAGGCAGAGACGGAAGAAAACATCCTTGACAAGAGAAGCCACAGCAAAAGCTTCACAGCTCTGCAGGCAAAGGACCTGAGTTCTCCTGGCACACCCCTTGTATGAGAAAGTGGGAAACCTACTCCAAGTGCAGTCTGGCCATCTTCCCAGGCTTAGCCCCCCACAGAGATAATGCTCCAGCATCTACACATTTATACTCAAATTCCCAAACTCCTGTGCTCCTAACAAAGCTCTCATCTGTTCCTGCCTACAAGGATTACGAAAGGGTTTTCATTATTCCTTTCTCCCTGCCCATGGATCTAGAAAAGCCTCCTTCACGTCTCAGGAGCATTTTCATCACTACATGGCCAGCTGGCCTGTCAGACACAAGGCTTGGGGTGTACAAGGTAAAGCCCTGTTCCTCAGGCTTCACTGGAGCTGGGGGTTTTGTTAACCTCTCCTGCATACAGAAGCCTCCACAGGCATGGCAGGTGGCCAGCCAGCCTCCAGTGGTGAAGCGCAGGAAGATGGATTTTGGCAATCCCTCCTTAGGCTTAAGTGGTGACAATGTCATTTTGTGCCTGTCACAAAGAGGGGCAGTATTGTGGAAGGTAAGAAATGCTAGGCAGGTGCCAGGAGTGTAGCTCAGTGGTAGAGAAGCTGCCTAGCATGTTTGATCCCCAGGAAAAAGAAAGGGGACAGTAGAGAGAGGAAGGAAGAGAAGGAAAAGAGAGGAAGGAAAAGTACAGGAGAAGGAAAGGGAGCAGAGAAGGAGAGGGGAGGAAGAAAGAAGAAATGCCCAGTGCCCTGGTATAGTGACTAAGGCTGCTGGGAGTTGGGGGGTGGGGGGCTTTGAAGAGGGATCTTGTGGCTTCATCAAGAAACTCCAAAGATCTGGCAATGGGGAGTCAAGGAGGTCAATCACATTGGGGACACTTCTGCTCTGGGCATTTCTTGAATGCCTACTAGATACAAGGCCAGGTTCAGAGCTGGACCACCACCGAAGAGTGAAGCACAGTACCTAACCCTAACCTCTTGCTGTTAAGGGGGAAGACAGGGGGCTGGAATCTTCTAGACTCAGTGTGCCTCCACGCAGAGTGACACTACAGCTCTACCATCACTGTGTAGAGAGGATGGTACACAGTCAGTAAGTTAGTAAGTTAGTTGAGCTGCAGGACCTGGTGGGGCCAGGGCTGGGCTGTGAGCGTACCCATCAGCAGTTCCAATGGCCCATCAAAGCTGCCCCTCTGGCATCCTGAGGTCTGTGGACTTGCTCATGGTTATAAATAGGGAAAGGCTGTACCCTGACAGTGACTGCTCTCATTATGAAAAGAAGCTGCACTGATGCCCTACTCAGTAAAGACATTTTTGATTTCTATTTTGGGATAGAAATGTTGTTGTTGTTGTTGTTGTTGTTGTTGTTACGTGCTGTCGAGTTGATATCCGACTCATAATGACCCTACATACAACAGGTGAAATAGGCGGGTTGCATAAGGCTCAGTAGAGTGTGGAAATCAATCAATCAATCAATCAATCAATAAATAAATAAATAAATAAAATAAAAATTTAAAGAGGCTATATATAATGTGATAACATGTCATATGGGGCTGGGGTTTAGCTCAGTTGGTAGAATGCTGCACTGCAGTCTCTGAGGTCCTGAGTTCGATTCCCAGCACCGCAAAAATGGGAAAAGGGCCTGGCAATCCACTCCCAAGGCAATCCTGAAACAGTCATCCATTGAAAACCCTATGAGGGTCGCTATGAGTTCCACGACTTGACAGCACCTAACAACAACAACAACAATATGTCATATATAAACTTAAAAACATAAAAGTTATCCACAATTTTATAGTATACATAAATACACTTATTTATATATTATATATAGCCTGCAGCTGTAACCCTGTGGTATCCGATCCTGTCAGATCTCAGAAGCTAAGCAGGGTCAGGCCTGGTTAGTACCTGGATGGGAGACCGCCTGGGAACACTAGGTGCTGTAGGCTTGGGAGAAGGACCTGGCAACCCACTCCCAAAAGTCAATCCGCCATTGAAAACGCTATGAATAGCAGAGAAGCACTGATAAAGTGTTTGGCCTTTTGTATGTAGGGTCGCTATGAGTCAGATACCAACTCGACAGCACCTAACAACAACAACAACGACAACAACAACTTTGGGATGTGCCACATTCCTTTCCTAAACGCAGGTTCAGAATTTATATTTCCAGTTCACCGTAGGATGTCAGGGTCCTCCCTCCTTGTGCTGTTCCATGCTCACAGCCACGTTGGGAAGTGGGAGCTACTCTTCTCCCCATTTCACAAACAAGCAAATGGCAGCTTAGAGGTAAATTTTTTCAACACCAAGAATGAGAAATAAAAGAGAGTTGACAATATTAAAGTAGGTATATGGGGGGGACAAGGGAGGGTAGAAAAAGTTGAAGTTCTGTCTGTTCAGGAAATTCTGTGAGTCACACGTTGCTTGCTTGGAAGCTGTTGAACATCTACCTCTCCACAAACCTCCACAAATCAAAGGGGCAGCAGCTAGCACTGTCCAAGCAGGCCCATGCCAGGTGTCTCATGCTTCCATCTCAGAACACTTCTGCCCAATGGGCTGTCTGCCTTTCTTCTTACACACGAGAAAGTGGAAGCTTAAAAGGGCGGAGAAGTGCCTTCAAGTAGTAGCCATTCCAGAGAAGGCAGGCTTTTGCATCATGGTGGGTCAGCTGGAGAAGGCTTCTGGGTTGTGCTGAGGATGCAGGAAAGGAGCCAGGTAGAAAGTCTGCTGCTCCATTCCATAGCCAATCCCAAGTTCACTCTAGGTCCTACTTTATGAGCCTGCTATGACCTATAATTTCCTTTTCTATATTTGAAGGCAGTAATTGATTATTCCTAAGGGAGACTACTATTTAAACACATAACTAAAAATCATGATAGCCACAAGTTACTTGGGAAGTGGGATGAACAGTGCATTTAGAAACAAAAGTAACTTTCCCCCTCATTCTTTCCCCATGTTTTCTGAGGCTGCATACTATACTCATCTACAAAAGAAGACATTTCTACTTTTTTCCTTTATTTTCTTACATTTTACACTCAAAGGAGAAAAATACATCCTTCAAATCCACTTTCAGTAAGCAACAAATCACACCTAAGACTGCGGCTGTGTGGGATTCTTTGCGGATGTGAGGATCACAACCTGCCACCTAACACAGAAGGCAAGGACACCACAGCCCAGGACCAGTCCCTGCCAAACGCTTCAGAGCATTAACACTTCACCTTAACAGTAAACTCAGGAAAAGGCAATCGGCCCCAGTGGAATTTTCCTTGCAGCCCTTCAGAGTTTACATAGTTTCTCACGGAGAGTTCTTTTACCACAAAACGATACCTTTCTATAAACCCTCAGAGCTCATGATGATTAACAGTGTCTATTTATTAGATGGGCTGGAGTTTAGCTCAGTTGGTACAGTGCTGCTCTGCACTCTCTAAGGACCCAGGTTCAATCTCCAGCATCGCAAAAATGGGAGAGGGACGTGGTAATCCACTCCCAAAATAATCAGCCATTGAAAACCCTATGAGGGTCACTGTGAGTCAGACCCTACTTGACAGCACCTAACAACAACAATTTATTGGATGTCTACTATGTGCTGGGCCCTTGACCTGTACTTTTAATCTTTAACTCCCATCTAGTAACACAGGCACTATTATTCAATCCACTTTACAGATGAGAAAACTGAAACTTAGAGATGGGTTAAGTAATTTACTTAAGGTCGCATAGGTCCTAGCCAGGAAGGGCTCCAGCAAGGAGCAAAAACCAAGACTGTGCTTTCAGAATCACTCAGCCACACTAAACCAGTATACTATACTGCCTCCTACTGTGTGTTACACACAAAGACATTAAAGGTATCTTTGGAGAATGAGTTTCCAAAAAGACAGTATTTAGACCTCGCAGAAACAGAACTATACCCAATGGCAAAGTAAAAACTAAAGGTTGAACTACTGCACTTTCCTGGGCCAAGTTCTAGAATAACGATTATTTTACCCTAATCAACTCAATAATGCACACAAACATTACTTCTTCCAAATACCTTGCAAAAAGGGAGAGCTTTCACATATGGGAATTTTATAGTGAAAATTAGCACAACACTTCTATCTGTGCTGTTATGCTCAGTATTTTCACATCATCTTTTAAAACAACCTGAGATGTAATTTGCTTCTCCAGAAAATGGTATTCATTTGATTCTTATTGCAACCCATGTATTACTATTTATATTTTGTAATTTTTTCCCCCAAACAGCCTCAGGATTTTGCCAATGGGAGCCAACCTACCAGTTTGTTTGATTGCTCACAACAACCTGCAGTTCTTACAGGTGATTTTACAGTTCCAGAAATTTCATAACACATGTCTTCATGTCTACAAACTAAAGAATATGAGATAACTCAAACCTGACCTGATGGTGATCGCCCATTTTCTACTGAACTCAAAGACTCATAATGTTTAGATCATTTACAAGGTTAAATGGCAAACGTTACTTAGGCAAATTTAACTGTTTGGCTGAAACTACACAATTTCAAGCTTGGGTTGCCCTGCTCTGGTGTTCTTCCAGCTACTCTTCTTCTTAGAGGGCATAGAGTCTTTGGGGATTAAGGGAATATCCCATAAAATGGCCCTCACATTTGCATTTAGATCATAGACCAAGAACTCCATTTCACTTCCAGAGCTTATGTGGCCTTCTCTCTGAGCCTGTTTGCTAAAGGGCAGCTGACGTCACTGCTGTGTGCACCCTCTAGTACAAGGAGTGGCCCAGGGGCAGAGAGTGGAAGACAGTTTCCTTGTGTGGTCTGAAGTATCCATATACACACTATGAAATGCAGCCAGATGTCTGAAGAGATAGAGGGAGGTCCCTAAATTTGAACCTGGGTTCCAAGTTGTTATAGAAGTCAAAGTTATATTTGTCAAAGTAGGTGCTTAGAAATTTTTAATAGTTCACTAACTTGAATTGTAACTTTTAAATATTTCAACATACGGTGTATGAGCTTCCCTTTGTCCTCCTTCTTCAGGCTCCACAAATATTAGCAGCAAGTCTGGCCACATTGTAAATGTTTGCCATTGTAAATGGACTAATGAGAAGGTAATACAGACCCTCAAAATTTATAAGCTCGTCTATAAATTCAGGTATTAAAAAACACTCAACAAAAGCCCTAGTGAAAAAATAAAAGAAACTTCATGAAACCACCTAATCAACCTCAAGAAGCAACAAATGGAGCTGTAAAACTAACTTGATTTAAATAGATCAATCATTTGGAAGGTACAAGGTGTATCAATCAATGCTTCCACAAGTTTCTTTGCCTACTAATCTTTATCTAATCACACAGCACATGATTCTGTAGACAGTGTCTCAATTTCTAAACCTCCATGGGTTGTCTTAAAACCATGATGCATAACTACCAAAAGCAAAAAGATCACTATTAATCTATCACTCGGCAATTTGTACCATTTTGAGAATCAAGCATTTTGCAAATAAAAAAGGAGTCAAACATGGGTAGACCTAGGATTCCAGCTTTAGCAGGTCTATATCAGAGGTAGGTTTTTGGGTTTTAAATAATTGTAATGCTTTTATAATGGCTTGGATAAGCTTTATAATCTTTACTTCTAGGTTCAAAAGGGAATTAGACACTCACAATACATAATTATGATATAACAAGTGGACCTGGCCTGTGATTCTGAAGAAAAGAATTTCTTGTAGTGAAAATTGCCTATTTCATAAACTACACTTACAAATGTTCTAATGTTTCTAATATATTCAGCTGCCCCTCAAAAGAAACAGGCAAATAATATAAAGTAAGCATGATAATTATATCACATATCTTTCTTAATTATTAGCATTTTTCTCTCACACAGATGACATATGTGCTCTGTGATGCAATGTTTTTAAAGGAGATTCATTATGTCATTTGAGCTCCATAGCACAGCAAACTACCAAATGGTCACTTGACTCCTGCCTAAATACTTCTCACTATATCCTTAAACAGAAGCCTAGTCTACCTTCATAGGACTATTAGAAAATAATCTTTTATTTTCTCTGTGTGAGCCAAAATTTAACCACCTTTAAGATACTTCCATTACATCTAGGGCCCACAAAACAAATCTGCTTCTTCTTGATCCATGAGCACCTTATTGATATCTGAAGACAGCTTTTCTGTCTTTGCTGAGTCTTTCCTAAGCTGCATGGAGTATGCTCCAATGCTTTCAATGATTTTGTGTAACACATGGGTTCTTGTACTCTCTATTATCTGAGGTGTCCTCTGCTGAAGAAGCTCCACAATTTCTGCATTCTCTCTAAAATGAACTTTCTTTTGTCCACCTTTGCATCACTGACACACAGAAAGGTACCAGGCATATAGTACAAAGAAGGGAGGGAGGGAGAACATAGCACCCAATTTCAGGTGTGGTCTCCGATGGTGTATGTCCTTTCCTGCAGCTACACAGCTTGATATGACGTTCCCTTCTACAGAAGCCACCTATATGAACTCACTGTGCTTTCACAGTCATCAACAACAAAATCACACAGAGCTGCTGAGTCAGGGACTTATGTCCTGTACAGGGACTTCTGGGTACTTTTATCCCTCTGAACTACCTTCTTTCTTAGATGAATCTATTCTCCCACTATGGGGAGATGTGTTTTGTTTTGTTTTGTTTTTGATTCTGAGTCAGACCCATGCCTTGTATGTGAGCTATACCTCAACCAGGACACCATGCAAATGTCAGCCAGGGCAGAGGACAGCATGGCCACCTCCAGAAAAGGATCTCCCACTTCATCTCCTGCTCTCACCCTTGGGTCTTATACCAGTTGCAGTTCAAATCACAGTCCTTGCATTCAGCCCACAGAATATGTCTATTTTTAACCAAGTAGATATGATTAAAGCATATCAAATGTCTTGTTTATCCATTACATTAACTACGGTTCTCTGCTTAATAAGTTTTGGAGAGAAAGAAAAGGAGCTAGCCTGAAATGACTTATTCTGAGTGACCCTATGCTAGGTCCACATGATCTCCAATAGGGAAAAGCAAGTCTCTTCAGTTCACATTTACAGGAGCTAAATGTTAAAGAACGGTCCATTGACTTGAATTCAAATCCTATGTTGCAAGCTTGGAAAGCACTTTCCTCCACAATGGTTCCCTAAAAGGTTTTGAAGAATAGAAACATCACAGGCACAGTCTTTGCAAATTAATATTTTGAAGAAAATGACATTTATTTAGGGACATACAAGCTCTGGTGCAAGCCTTTAAAAAGTAAATTCTACTCTTTTTATCATGGAACCCAAGAAAAGCTCACAAAATAGCTAGAGCTCATGGTTTTCCTAAGCAGAACTTAAGCAATCTGATTGTGTATGTACTCCACTAAATTCTAACCAGCCTCCTTGGCAAAGGTCTCCAGCACACTGTAGTCTTTTATACATACTTCCTAAACCTCACCACCAAACCCACGGCACTGCTTGACTTTGGAGCAAGAGCTTGTGCCTTGCAAACCAACAGATCTGAGTTGAAATTCTTAATTTTGGGCAAGCAATGACTTCTCAGGACTCTGATTCCCCATTGATAACAGACCCTATTTCACAGGATAGCTGTGGGGGCACAGGAGACCCCATTCCCTAAAAGACCATTTCAGTGTCTGGCATGGCAGACATTCAGGAAATCTGATCACCTTCTTTCCTTCCCATCTCTCATCTTCCCTTTGCGGATGTGAGATAAAGCTCCTAAAAGTCCCAGCACTATGGACCACACACTCAGCACTCAATCAACAAAACACATGAAAATTACTATTTACCTTTGTGGTGGAAAAGCCATAGTTCCACTTCCTATTTTACCAACAAGCCACCAAAAGTCGCCTCTTCTCACACTTGATCAACTTAAACCATATAAGCCACAGGTAGGAGAGAAGAGTCCTTCCTCATTAGGACTGAAAACAAAGCCACTCTGACTAATTCACACACAGACTCATAATCCGTCATCCAAGGGCCTTCAGAAATGCCAAGACCCTCGGGGAAGTGAAATTTCCTCGAATGTACAGCAGCTGAGAACACCTGGGGTTTCGAGATGACTAATAATGGGAAGGTACTATAAACAGGGAATATTAAAGAGCTTAGAAAGCCTCTCAGGAGAAGCAGGAGGAAAACCTCACAATTCAGGGCTAGGTAGAGAGAATGGCAGCTTTCTGGAAAACAAAAAATATAGGTGAAAATGGTAGGCATGTGCAACTTTTGTTTCCTCAGAATCCAGCACCCAGTACGGTCCTGGTCAGAGAAGGCTCCTTGCCTCCTGGCTACCATGGTGTTTTTTCTATCTTGACAATTCACTTCCCCAACAGGCAAAGCGCCAAGTCAAATGAGACTCAGAGCAGTGAAAAGCCCTTCAGGTAAACAGTGTGATAAGCTAAACTGAAAAACTAGACAATGTTTTTGGACTATGAGGTAGTTGCTATGGAGACAGTTGCTAATTAACTGCTTTCAACCAGGAGAACAAAGGGCTCAGGGCAGGCAGGCCTCTGTATCTCCGCGTGAGCAATGCTGCAAGCTTGCGCAACTGCACGTCGCTCATATCTGGAATACCTCAGACTCGGCTGGGTCTGCCACATGCCTGGAGAAATGGCAAAAGTGCATTTTCTTCATCTTGACCCGGATTAATAGCACCTGGCCACCACTCCCTCCCAGGGAAGCAAGCCGCACAGGGTAATGCAGATTCACAGTCATCAACTCACCTAAACCTACCAAAAGCCAGCCACTTTCCTAAAGAGTATTCTCATCCCTGTCTGGAGGAAATATTGAAGTGTTTGAGTGAAAGGTTAGGTGAAGAAATGTGTGTGTATGTGTGTGTAGTGTTGGAGATGGAATGCAGGGGCTTGCACGTGTTGAGCACATTCTCTACCACTGAGCTACAACCCTACACAAAAACATAAAACATCATTTCAAATGATATATTTTATTTCACATGCTTCATTAAACAAAATCCCATAAATTCAAAAGGAACAGATAGCCGGCACGGTGGCGCATGCCTGTAACCCCAGCGGCTCGGGAGGTGGAGGCGGGATGATCGCACGTTTGTGACCAGAGATAGTCTGCATAATTTAGCGAGACCGGTCTCCAATTTAGTTCAGTTGGTAGAGCGCCG
>VMDO01001001.1:170750-238108 GCA_007922755.1 Pedetes capensis
AAAAAAAAAAAAAAAAAAAAAAAAGAGCTGGGGGTACAGCTCAGTGGTCCAGCACTTGCAGAGCATGGAAGAAAAAAAAAAGAAACAGATAAATCTCCCCTTACTTGGGATTCATCTTCCCCATGTAAAACAGTGACTAGACATAGATTTTCTTTTTTATCACCACCCCATGCTGATCTGGCTGGTTCAAACATGGTCTTATCTCTGGAAGTTAACCTGGTTTCCTGAGACTGAAATGCTCTGTTCTGAAAGGCTGACCTCTGAGCTACATCTACTTAAAACTGAAGATCTATATCCCTTCACAAATATGTAAACTAAAGTTCGAAAGCTGAATGGGGCTCTGTACCATCACCTCTAGTGACCAGCGGGTCTTACGAGGACTCTGTCTCCTCTGCAGTGACCCGAGAGTGCCTATCTTGGCCCACAGCCTGATTCAGGTTACTCTGAATACAGTAACATTAGCTAAACATCAAACTTATCAAGGTCTTGTGTGGTATAAGTCCTGCCTCCAACAACATAACAAATGGCCTTTTTTTTTTAATTCTTAAGAATCATGGGTCAAATGCAGCCAGAATCTGGATTAAGAATTATGATTCTCAAAGAAAACAACATGATTCTCATTGTGACTCTGTGGCAACAATGCACATAAACATCTTCAGGAAAGGCTGAGGATGTTCTGGCCTCAGTGACATCCACCTCAGAGCAAGGGTTCTGCAAGGAAATGTGCCCAGGTTAAAACCCAGGCTCCCATGAGCTGTGTGACACTGGCCCTTCAGAGCTCCAGATTTCACATATGCAAAATGAGGATGTTGTTGTTGTTAGCTGCCCTCAAATCAGGTCTGACTCATGGTGACCCTCATAGGATTTTCAATGGTGACTGTTTCAGGATTGCCTGGGAAGTGGATTGCCATGTCCTTCTCCCATTTTGCAGTGTTGGGGATCAAACCTAGGTACTCAGAGAGTGCTGAGCAGCATTTTACCAACTGAGGAAACAGATCTATTTCAGAGAATTACTGAGATAGGTCAGTGAATTAAAACATTTGCCACAGTCCCTAGCTTTAGTAAGTACTCAAGACATCACAGCTAGTAATTAAAGCCTACATTTACTTACTATTGTTATTAGGTGTAATTGAGTAGAGTCCAACTTGTCGCAACCCTATGTATAGCAGAATGAAATACTCCCCAACACTGTGCCATGCCCGGCACTATGTCAGTGCTTCTTTGCTGTTCATAAGGTTTTCAATGGCTGACTGTTTCAGGAGTGGGCTGCCGGGTCCTTCTCCCAAGCCTACAACAACTGGTATTCCCAGGCAGTCTCCCATCCAAGGACTAACCTGACCCAGCTTAGCTTCCAAGATCTGACTAGATTGGATGCAGAGGTGGCACAGCTATAGGTGTTTATTTAGTACTTTTCTTTCAAATGGGGTAAAATTGCTGGGGCTTCTAGTTTCTATCTCTGCAGACCATTTCTCAAACAGAAGAAAGGAGATTTTTACACTGAGCTGTGGCTCTCTCCACCCCATAAAACACCCTCCTCTCTCCACTATGGCCCATCAACACCAATCACCATGTAGAATTTGAGAGGCTTCCAATACAGTGCAAATTGCAGGGCCTGGGCCTAATGGTCAAATCCAGCCTCAGTGGCTGGTGTAAACACAGTCCTTTCTTGTAAAACCAAGGAGTTAAATTCTTGTTTTGCAGGTGGCAGCTTTTTAATAAGGCTCTCAGCCCAAGCCCCTCCCTGCCTGGGTTAAATTTCATCAGCCATTGCCCAGAGGCATCTCACCTCTTCTCATTTCAATCTCTGTTTCATTTGCTCCTTCCAGGCTGTGCTTACAGCAATCCTCATCTATCTATCCATCCATCCATCCACCCAACCATCCATCCACACATTCAACAGAATTTATCAACCACCAAATTTGTGCAGAACACAGTGCTAATAAGAACACACAGATAAAATGACCCCATTCACAAGGGGTTCTGGGTTACTGTGGGATAAAGACATATACACAGGACACCTACAAATCCATGAGATTAGCTTTGTGCAAGAAGCAAAGGTGCTGGGAATGGAGAGGAGAATGAGGGGAGATGAGATGCCCTACCATAGTACTCCCAGAGTGAAGTCAACTCCCATTCAGAGGAAAATCCTGGCTCCTAGGGCCCTTTTTCCTTTTTAGGCCACCAAATATGCTCATCACATTCCTCAATGTCTCTACCTGCATGCTAGGTATAGGAGTCAAGGAGGACCTACTGCTAGGAAAACAAAGGTGAGGAAGGAGAGAGTAGGAAAGTTGACCATTAATGGGCACATTAGGGAGTATTTTTCGAATTGACACCCAGCTCTGTAGCTTGGCTTATTGCTTCCTGTCACCTCACCAGCTCACTAGGCCAACCTACAGCACAACAGAAACAATAACCATATTTTCGTCAGTCTTCTCCCGCAGTAAGAGAACTACCTAAGAGCCTTATTAATTTACATTAGCCTTATTAATTTACATTTCTATCTGGAATGCCCACAGAAGTGCCATGGCTGTTCAATAAAAGGTTGCTACACTGAAATAAATATTGTTCTGGTTGTTAGGTGCCATTGAGTTGGGTCCAACTTATAGAGCGATCTTCATAGGGTTTTCAATGGCTGATTGCATTAGGAGGGAATTGCCCCGTCTTTCTTTCATTTTTGCAGTGTTGGGGATCGAATCCGGGTCCTCAGAGAGTGCAGTGCAGCACTCTACCAACTAAGCTAAACTCTCCAACCCCACTGAAACTAGTACTGAGGTCTAAAGGCTTTGGGTGGTATATGTAAAACTAAATGGGAACCTGGAGCTCTGACTCATTCACTCTCCAGCACTAGCTGATCCTTCCTAGAGGAGACTGTAGCTCTGGAGAGCAGGCACATCATCTTCAGGTATGGTTCATTTACCTGACAGATGACTCCCAAGCTGACCATCTCCCTCTAAAGCCTGCTCTCACCCAAACCAGTAAGCCTATGCAGGCAAAAAGGAGAAGACTCAAACCAGAAGCTAGACCTAATTATTACCATCATGAGCTGACTCTCCTGGAGCTTCTGAGTCCAAGCATCAAAGGCAAACCCTGCAAAATAACTTTTACTCTTTTGTTATCAAAGAAAAATGGAAAAGAATTTCCTTACAGCACCCAAAAATCTTCCTTCTTTTAGAAAGATTGCATTCTCAATACTTCCACTTTCACCTCTATCATATATGTGTGGGATATATGGGGGAAAATAACCATCATTTTGATCCAAGTTAAAAAAGAACTTCAAGAAAAACAAGTGGAGACCCAAAGACTTCCCAAATTATATGCTGCATAATGGTGCTGTAAGAACAAAGGATTAGAAGGACTAGGGTTCAAATTCCAATGTATTAATCACATTAAGGACATAGTTCAGTCTCTTAACCTCTATAAGCCACTTACTTCATTTGTTAAATGGAAATAAATAACTCTTCTTACCAGGGTTGTTGAACTAAGGGAGATAATATCTGGAAAAGCAACTGAAACTGTAAAGCTCTGTAGATTTTTTAAGATGTTAAAACATAGACACATATGCATGCATGCATGCATGCTGCACGCGCGCGTGCGCACACACACACACACACACACACACACACACACACACACACACATCTGTTGACAATCTTAGAGGGAAATAAGAATACAACCATGACCAAAAAAAGGAATCAGAAGCAGGGGCTGGTGGCACATACCTGCAATCCCACCACTCAGGTAGCCAAGAGAGGAACAATTCCTCAGGACAGCTTGGGCTACACAGAAAGACTCTTATCTCAAAAAAGGGGAGAAGGGAATGACTTATGGGGATTAAAGCCATGGAACTGGAAATCTAATTGAGAATAACAGGCATTTAGTCATCTGAAAAATTCTTGGAGGCCAAGAAATATTTAAAAAGTATAATTCTAAAGATTTCAAAATTTCCCTGAATTACAAATTTACTAGCAACAAGCTTCCTCACCACTTTCTGCCCAGATTCCTTATCTGTGAAATGGGGATGAGAACACAGTACGCACTTCTCAAGGTTGTCACAAAATTTAAATAAGTAATATTTATAAAGCACCAAGATTGATGCCCAGCATATTTCTAATTTGATGGACATGTAGGGATAGACAGGCACACATTTATTCCATCAGATTTTAACCCCTCATCAGGGGCCATAGTAGAGAAAAGCCAGGTAAGACATGGACCACACCTAAGTGCTGGGCAGACACCACGTGTTCTGACCTCCAGTCTTTCTACTCTAACATGATACCAGCAAGCAAAATGCCAGGATTTTCTTGTATTATTTGTTTGTCTATTTGTTTGTTTCAGGTGGAGAGGGTAGAGAAGGAGGAGGAAAAAAGAAATCTTTTACTGAACCTGGGTTGGCACTGCTTTCCTTGTAAGTGGAACAATATCGCCTTAAGACAACCAACATTAATCACCACTTCTACAGAAACTCATGTTCCTTTTATGGAGACAGCATTTGGGGTTTTACAACATCTAAACCAAAGAAAGAGAGATAGTGTTGCTTTTCTGCCAAACTCAACTGTAAATACAAGGTGATTTTTCCCTTAGTAATCACAGATGAGAACTCTGCTTTTGGCATAAACAGCATAAACGATTCTTGGTTTACATGTTTAAATAAATATACCCAACATGTGCTCCAATTCTCTTCTGCATTTATTTTATCAGAAGCACTGAGTTCCTACTATGTGCCGACCAGTGCTTTGAAATAAAGGGAAAAAATGGAACTCAAATCCTAATCCTTGAAGAAAACAGTTTAACCCCAATCGCAGCTTGACTTTAGGGAGCTGGAAAAACAGAACAGCAGTATCACATGTTAAAAATGAGTATAAAGGAAATCACAACAAAATTAATGAAAGGTGGTAGACAAGATGAGTATTCTGCAAGTCAAAGGAAAGAAAGAGAACTCAAGTCAGATTGGAGTGATCACAAAAGACCTGGCAGAAATGGACATGGAACCAGGAGTCTCCAAACATGGGAACATGATGAGCAGGAAGAAAATGGTTGTCTAGAGGGCGGGTATGTATATATTGTCACCAATAGGCAGTCAGCAAGCTTTCATAGGGCCTCTTATACGCCAATCAGAGTGTGGGCATTGGAGGTAAGAATAGGGAGAGAAGGAAAAATAGGGAGGTTAGAGTTGAGGCCACCAGGACAGTAGTAGGAGATGAAAGTGGGAATATAGGTAGAGTTTACACTTTATGCAAAGTACTAGCTATCGATCTACCTAAGCACTGAAAGAGTAAATTTAATTTCTATTGCAAGGATAAGCATGGCTAAAAGATTATCCAGGTAGTAAGCAACTGGGATTTGGGTGCTAGGAATCATAAGGAAAAACCAACATATGAAAGATGTCTAGAGCACATGGGAAAAATAGGGGAACATAATAACCCAAATATGCATACAACTTTTATTACATATTAGTCAAAAGGTTCCATAAACCTCATAAGTTTATAAAAGTATAACCAAAAGTGATGTAATAGTTGCATAGTGGAAAAAGCAAATGCTATATTACTCTGTACCTCACCAACATTTACCACTAAAGGAAAAAATATAAACAAACAAACAAAAAGAAAGATATCTCAAAGAAGAATGGAAAAGCTAGGGATTAATTACATGTCCCACAGGGTAAACTGAGTAAGGCAACAAGGAGTTTTCAAACCCAAGAGGCTTTGAAAAGTCAGAGATAAAGCTGGATATGGAAGCGCATGCCTATAATCCCAGCAACTCAGGAGGCAGAAGCAAGAGGATCAAAAGTTCAAGACCAGGGGCAGTCTGCATAATTTGGCAAAACTCTATCTCAAAAAGTAAAAAAAAAGAAAAAGGGGGGGGGCTGGAGGTGTAGTTCAGTGATATAGCACTTGCAAAGCATGCAAGCCTGGATTCAACCCCCAGTACAGCAAGAAAGAGGGTAGGAGGAGAGGAGGTGGGAATGGGAGAGGGAGAGGGAGAGGGAGAGGGAGAGGGAGAGGAAGAGGGAAAGGGAAAAAAGTGGTAGATAGGAAACAATGACACAAAAAGAGGAAGTCAGAAAACAAAGAGTAAAAGTTGGCGGTTTCCATTTTAAATATATGGAGAGTTTTGCTGGCAGAACGATATTCAGCTGGAAGGGAGATGGTACTCCTTTGCACAGACATGATAGTAAAGTTAGCAAAATGGAGGGAAACACCTAGAAAGCAGAGGCAGCAAATAAAATCTTAAGATAACCACTGTTAGTGGCATCATGAGGAAGTTGAAAGGTCAGTAAAAAATGACAATGATACAGAGACCATCCAACATGCAAAGTCTACACCATGGAGTTCAAGGGAGAAGAGACTTTCAGAATAAGGGAGGCGGCACATCAGGGGTGCAAAACGCTGCACAAAATTCAAGGAGTTCATCAATAAGAGAAGGACCTAGAATTGCCAAAGAATTGGGTGCTGACCATCTCTGAAAGCCCTGTTCTGACTACTAAATGCCTGCTAAATGAAGACCCTAAAATGAAATGGACTCCTTCCCCAACTTATTTTCCAAAGATCAGATAAGAACAGAAAGACAGATGGGAAAGAGCTGAGGTAACAGCAGGACAAAATGGTGATAGCCATTTTAGTGAAGGATTAAAAGCTAAAATGTCACCATTCAGTAACTCCCCCCATCAAAGCAACACCTATACACCTGAAGATATTAAGGGTTGTTCACACTTTCCTCTCAAAACTTCCAGCAGAGTAGGAGTGTAGCTCAGTGGTACAGTGCTTGCCTAGCATACATGAGGCCTTGAGTTCAATCCTTGGAACTACCAATAAGTAAACAAACAAACAAACAGACCACCATACACACACACACACACACACACACACACACACACCCCTCTTTCAGCAACTCTTCCATGTTTATCAACATATCAAGATCAAGAAACAGTAAATGACCTGAGTGCCTGTGCAGTCCTCTGTGCAGTCCTGTACAGTTTCCTTGTGGACTGGTGTAATACTAGGGCTCTTCTATAAATGACATATTTCAATGCAAGCAACCATGCTGCTTTCTTTTCCATTTAATTCAACAAACACTAAGCATGGACAATGTGCTAGTCCATGATACATTTCAGGCTGTCTGTTTCAATAGGTAGGTTGCTACCCCTCATTAGTAGCTCTAAGAGGTAAAATCAGAAGAGAAATGCAGAGTCATCTTCTTTGCTCTGATAGTCTGCCCTCTCTGGAATAAAGCCCCCAACATCTTCTTTGCTATCATAGAAATGAAAAGAAGAGTCTGTGCAAATGACATTCTCAACTTCAGTACTAAAGAGCCTGGACACCCCTCAGAAATGAGCACCTCCAGCCCTCCAGTGGTTCTCAACTTGCACTGTAAATCAGAAGAGCATTGTTGTTGTTGTTGTTGTTAGGTGCCGTCGAGTCGTATCGGACTCATAGCGACCCTTATAGGGTTTTCAATGGCTGATTGTTTCGGGATTGCCTCAGGAGTGGGTTGCCATGTCCTTCTCCTGTTTTTGTGGTGCTGGAAATCGAACTCGGGACCTCACAGACTGCAGAGCGGTGCTCTACCAACTGAGCTAAATCCCAGCCCACCCAGAAGAGCATGGGCAGCTTTTAAGAAGTACATATGCCCACTTCCTCATCAGAGCTCTGATTCAACTAGTTTAGGGTAAGGTTGTTGTCACTATTGTGTTTTTTGTTTTGGGGGGTATTTTTTATGGTACTGGGGAATCAAACCCAGGGACTCATGTATGCTTTTTGCAAGCGCTTAACCACTGAGCCATACTCTCAGCCCCCATTTTTCACTTTGTATTTTGAGACAAGGCCTTGCTAAATTGCACAGGCTGCCTTTATGTTCCTCCTCCCTGTGGCTCCCAAATCACTGGGATTAAAGGCATGCACCACCACATCTGGCCATCACTATTGTTTTTTGGGCTTTTTTGTTTTGGTTTGGTTTCGTTTTCTTAAGCTTCCTAAGCAAATCTCATATGCAATCAGGGTTAAGAAGCAGTGCACAACCCCAAGTCAGATGCTTCATCAACTTGAGTATGTGTCCAAATCACCTGGGGACCATGTTAAAAGCAAGTTCTAGTGCAGCTGGCCTGCAGTGGGGCCTGACAATCTGCATTTCCCAAAAGCTCCCTGGTAATGCTGATGTTGCCTACCCATGAGCCATAGTTGGAAGAGCAAGGGTACAATATCTAGGCCTCAGTACTTCTCCTCAGCTTTCCAGGTGATTCTGACATACTAATGTTTAGAGGAAAAAGAAGTGACTTTGGAGTCAAACTGACCTGAGTTACAGTTCTGGCCCCAGAACTTCCTAACTGTAACCATGCCCTAACTACTAATCCTTTTTAAGCCTGCATACTTATATACAACATCAGTGTTATGAGTTGAATTGTGCTTCAGAAAAAGATATCTTCAAGTCCCAACCCATACTACCTCAGAATCTGCCCTTATTTGGAAATGGTGTCACTGTAGATCTAACTAGCCAAGGTCATGCTGGAGTAGGGTGGACCCTTAATCCAACACGACTGGTGTCCTTATAAGAAAATGCAAAGGCACACTCAGAGAGAACAGTATGTGACAACAGAGGCAGATACTAGAGGTACACAGCTGCAAGACAGGAAAAGCCAAGGCCTGGTGACAGTGCCAGGAGCTATAAGAAAGGAAAGGAACAGATTCTCCCCCGGTGCCTTGAGAGAACTTGGCCCTGCTGACACCTTCATCTTGGACTCCTCACCTCCACAACTCTAAGAAAATAAATAAATTGTTTCCATCCACCCAGTCTGAACTATTTCGTTATGACAGCCAGAGGAAATGAACATAATGAAGCCCTAGCATCTCTTTTCCAAGCTGTTGAGACTGAATCAGTCTCCAGATGAAAGTGTCCACCCTGTTACCCAAGGCAAGGCAGATTTCCTTGTTAGCAGTTCTAAAGAAGAGCGCCAGGCAATGAACATCCCCCTTGAAGAAGAAATAGCTGCTCAGAGACGTGTCTGGCACCTGCCCACTTGAAGGGCTCTCACAGGCTGCAGCCACGGTAGCTGGAGCCATGCACACCCACTCCAATGCAGGAGCAGTTCTGGCCCAATAGATTCTGACAGGCAGGCCACAGGTTGCCCTGGGCTGAAGGAATGGGTGTCAACACTCAGGCACCTTTCTGGAGAGGGATTATCAGCATGGCTGTTTGAACCCCGGTTCTCACCTACAGACAGCCTGTCACAAGTCCTAAAGGGGGGATTCCAAGCACTAAATATGAAGGACACTCCAAATTCAGTCTACCTTGGTCACTCAGAAGCTATCAACACCCTGAGGGTATTTTTTTTAATAGCTCACCCACTCTCATGCATGCACTTTCTCTCCATCCCCTCACCATGAGGTGTGTGTGTGTGTGTGTGTGTGTGCCCACGTGTAAACAACATATAGACAATATTGGCAAGTCAGCTTTCACTCTTCAGAATACACTTGCTCTTAAACTGCTGTCTTTGGTCCCTTCATTTGGTCATCAGAGAACCGCAAAGGGACTATTATGGGCATGAGGATGCAGAAACAAATACAGTGTAAACTAGACAAAGGGAGGTTCATGGTCTGGTAGTAAGAGAAAAAACAGTTAACAAGCATTTACTAGGTGCTTAGAACACGCCAAATGGGTCACAGCAAGCCTAGGAAACTGAGACTAAGTGGCATTATGTTATCTTTGCAGGGTCACATAGCTATTAAACAAAAGAGGTGTGATTTCAATGACTGGTTCTGAGCCCTGTTCCCTTCCCACAGCTCCCAGGCTATTCCCCATCAGATCACCAATGTAAGCCAAATTTAAGATAGGTTTGGGGTAAGCTAAAGGCCGTGGCCATTTTGCTCCCTTCAGAGCAATAAGCAAGGCATTTCACATATTTTCAAAGAATATCCTGTGTTCTGGCTTCTCCCAGAGAGGAAGGGCTTTTGAATGGTGAGTTGTGTGAAATCATGATCAGGTGAGCTCTGGATATTCAGCCCTCAGGGAGATTCTCACTGATCCCTGAGACTCGGCAACAGAGAAGTCATCCAGGGTAACTCTCTCTTGGTTCATGTTCCATGTCCTATGTACCTTTTTCTTAATAAGTCCTTACTTCACCATATCCATGAGGACCTAAAAATTCTTTTAAAAAAAATGAATAAAATGCCAAACTCCATGTATCTGTAAAACACATGAAAATAGTCACCATCCTACAAACTAGTAAGACAGAGAGTACTCTGAAAGAAAAAACAAGCAAACTACTAAACAGATAATGCATGAAAGAAATACAAATACATAATAAACATATGCAGTTATTTAAACTCATCTGTAACCAGAAATATAAATCAAATTACCAGTAAGATATTTTCTAACCATCAAAACAGTGAAGGCATTTTAAAAATTAACTGCCCAGCATTGATCAGGTGCAGGGGAAATGAACATTCACATTCCATTTTTAGCAGAGTAAACATTGGTAATTTGGCAATACTATTTAAAGCTCTTAAAGAAAATAGTATGCCCTTGAACTATGCCATTCTATTTCTTGGCACTGGTTCTAAAGAAATAATCAGGTATACCAGTAAAGAGCATTCACTTTAGTTACTTATAGAAGGGTAAAACCACTTTAATTGTTCGAAACTAGGCAACTAGTTGAATAAAATATATTCAAATCATATATTTTTCTAGGAAATGTTAAATAACATTACAGATTTTCAATGATGTGCAAAAGTATAAGCTATGATGTCAATATTCAATTATGTAAAAAGGTGTATAGGCACTAAGAAATGAATATTTAAAAAATCTTAACTTGATGTCTAGATAGAAATATGATTTTTTGTACTTTTTATTTTTTCTGAAGCTATAAACAGAAAAAAATACATGCATAATTTATTTATTGTTTTTATTTATTGATTGGTTGGTTGGTTGATTGAGGCAGGGTCTTCCTATGTAGCCCAGGCTGGCCTCCAACTCATTGTGTAGCCCAGGCTCAAACTCTCAGCAAGCCTCCTGCCTCAGCCTCGTGAGGGCTGGGACCACAGGTATATGCCACTACACTCGGATGAGTACGTATTTTAAATCTACTTATTTCAAATCACCACTTTCACTAAGGGAATAATTTCTACGTAAGATAACAGCACTAACATTAATGAAGTACTCTACCATGCTCCTGGCATCATACTAGACTTTAGTGTATCTTATTTAATCCCCATGGCAGTGACACAGGTGTTCAGTGTAACTGTCCTTTTTTAAGACCAAAGAGAGGTTGGGGAACTTGCACAAAGTTCCTCAGCCAAAATCCAGACTGCGCCCCTCCGGTCCTAACACTCTAACCCTAGGACTTCTAGGAGGACAACACAGTGGAGTCCTGAGAATAATTCCACAGCATCTGTGACCATCACAACAGGTTTACATGAAAGGAGGCAAACTAAAGAAAAGAGTAAGGAATATTCAGAATGGCCTATATATTTATGTATATCCCAAAACTTACCTCATATTAATGTAGGTCTTTTTTTAAAACTTCTTTCCTCGTACTTTCCTTTTCTAGTTACTCTTGCAGAATCTTTAGAACCAGCCTCCCCCCACCTAAACATTTGAGGGGTCACTGACAGAAGCCTTGAGAGAAAATACCCCAGAGGAGAGGTACTATTTATCTACCAAACAGAATTTGATGGAAATCTCCTTTTAAAATATTTGCTTTCATCCTACTTTTGTACTCACCAAACAACTTTCTAATCAGGGAGGAGTTCTTAAAGAGTCCCCATGCACCTGAAGGAGTACCCCAACCACATGCCCAATGTCTATCACCCTGTCTTCCCAGCTCCCATCCCAGACACACTTCTAAGTGCCCACTTGTCCTTAGTTTCAGAAAGACTGGAATCCACATCTTCATTGTTCCTTTGGTGTACTTGTTACTCCTAGATCTTTTAGGTTTCTATAATCATGTACCACAGTTCCCTTGGAAGTTTTCATTTAACTTGTTTTGCATATAATAAACATCTCCCCTACGTTCTACAAATAAAGAGCTGCTTCCTTATGCTTTCCATTGCCTCCCTGCAGCCATCTAGCTTTATCCTTCCAGCTACTAAGGTAGCAATTTCCCGTATTCCCTTCAGTTTTTTTAAAGAGAGAACTTATACCTCAAATACAGAAAAATATTTGATTAGAGGACTGGATTAGATTGGCCCCAAATCTCAATCCAGAGGCCCTGTCCTCATGGCTGATACTCACTAACTCCTAAGCTTTGCAGATACATCCCCACACCCATCCACTTGCAACCTATCTCTAATTGAAGCCAGGAAAAGCCAGCTCATCAGGTATCTTAGTCACAAGAAACTTCTCTAGGGAGGATCTGCCCATCCCTGAAACTGACAAGTCCCTTATCAGTGCCTTCCAGAGATATCTCAGTACTGCCAGAATCTTCCACTGACCAGGAATTCATCTTCAAAAGTCTGCAGTATTGAGAGCAACTTGCATTATAACAAGAAGGGGTCCTGCCATGCTGATTACAAGGAATGTAAGAGACCATCCCGGGAGACGTTAGATACCCTTAGCTGACAAAGGTTTCATGAATCCGTATTCTAAAAATATAGACCAAACTCAGACTGTTCTCTGAAAGTTATAAATGAGAAAGGGATGACAAAAGTATGGCATTTCTTGGGTATGAACCCCACATAAAACCAACAGGAGACCAGCTATCCCCGGACCATCTCCTCTGCAGAATGTGCTCACCCCAAGTCCATAAGAGAAACCAGAGCATTTGGAGGCAGCCTATAGAACAATGCCCCTATGAGACTATGTGTGAGAGTCTGTGCAGACACACACTTTCATTTCCCCTGGGTGGATACCAGAAGTAGAATTACTCTAAGCGTAACATTTCGAGGAACTTCCAGGCTGTTTTCCAAAAAGGCTGCACCACTGTATTCTCACGACCCATGCATGAGCACTCCAGGGTTTCCCACCTTTACCATCCTTCTTGCTGCCCAGCTTGTGGACTACAGTCATCTCAGCGGATGTAAAGAGGTGTATCACTGGCTAATTAGCCTAATGGCTAAGGATGCTGAGTGTCTTTTCATGTGCCTTTTGGCTATTTATATACCTTCTTTAGAGAGATGCCTACTTAGATCCATTGGCAAAGTCAGTGAAAGTCTGAATCAATAAATGAAGATATACACATGGCCTTCTTTTCAAGTCTTGATTTGTCTGAGCATCTTTGATATTGGGAGATATAGAAGGGAATACAAGAGTTCCTTCATCTGATTCCCCTTTGCCACAATATATGGAATTACATGAATAGTCTCTCCTCAGCGCAGCACAGGGATGAGGGCACTGTGCTCCTCATTCTATAATTTTAACCTATCATTTACTGGGAACCCACTATACTCAAGGGGTATGGGGATAAAGAAAGCATGTTAAAAGTGCTCAAAAAATCTGTTAAGCCAGGCATGGTGGTACATGCCTGTAATCCCAGCTGCTGGGAAGGTGGAGGCAGAAGGATCACAAGTTCAAGGCCAGAGGCAGCTTGTGCAATTTAGCTAGAACCTGTCTAAAAATAAAAAAATAAAAAGGGGCTGAAGATGCAGCTCAGTAGTAGAACACTTGCTTAGCATGTGAGAGGCCCTGGGTTTAATCTCTATTATTGAGGGAATTAAAAAAAAAAAAAAAAAAAGACAAAAAAATCCTTTATTAAAAGAAGCAACAAGCCCAGAAAGGTAAACTGACATGCCTAAGGTCACTTAAACTGGGTGGGAGAGCCTACATCTTGATGTCTAAGCCCAACTATCACAGTCCCCTGAGGGTAGGAGAAAAGAAAATCACAAGCACTGTCTGGCCTTGTAGGGGAAAAGTCCTCTGGGGCCCACGATGGGCCCAAGTTCAGCAACTGTCCGATGGGCCCAAGTTCAGCAACTGTCCGTGAGTAGTCAGGGCTGGCACCTCCAGCTGCAGGGCCAGCCTTTCCCCCATCTAGAGGCCCAGGGACAGATATCTGAGGTACACAGTGAAACCTGTAGCCCACACACTGTCTCTGCTTAGGCAGAAACCTGTCACCAGAGAGCAACAGATTTAAATAGCAGGGCAGGAGCTTAGGCAGTCCTGGCCTGACACAGGCTACAGAGTAGCTGGAGGCCACAGCCCCCCACTGAGGCACATCTGCTCCGCTGAGCCTGCAAGGCAGGGCCTAGGCTGCAGGGCAGTGTCTGCACACCAGCTGAGCCCTGGTCAGGCCAAACTCTAGGCAATGCCTCCACAGGCCCAGCTGAGCCCAGGCTCAAGCCCAGCCAGGCTTGGGCCTCCACATGCCACATCAGCCCAGGGCAGCTCTGGAGCCTCTGGTTAGCATCTGTTGATGCTCATTATCAACCTGGCTGAACACTCAGGACACAGGGTTCTGACCTCCTGCCTGTTCTGCACCAAACTCTGTCCCATCTTTCCCCTCTCTGAGAGCATCCAGAAGATGTTCACTACACACACCAAACCTGAATTTGGGTGCCCTTGATATAACTGTTGTTGTCATTAGGTGCTGTTGAATACGGTCTGACTCATAGCGACCCTATGTACAACAGAGCGAACCCCTCCCTGACACTGTGCTGTGCCCTGCACTATGACAGTGCTTCTCTGCTATCCATACAGTTTTCAATGGTAGATTGTTTGGGGAGTGGGCTGTCAGGTCCTTCTCCCATTTTTTCCAGGCAAATGATTGAGCCCAGGGCCTCTGAGAGCACACAGCAGCACTCTACCAACTGAGCTAAACCCCAGTCCCATGATATGTCTACCTAACATAAATGGTATAACCTGGGTCTCAGTGAGGCCCAGCTGCTCATGTCTTTCACAGCCTCCTCTGTGACTCTGGTAGCCACATAGGCACAGGAGGAAGAAGTAACTTCCCCCTGGTTCCCCTTACATTCCTGCCAGGAGCCCACAGCCTTGAGCTCCCCCTCCACCTGTGTGTGATTGAGTTCCTGGGTTCCACCTCTGTCACGTGTCTTCAGAGTAGGGCATAACTCTCATGTTTCACATGCTACCAGCAGGCCACCTTGTGCTACATGCAAGTGAAGAATGAATATAGTATGCTCAGAATAAAAGTGAGTCAGTTGTGATATACCTAAGCTACCCACTGACAAGCCAAGTTCCTGGACCTAGATTCTGAATATCATGGCCTTTCAGATGTATACTCTCCCTGGTTTCTCCCACATTTCCCACCTCCTGGGCCTCCCATATGGAAAAGACCTTGGGTTTTTGCTCCACAGACCAATCCTCAAAGGACCAGGATCTGTAAGTCCCTGATACCTCAAGTCAAGTGGGTCATGGAGCGTGCAAGATAAGAGTTGAGCCCAAAGAGGAGGCACAGGGTGGAAGACCACATGTTCTGATTTGCCTGGCTGGTCCCAGTTTATTTCTGTTTTCCTGGTGTCATTACTAACACTGCCCCATTTGCTCTCCCAAGTGTCCTTGTTTGGACATTAAATTAGATGGTCATCCTGGGGACAGGCCAAACTGAGAATGACCTCTGTGCCCTGGAGCCTAGGATCTGTGCAACAGGAGGAAACAGCCATGCAGAAGCAGCTGTAACCAAGCCGGCCAGCTCGCCCCCAGACCTGGAACCAGGAAAAGGGCATCTCTGGGCAGCAGATCCAGTCTGAAAGCTGAGGAGACTGGGCTGCCCTCGCCACATCACCAGCTCTGAATTCTAAGAGCAGCTGCAAGAGCGCTTATCCTACTCTCCACCCTGGCCCACAGAGTACATGCAGGCCCACACGTCCCCAGAGCTCCTAGGCACAAGCCACCAGGAGCCCCAGCCCTGGCTCAGCCACAGCCTCACATCAGGGTGTCAAATGACTAAGACACCAGCCTTTGACCTGACACAGAGGCAGAGCAGGCTCTGCTCCTCTGACAGGTCATACCTACCACCTCTGAGCCTTCTCCACCTTGTTCTGAACCCTCAGGTTGGCCCCAAGAGAGCAAGGTGAAGCAGGTTGGCAAGGGGGCTGTCCTCCAAGCTCCTCTCATCCAGATGTGCCTGAGAGGGCCAGGGGCGGGCAGCCCAGTGCTTTCTTCAGGGCCCACTGAACAGCTGCCCTCCTCTGCCGTCTAAGCACTAGTAAGCAGGGTCCCAGAGACACCAGAGAGAGCCCAGTGAAACTCCCAGGAAGGCTGGGAGGAAGGGAACCACACATGGGGCCCACAACAGCTTTGGCTTAAGGAAAAGAAAGGATTTTGATTTCTGGCCCAAGTCTACAAGAGAATCATCCACCTCTCCACCAGCACACTACCAGGAGACAAACCTGAACATTTTGGCATGCTTAGAAAGGTACAAACACATGAAGTGAGGCTCCCCTACTCCCACGATTGTACAGTTTCATGCAACTTGCTACTAAAAACGTCCACACAGGCTGAGCTGGAGCTCCAGATGATGACTCTTAATGTTGCCACTGAGATCTCCCCTCATCCTTCCTTCCCTCAGCCTACCTTCCCCTCTGTGTTTTCTATCTCCAAGAAAACTCATCTACTTCCAAGGTCTCAACTCCAAACCCTGCAGTGATGTCTATGAAGCCATCTCAAATCCAGAATGCCAACTGGCCAAGTGCCTGTGTATGGCCTCTCCATGGACAACTCCAGAGCACTGCAAACTCCATGAATTCAAATTCACTACTCCAAGCCTACCCTCTTAAAGCCTGTTCTTCCATGTTGTCTGCTGCAGTTTATAAATGGCATTGCCATCCACACAGATGAAAAACTTTCATCTTTACCCTCGCCATCAAACCCTGCTCAGTCCTCTGATCTCTAATATTCCTAATCTGAACACCTCCTATCTGATATACTGATCTAAATGCCTTTCCCCATCCTATCCATTCCTTGTCACTCCCATAGTCTCTGCCCTGGTTCAAGCCCTCCTCATCTCCTCCCAGGAATGTTGCAGTGACAGCTTCCTTATGGGACAGACATCTCCACAGTAATTCTCTCAAACAGTAATTGAATATCCTAAAAACAAGGACTCCCAGCTCCTTCCTGTGTAGGTAATATATACACAAACAAGTTGAGAACTTCTAATCTTTGTTGTTTGCACACAGTCTTGGCTCTTACTTCACTACATTGCCTCCCAGCCACTCTACTCCATCCCTCCTAGACATCCCACATTCTAGCTCTACCAGCCTGCTTACACTTCCTGAGAACTTGGTCTGTTTACACACTCTTCTGCCTTCAACCTTCTTCCTCTTCTACTTTGTCCATCCCCAAGAGGCAGTTCAGTTAAATGGTAAAGACTAGGAGCAAATCTGTCTTAGTGCTCAGATCGACATGGGAGGACTTTGAATCCTGGCTCTGACATTCAGTAGACATGTGACCCTGGGTGTCAGTGTATGGCCTAAGTATCTGAGAAGCTCACTTGGTTTTCCCCAAAACAGAAATAGGAAATTCTCTCTATAAGTATATCTTTGGAAGAAAACACTGAGATATGTTACAGATAAAGGCATCTTAGCAGAGAATCCTCCTGCCTAGGTGGCATGTGTTTTCCAAGTTCTACTGGAGGAACAAATGATAACTAGTATGGACACCTATGATGCTCATGCAGAGCTTCTCCAGCACTAACTTCTAGAGTGTGGAGGCTGGACTTGTGCTGTCTCTTCTCCAGAGGTCAAATACTCGGACCCAAAGACATCCTGCTAAGAGCCAAGCTGTTCAGCTTGGACCAACAATGGGAAGCTGAGTCTCCCCAGATACTGCCTAGAAAAGAACACAGCACCAGAATTGAAACCATCCATGGTCTTTGCCATATCTACCATGATTTAAAAAGAAACACACACCCCTGTATACAAAAGCCCTGACCTCTATCTCACTGAAGATGATGATGACTCTAGTGCAGAATACCTGGTTTAGTGACATCTAAATCTTTAGCCCAAGTTAAAGCATATTTGAAGGGTAACTAAATTCAGATTTACTAAATAGTTTGGGGGTACACACCACATGCCAGGCACTTCCATCATATAACTTCAGTAGCCTAAGTTCTCCAAAATCATCATCCAGCTCCTTGCCTAGTGCTGGTACAGATGTGGCCACCTTCTCCCTCATCTGGTATCTGAATTAACTGGTATGCTCAATGGCTTCCTCAGCATGCTCCTGTCACACCACCTTGACTACTGTGAAAGCATTCTACAGCTAAAAGAAGAGTTATTACTGCAATGGTTGTTGTTGTTAGGTGCCACTCAATCAGGAAGGTAGTGTTTATGGAGCACTTGCAATGGGCTAAGTGTATACATACATACATACATACATACATACACACACACACACATATACACACACATATTCCAGCTTTACTGAGTCATAATTTATATACATCTCACTCATTTATAAGTATTGTTAGTATATTCACAGAGTTGTGCAAGCACACAACCAGTTTTAGAACATGTTACTCATTCTAGGGGAGAAAATGCCAAACCCTCTAACAGCCATTCATTCAAATCGTTTTTCTCTTAAATCTTCTAGTCTTGGGTAACCACTATTCTACTTCTTGTCACTATAGACTAGTCTATTCTGGGCATTACACATAAATGGAACCATACAATATGTGGTCTTTTACGACTGTCTTCTTTCACTTAGGATAATGTTTATAAGACATTCACATTGTGCCATGTATTTCATTCCTTTTTATTGCCAAATAATATTCCATTGTACTTATATATCCATTCACCAGCTGTTGGATATCTGGGTTAGTGCCACTTTTTGGTCATTAAGAATAATGAATATTCATATAGAAGTTTTTATATAGACATGTGTTTTCATTTCTCTTGTATTTCTAGGAGCAAAATTGCCGAGTCATTAAGTATGTTGACTCTTATGAAGAGCTGTCAGATCATTTTCCACAGTGGCTGTGTCATCTCGTCCTCCTACTAGCAATGTATGAGAGTTCAAGTTTCTCCACATCCTCGCCAATGCTTATGATTGTCTACCTTTTTGATTACAGCCATCACAGCAGATATGAAGTGGCAACTCACTGTGGTTTTAATTTGCATTTCCTGATAGCTAAATGATGTTGAGCATCTTTGTATGTGCTTTTAGCCACCTGTGGATCTTCTTCAAAGAAACATCTTGTTAAATCTTTTGTGTGATTTTAAATTGGATTGCTTACCTGTTTATTAGAATGACAAAAGCTTTTTGCATATTATACATACACAGTTGCTTGATATAGTTTAGATCTAAAATGTTTTCCAAAGGACCATATGTGAAATGCTTGGATCTCAGCCTGTGGAGCCATTGGAAGGTGGTGGAACCTTCATGAGGTGGAGCCTTGTGGAGGAAGTTAGCTCAATGAGGGCATGCCCATGAGGGGAATGTCTCTCTTTTTACTTCCCAGTGGTATAAGGTAGACAGGTCTCCTCTGCCACATGTTCCTGCCATGATATATGCTGCCACAGGCTCAAAGCAACCAGACCAAGTGACCATGGACTGACATTTCTGAAACCGTGAGCCCAAATAAACCTTTCCTTCTTTTAAGTTGATTCTCAGGTATTTTTTCACAGTGATGGGAAAGCTAACACACTAAAAAATCAGAGTTATGACTTATTTTTTCCTCCTATTCTCTAGGCTGCCTTTTTATTTTCTCAATAGCATCCTTTACAGCACAAATTCTTTAATTTTGATCACATATCAATTTTAACTATTTTTGCTTTTATCACTTATATTTTTTAATGTCATATCTAGGAAGCTTTTGCCTAGTCAAATGTCAGAACCATTAATTCTTATAACTTCTTCTAGAGTTTTATAGTTCTCTTACACATATGTCTGCAATTAAATTTTCAATTATGGTATATGATGTGAGGAAGGGGTCTAATTCATTCTTTGCATATGTATAGCCAGTATTCTCAGCACCATTCATTGATGAGACTATTATTCCCCCATTGCATTGATTTGGTACATTTGTTGAAAATCAATTGCCCATAAATGTCAGGATTTATTTCTGGACTTTTGATTCTTTTGCAGTAATGTATATGTTTACACTTGTAGTAAGTTTTGAAATAAGTAAGTCTGAGTCCACCAGCTTTGTTCTTTTTCAAGATTGTTTTGGCTATTTTGGGCCCCCTGAATTCTCATATGTATTTTAGGATTAGCTTGTCAAAGAGTTACCTGCAACTTTGATACAAGTTGCACTGAATCTGTAGATCAAGTAGATCAATTGAGGTTATTGAGGTTTTTAGCAAAGTTCAGTCCTCCGATCTATGACCTTAGAATATCTTTTAATTTACTTGTTGTTGTTGTTAGGTGCTGTCGAGTCATGTCCGACTTATAGCAACCCTCATAGGGTTTTCAATGGCTGACTGTTTCGGGATTGCCTTGGGAGTGGATTGCCAGGTCCTTCTCCCATTTTTGTGGTGCTGGGAATTGAACTCGGGACCTCAGAGACCGAAGCGCAGCGCTCTACCAACTGAGCTAAATCCCAGCCCAAAATAGAACTGTCATTGTTGTTGTTAGGTGCTGTGGAATCAGTATCTGACTCATAGCGACCCTCATAGGGTTTTCAATGGCTGACTATTTCGGGATTTCCTTAGGAGTGGATTGCCATGCCCTTCTCCCATTTTTGTGGTGCTGGGAGTTGAACTCGGGTCCTCAGAGACTGCAGCACGGTGCTCTACCAACTGAGCTAAATCCCAGCTTAATTTACTTAGGTATTTATAAATTTATAAATTATAAATTCACCAATATTTTGTACTTCGAAGGATAAAAATTGTGCTCTTTTGTTACATTTATTCCTGAATATGTTGTTCTTTCTCAAGCTATTATAAATAGAACTGTTTTCTTAACTTCACTTTCAGATTGTTCATTGTTATGTATAGAAATAGAATTGATCTTTATTTATTGATTTAGTGTCTTAAAACCTGGCTAAAATTGTTTTTGAGCTTTAATACTTTGCATTTTGTTTTGTAGCTATATACAAGATCAAACAGAAAGTAGCCTTAGCTCTTCCGTTTCAATCTAAGTGTCTTTTATTTCATTTTCTTGGTCAATTGTTACATTTACCATCTCCAATATAATGCTGAACAGGACTGAAAGCAGACATCCTTGTCTTGTTCCTGACCTTAAGAGAAAAGCATTCGGTCTTTTATCATAATGTTTGATATTAGCTGTGGGTTTGCACAGATGCTCTTTATCATGTGAGAAGTCCCCATCTATTCCTATTTTGCTATGCATTTATATCATGGAAGATTGCTAGATTTGTCAATGCTGCTGCTTCTGCATCTATTGAGATGATAATGTGGTTTCTGTTCTTTATTCTATGAATACAGTGCATTATATCTACTGATTTTCAGCTGTTAAGCCAACCTTGCATTCCTGGCATAATACCCACTTGGTCATGGCATGTAATCCTCTTTATATGTTGCTGGATTTGGTTTGTCAGCATTTTATCGCGGATTTTTATATCCATATTCATAAGGGCTATTGGGATATAGTTTGTTTTTCCTTGTGATGTCTTTATCTTGTTTTGTTGTGAGGGTAATACAAAAGGGGTAGCGTGAATACTACTTGAATACATGATTTTACTTAACCTTCACTCCGAAGGTGTGTGATGGGCACTAATATTAAGTCCCATTTATCAGATGAGGAAATATAAGCTCAGGAATATTAACTTGCCCATGGTTACACATCCAGTAAAGGAGCAGAGCCAGAACTTAAATGCAGATAGCCCTGACCCTTGACCTGTACTGTCATGATGAACTTAGTCCTACGGGCTGACTAACAAAAGTCAGCCAGTGGGCTAACCAGATTTTAGACCATGGTAACTTGTCATAACATAACACCAATTGAATTCATTGGTGATAGCTTACTTAGCTCAATGCTCCACATAAGTGAATCATTCACTGTCAACAATGGCACCTTAGAATAATTGGTAGTGGAAGTGATTTTCAGACAACTAAAACTAAACCCAAGAGCCAATCCAAGAAAAACTAACGAGAATGCACACATATGCATGTATGCCCCCTCCACACTCCTACCACTTAAAAATACCTCAGATAAGCATTGTTGTTGCTGTTGTTGTTAGGTGCTATCAAGTCGTATCTGAC
The DNA here is from genome assembly GCA_007922755.1 of Pedetes capensis. Classification (NCBI taxonomy): domain Eukaryota; kingdom Metazoa; phylum Chordata; class Mammalia; order Rodentia; family Pedetidae; genus Pedetes; species Pedetes capensis. Next base: position 192,800 of record VMDO01001001.1, read on the forward strand.
TCATAGCAACCCTCATAGGGTTTTCAATGGTTGATTATTTTGGGATTGCCTCAGGAGTGTATTGCCACATCCCTCTCCAATTTTTGCAGTGCTGGGAATCAAACCCGGGACCTCAGAGACTGAAGAGCTGCACTGTACCAACTGAGCTAAATCCCAGCCCAAGATAAGCATACAAACATATTATTTCAGGTACACATTAGTAAGAAAAAAAAAACTGTCAAAGATTGGCTTTCTAAGGATATGTTTTTCTACTGCTATTAAACTGCATCTCGGGCACAGGATCAGCACAGTTGTAACACAGAAGGATAAACATGTGAGACAGCTGGGCCTTAAGTTTCATTTTACCAAGAAGTTCTTCAAGGTAAGATGATCTAAAAGAAAACATCCTGGGCCCTGTGCCTCCGTTTCTTATCTATGAAGTTAAAATAGCTGCCCTTATTATTTCATCAGAATATTGTAAATGTGATTTTAAAGAATGGTAAGGGGAGGCCTTCTAGAGATAAAAGATGGATTTATTATTACCAAAGGCTCTACCAACTCAAGCACTTTTGCAGGTCTGCCATGTGCCAAGTACTCTGCTAAAAGCTGGAGGTATAGAGATATCCAAGTCGCATCACCTGCCCTTGGAACATTCTCATGAAGATAGACAGACAGACACACACATTAAAATTGAGTCTGACAGTTGTTTCCACAACTTTAAAAAGTCTGACAAATGCTTTGACAGAAGGTTAAATAATATGGTATGGAGACACAAAAGAGAGAACAACTAGATCTGTCTATGGAGACTAGAAAAACTTCAGAGAAGGTGGGACACACACACACACACACACACACACACACACACACACACACACACACACACGGTCTTGAAGGTCCAGTAGGAATTTATAGGCAGAAAGGAGGAAGAAGAGTGCAAGAGTGCTCCAGATACCAGGAAAGCCCACTCCCTCTTTGCTACTGTTACTTAGAACCAAAACTACCTTCCATAGCAGCCAGGCAGCATGTGGGGACAGCAACTCCTGAGAATCTCATGGTCCAATTCTGCCACAGAACTCTGAGGCAGCACACAATGGGCAGGAGCTTGGGCTCTAGAGCCAAACTGATAAAAGTCTCATAGCATAGATGCAGCAGTCACTAGCTATGTGACCCTGGGCAACTCACTAAACTTTTCTGAGCCATGGTTTCTTCATCCGTAATATGGAAATAATAATCATAGCCATTCATAAGAGCTAGAGGCTTAAGTGAGTTAATGTTAAGTGTTTAGAAGAGCACCTGGCACACTGCAAGCAATGGAGAAAAACTCATTACTGTGAGCCCTTGTCAGAACACCTGCCCTGGTCAGCCCAAGCTTTACTAAAAGATGTGCATGTTTCAAAAGATCTCTATCGCAATGCACATGCTCAGTCTATCTGACAATTCCCTTTGCCTAACAATGCCCATAGTTGCTATCTAAGGACATATGGGGACTGAGAGAATGCTTCCTAACACACATGGTTCATAATCCAAGTGACCAAAATAGCATCTTTCATAATCAGGATCATATCACCATTGCTCTTTGTGTGTTGCCGTGAGACAGAAAATACAAGGACACATCTTAGGATAGAGATTGCAGTAACAGTTGAATAAATATGCGATCCGATACCTCACATCTGGCATGTTATCCTCCCCAATACCTTTTTCACAATCAAATATGTTTAAGGCCATGGCTATGTTATAGGTACAAATGTCTTTATCAGGACATTAACGTGCCCCGAACCTCTCTCAATAAAAGCAGTCATAAACAACAATCTCTGCTAAGCTGTCATGGAAGCTACTGTGTTTGTAATAGAACCATTCATCTAGGAGACAGTTGCCAAAGCCTATCTCCACACAATAGCCAGCTACTCACAGCACAGAAGCATACTCAGGAAGAAGGCAGGCAAGAATGAGTAATTGGGGCCTTTGTAAAGGGCTGAAAAAAGCTCAGCTTATTTACATATGTTAAATATTATCTTAGAAACTGCAATGCCTTGAGATAATTAATTGTATTTCCTTCAGAGCATTCTCTTTTCAGGTAGCCTAAAAGTTCCTCTGGACTGGGAATGTACAGGATTTGCCTAGCACACCACCAAGCCCTGGGTTTGATTGCTAGCACCTCAAAAAGAGGAAAAAAGTTCCTTTGCCTTTGTGAAAAGAACAATATTTGACAGAAATTTTTCGGCTAATGATCAATTTCAATGCCTGAGAAAAAAGGCTACAAAGCTGCAAAGAATTTTTTTTTAAATAAATTGAATGTCCTGGGCAGCAGGTTTCACTGTCATACCTTTAAAGCCAAGAGGGAAAGGGAATATATGGATAGAGGAAGAGACTTGAAAGAACTAAGATCCATATGGGCTTTAAAGAACAAATTTGACTTTATTATTTACCTGGAACAGAAGCATTTGAGGAAAGAGAAGGTCAGTAGACAGAATAATCTGCAGGGTACGGATAACAAAAACATCAAGTAAATGAAACACATCTGTGATGAAACATAATTAATGATTATAGTCAAGTGAGAATTTGCAGCACACTGTAAAGTCCCCAGAGTGTTTTCATACTCTAAACCCACCTACCTCTGCCCAAAGGCAGTACAAGTAAGAGATTACTTGCCAGGAATCTGTTATAAAGAATAACATGTCATCAGAAAAACTACTGGCATTTTTCAAACAAAAGCCAAACTACTGGCATTTTTCAAACAAAGGCCCCAACCCTCCAGGAACAAACCATGTCCACTCTCAAGTACAAGTTGGACAATAAACACTGGCTCCAGAGATGTACCTTCGCTCCCTTGTTTGTGCTGAGTCTAAACACTTGAAAAATGGATGTGAATGCTTTCCCCTTCCTCTCCCATCACCATTTTACCACAAGGCATGATGTAAGAATAATGTGACTGTTAGTCTGGAGAGCTGACTGACAAACCCAAGTGGCCGGACACCTGTTGAACTCCCAGACCGATGTCCTAAAGCCTATAATAAGAACGCCCTGTTCTGCTTCTCTGCCCCAGCACAGCCACTCTGACCACCTGTCCCTCAAGCTGAGCACCACAGCCACTCCACATGGAAAGAAGAGCTGTTCTCGGAACCCTGCCCTCCCGCTCCACGATCACAGTGTGGCTCCTGACCACCCCTGGGGACACTGTACCCAAGCACTACGGTTTTCTTTCTATTTCTTGCTATTTTCCATGCTTTTGTTTAATGAGTATTTCTTACTCAAAGGAAAAAATAAACTAGATATAATTATCTCATTCCCTTGATTCTAAAGTAACATATGTTCACTATTAAAAATCCTATTAATACAGAATCTTAGAATAGAAGTGAGTCCCCTTTAATCCCCTCTCCCTACAGCAACCACTATAGTATGCTGTAAATACCTCCAGGCTTTTTTCTATGATCCTACCCACACATTTATGCATTTAGAGTTTACTGAGTTGAATGTTGTCAAAAATAGCACCTTAAAGAGATTAATGGAACACTATTATCTTTATCATAATAACAATAATTAATATTTTTAAAACACCACTTTAAACCCTTACTACCATTGGAACAGCTGGAGTTTAGCTCAGTTGGTAGAGTGCTGCTCTGCACTCTCTGAGGCCCTCAGTTCAATCCTTTGCACTGTGCAAAGCAGTACTTGGCAATCCACTCTTTTTTTTTTTTTTTCCTGCAGTACTGGGGGTTGAACCCAGGCCTCCCGCCTACATGCTCTGCAAGTGCTGGGCCACTGAGCTGCATCCTCAGCCCATTTTTTTTACTTTTTGAGACAGGGTCTCTCTAAGTTATGCAGACTGCCTCTGATCTCGAACTTGTGATCCTCCTGCCTCCACCTCTCAAGCCACTGGGATTACAGGCATGCACCACAGCGCCTGGCTGCAATCCACTCTTGGTAATCCCAAAACAATCAGCCACTGAATACCCTGTGAGGGTCACTATGACTCAGACCTGAGTGGATGGCACCTATCAACATCATCATCAATAGAATAATATACACATAAATAACAATAATAAATTGGAGACCCAATCCCGGTGAAAATGAAAGGTCACAGCTAGTGGAGCAAAGAACTACAAGTAGGAGTTGGTAGAAGACTAGATAGACACGTCAGAATGTGGGGCTGTGCTGCTAAAAACACAAAAGTCCATCCCCTCCCTCTTCTTTTTCAACCCTACAGAGGGCCTCTGCTAGGGGGCTTGACACACCTCTGCCCACCAACAGTCTCCCATTGGTCCCTTCCATCATTTGTGACTCTGATCCATAAAATCTTGCTCTGGATCTCCTTCTATCCCCATGTTTATCCTCTTCTTTGGCAGAAACCCTTAGAAAGGTGGGTACAATTCAATTCCTTCCTTAACTAAACACCCCTGTAGCTTAATCCTGCATGATGGCTTTCCAACATTTCCAATAGGCTCTAAACATGCTTACTCATCCCAGAGTGTTATCTTTAGAATTTGGCTCAAAGCCCTTTTTCATATATGATTGCATTTTCTCTGAACATTGTTAAGAAGTAGGGAGTAATATATTGACTTATTGCCTCATTCTACTCATCATAGAGAACTAGAGCTTCTACAACTGGTCCAATGATATATCACAAGTACAGTTTAATACTAGCTAAAGACTTTGGAACCGAGCGTCCTCGCTCTTTCACCCTTTGGCCTGCAGCTGTAGCCCTGTGGCATCCGATCCCTTCAGATCGTGGAAGCTAAGCAGGGTTGGGCCTGGTTAGTACCTGGATGGGAGACCGCCTGGAACACCAGAAGCTGTAGACTTGGGAGAAGGACCTGGCAACCCCCTCCCAAAAATCAATCTGCCATTGAAAACCCTATGAACAGCAGAGAAGCACTGACAATAGTGTTTCCCCTGGTGTACAGAGGGTCGCTATGAGTCGGACACCGACTCGACAGCACCTAACAACAACAACAACAAAGACTTTGGGGGGGCTGAGGTTTAGCTCAGTAGGTAGAGTGCTGTTCTGCACTCTCTGAGGACCTGGTTTCCATCCCCAGCACCACAAAAATGGGAGAAGGACATGGCAATCCACTCCCAAAGCAATCCTGAAACAATTAGCTATTGAAAACCCTATGAGGGTCACTATGAGTCAGACCCAACTCAACAGCACCTACCAACAACAAAGTGTTTGGGAAGAGGAAGGCAGGGAATGTTAGCATTTTCCTCTGATTCCAAAGTTTCTTCTTCCCACCAATCTGCCATCTGCTTTTCATTAGGTCCATATTATTCATTTCTATCAACTTCTTTCCATCCATAGCATCATGTCCTCAAAGACATTCCTCCAATATCTGAGTTACTTTGGTGCTTTATTTACAAATAAGACTTGGGACACTTTACTCCTATGAACTTCAACAACAGTGTAATTAACCAACCTAACACAGATGAACCTTACAATGCTACATTTCTTCATCTCCAATGGCCATCACCCACATATACATCAGTTGACTGCTTTTATAGCCACACCTCGAAACTCATCACTTGATCTCTCAGAGACTCAGAGACTGCCTCCCCTGTACATAACCATGGCCTCCCATTCTGTCTCCTGTCCTACACACAGCAGGACCTGTTGGCAGCATGCCTATGACTTAGTCCCTCTAGCTTCACTGTGTCCCTGTCCCACCCGGATAAATGCACTCACTCACTTGATAGCTCCCAAACCCTAACACCGTCAAGCTACGGACAAACCCAGTGACATTCTGGTGAAGAAAAAGACATCATTAATCATGACAATGATCTCTCTTAAAAGTAATACTCTCCACCTTATACAAAATTTAATTCAAAATATATCACAGATTATAATGAATGTAAAACATAAAACTTTTAGAATAAAACAAAGGAAAAATCTTTCAGGACTCAGGTCTAGGAAAGGAGTTCTCAGACATGACACCAGAAGTGTGAGCCACAAAAAAGAAAAGTAATAAATTGGACCACACCGAAAATTAAAATTTTTGCTCTGTTAAAAGTTTTACTTTGCCAAAAGGTATTTTTGTTGTTGTTGTTGTTCTTGTTGACTGGCTGGCTATGCTTTTACCCATGTGAAGAGGATGAAATAAGCTACAGACAAGGAGAAAATATTTGCAGACCACATATCCCACAAAACACATGTATCTAGAACAGAGAATCCCCTAATCTCAATAGTAAGAGTGTAAGTAGTATACTCCAATTATAAAAATGACAAAAGATGGGAACTGACACTTCATTGAAGAAGATATACCAATGGCAAGTAAATACATGGAAAGATGTTCACATCATTAGTCACTAGGGAAATGCAAATTAAAAACATGAGAGAGCAATACATACCTAATATAATAGCTAAAATAAATAATAATCATAATATCAAATGCTGGAAAGAACACAGAGAAACTAGATTGTAGATGCTGGTACTCTTGAAAGTATTTGGGCAGTTAGAAAAAGACTAAATATACAAATACCATGTCAATTTCTCCCTGGGCATTAAGCTCACAAAAAGGAAAACTTAGGTTCATACAAAATTGGAATGACAAAAAATTGGAATCAGCCCAGATGCCCTCAAACAGGTCAATGGTTATATAAGTTATGTACATACACATCATAGAATACCTGTCAACAATGAAAAGGGACAAAGTACTGATATGTACAACAATTTGATGAATCTCAGGGAATTATGCTGAGCTGGGAAAAAAGGCTGCATTTAGTATGTATGATTTCATTTATATAACATGTTCAAAATGACAAAATTCTAGAAATGGAGGCAGACTGTTGGTTTTGAAGTTAGGGATAAGGTAGGGGAGAGGAGGACAGTGTTCGATGGGGTCCTGGGGCCACCCAGGGATCCTGGTGGTACAGAAACTGTTCTGTGTTCTGACTGTGGTGGACAGCATTGTACATAACACAGATGAGCACATGCACATGGGCTCACCTGCAAGTAAAAATGGGGAAAGAGTAAGAACAGTGGGTGTGTCAACATCAACATCCTGGTTTGCAAAACTATATAGTTATGCAAAATCTAACCACTGAGGGGAATAAGCAAAGTGTACAAAGGATCTCCTTTGGTATTATTTCTTAAAACTGCCTGTGAATCTATAATTATCTCAGTAAAATTTTCATTAAGAAAAGAAAGTAAGCAGTACTGTCTAATTTCCCTTAGGCTCTTCATTGCTTGGCAATTGTTTTGATCTCCCCTGTCCATCTAGATCCAATTCCCCATAATGACTATACTAAGCCTGCTCTACTTTACAAAAATCCATGGCCCACCTCAGCCTATGTGGTCTTAATCTTCATCAGAAGGTAGCAATCATTAGGCCCTCCCTCAACCTTCCACCCATCTTCTTTCACTATGCATGGGAACAAAAGAAGCTCTACTCCCTGTAATGTCTCTTCTGGCTTTTGCAACTCACAAATTCCTCTCCTCAACTAACCAAATGGCCAAGTGTCCCCAATGACCTAAAACAAGTCTTCTCCTGACTTGGCATATCCTTCAAGACACATCTCTTTCCACGCACGGCCAAAGCCCTCCAAAACTTGGTTGTGGTAACATTTCTTCTTGGTAGAGTGGGAGGACAAGGTAAGCAACAAAGCAAATGTAGTTAATAATGCAAGAACTACTGCAAGTGTTAGTCTCATGTGTTTCTTCTACTAACTCAAAAAATGTGGTCTTATCTGCTTGAACCCAGACTGCAGCCCAGCCCTGTGCCTCTCAAACAGGCTGATATCTATATTACCCAGGAGGCTTTTGGAAACAGTTCCCAGAGCATACTCCCAAAGAGTCTGAGTATTTGCCATTTTTCCCCCTCCACAAGTGCTTCTGTTGACGGTGGTCTGGCTCAGGAACCACTAACCTGTTTCCTTTTCTCTGAAAAAAGCAATCTCTTTGCTCTCCCCACAGCTTCAAATATTCCATTTAAACCCTTTGCCAGTTTTGCCCTGAGCAACACAAGCCATCATCACCATCCTCACAGTTTGGGGAATCACTTCTCCCACAGGGAGTCCCCACACAGCCCCTGCCTCTCCAATGTGCCTGAGCTCTATGGATGAATTTCCACCTCCCCACGGCCGGTGCCCATCTGGACAGGCACCCAGGATCTCAAGCAAGTGACAAAACTCTCCTCATTCCTCTCCTCTTGAAAACCTGCTTCTCCTGTCTCCACTCCCCATCAGCCAGGAGTGGAACCCCGAAGTCCAACTCCTCCTCCTTTTTGACAAACCACCTCCAGGCAGCCCATCCTGTTGGTCCTATCTCTGAAACTTCCTCCTCCTCTGACACTGCCGGCTCCCTAGCGTAGGCTCTTGCTCACACCCTGGACTTTTCCAAGAGCCACCGAACTTGTCTTCATGCCTGCAGAGGTGGCTTTGGAACACACAGGCTGAGTCATGTCACCTCTCCAAAAACAGTGAGTGGCTTCCCTTTGCCTCCAGAATGAACACAGACACCTTGGTGTGGCACGCATGCTGGCTGTGATGGGGCACTGGCCCACAATTCCAGGCTCCTGTTCCACACCCTCACTTCCAAGCACATCAGAGCTGTGCCTTCTCTGGCTGCCGTGCCTCTGTCATGCTTGTTCCTTCCGCTGAGTCTTTCCCTTCTCTTTCTCTCCACCAGGTTGAGTCTCAACTGGGGCTCCAGGAACCATCTAAAGTTATCTGCAACAATCTTGTAACTACATACAAACAAGATTTTTTCTAGGGAGAGAATTCACAGTCTTCTACCCATTCTCAAATAAGTCTATCATCCAAAGGGAGTTACAAAAGGCCACAAAGTGGCGTTTTTCCCCAGAATTCAAAGTCAGACCAGTTGTCTGTCTGTCTGATTCTGACTCTCTCACTCATTCATTCTCAAATGTATACATGTAAATTCCCCAATCATTAAAAAAAAAAAAACTCAACATTTTGTGCTGCTATATTACTAAACTGTATACGTCTCTAGTAAAAAATATATTTCCTTCTACCTCAATATTGTAGTTAGATGTACTGACTGGACTGACTGCAAAATGTCAGCTCCACAACTTATTTGGTATGTGACCTTGAGCAAGTAAGTTGACACTGCTGGGCCTCAATTTGCTCAGCTGTAAAATAAGGATAAATGCAGAACATTTTTCATTAGGTTGTTACGAGAAATAATACGATCTAAAGCAACAAGACAGTGGCTTATATTTACTATTCAAATAGGTCATTCTTTTTAATTATTTCCTATCTGCTGCCCCCACTCACAGTCAAAGCACACTGCAGGCCCTCCATGATTTATAAATCCACATCTTCCAGAACCCTGGGTCATCCACTGCCACAGCAAAACCAGTAAAAAGTATAAGGTGGTAATGACTTAGCATTCTTTTCTTTTTTCATCGCGTATGACCCATTCTTGAACCATATCCTTAACTGGCTATATTTACCCAATAGCACAAGGTCTCACACCTTGTATATAAACCTTCACATGCCCCCCACACATTAAGCTTCCTAATCAAAATGCCAAAGATGCTGGCTTTGCTATGCTCACAGTATCCAAACTATTTCAAAATCCCCCATTACTCATCTTTTCTGAGGATTCCAGAATTAACCCTTGTTCTCCTTTCATCTCTATTTGGAGCAGAAACCCTTCCTATCTCCTCAACAAACATTTTTCAAAACACATATTGCAAAAACCAAGAGTTCTTCTTTCTTAATCTAAGAAGACAATAAAATAAATACTTATCTCTTTTTCTGTCCCCCTTGCTAGGCGATTCCTCTCATGGCAGAGACCCTTGGCACTCACAGGCTTCTTCACTCACCTTTCTCCATCTTAACTAATACTTCGCATCATGTGTACATATATTCAGCAAACATTCCCGGAACTTTCTGCATCTCAGGCCCTCCAATAGAGCCTGCAGGAGAGAGTCAGAATCCTTGCTTTAAGGAGCATCCAGCCTGAGCTAGGGGCAAAGCTTTTTGTGTTCACATTTCTAACCAATCAATTTGAAATTAAAGGTCAGAAAGAAAGAACTTGAAGATGTCAGACAATGTTCAGATGGAGAAATAGAAAGAATATGTCAGCTGAGGCCCTCAGGGTCACTTTCGTGAGGTCTGGAGACTCTACATAAGGCTCAGATTCTACAGCCATTGCCACACCAGGATGTCTGGAGGCTCCATAGACATCAGCTACCATCCTGATCCTCACAGGCATGCAGTGAGAACACCTGTCTCACACAGGAGGCCCTGCACCACCTCAACCAGTTCTCAGTGTCAGGAGGAGCCTGGGGACCACTGATGTCAGCTGTCTGGCTGCAGTGACTAATGGGAACGCACACAGGTTTGCTTATGTGCACTCTCATTCTGACACTCCCTGGTCAGTTCTGCCCCAGCTTACTGAACAAACCCCTTCCTCATGCACCTTATACTCCTGTGAAGCAAGCAAATGGACCGTTGCAAGCCCTGCTTCTGGCTGGTCAGCAACTGAGGAGGGCCAGCCAGGGACACCTTCTTCCTCACCTTCTCTGTCCTCACAATCTAGCTCTATAGGACTGACTGATAGGCCTGGCATCTCAGAAAGAAAAGGTTTCTCCCCAGAGTAGTCGTAGGCAAGGACCCTAAAGGCATCTGCTCACAAAAGGAGAAAGCTACTGCCTAGCAATTGCTCTGCCCCAGCTACTTGCACGGTCTTAAGGCACAAGAACCTTCCAGACATCTTCCTGGCCACCATCAGGGCCAGCCTTATGATCTGGACCCTCTCTGCCATGTTATTTGAGATGCTTTCTTCCTACCAGCCTCAGGCCAGGTGTCCTGGACTTTGGTAGCCAAGAACAGGCTTCAAAAGGCTAAGTGGAAGGTGATCAACTTCAAAGAGCCCTTAGACTTCCCAGAAATCTTTGGCACACAGCCCTGACCTCAGGTCAGTTTCTTGCAAACCTACTGATGACCGCTTCATGAGGACAGGAACTGTGTCTGTCTGAATCCCTCCTGCCTCTCTGACAACCCCAAGCACCGGTTGGAATACAGCTGGTGTTCAATACTGACTTATTGCTCACCTAATTTACAATTGCCCCTGTCAAGAAAGGAACAAAAGCACAGTGGGGAAAGCCCAGGTTTTGGAGTCAGACAGACCTAGCTTTGAAACCTTCTAGCCACACACCTACATTGGCCAAGTGCAAGCCACATTATCTCTCTCGGCCTCCTCCTCCATAAGCAAGGATCACAATAACAACCTCAGAGCACTATCAGGAGCTTTAGTTAGAATGACACACAAAGCTTTTAGCAGAGAACAAGGCAGAGATCACCTCTTTGTTTTCAGTTCATAAACACTTATTTAGCTCTTCCTCTATGCCAGATGCTGTTCAAAAATGATGCGGGGATCCATTCATTTAACTAGTAACAATCCTATGAAGTACAATCTATTTAACCCTCGTTTGCGGATGAAGAAATTGAGACACAGAGAGGTAAGGCAACTTGCCCAAAGCCTGAGATCTAGAGGTACAGGACCAGGATTCATACTAACTAAAAAGTCCAAACTGCTAAGTGCTACACTCACCTGCCTCTAAGGCCAACAATCAGTGAAAACTGGTTTCTATCCCAACCCTAGTTTGCTTTGAGGGACATCTGACCATATAGCAAGACTAGTGCTTTCAGTTCCAAAAGAAACAAGTATTCCTATGGTTCACTGCTTTGTTTGTCTGGTTTGAAACTATGGCCTACTCCTCTGAAATCCAATTTCAGAGAAGTTTGTTGATTAAGAACTTCTCCCTCATCTTGTCCTCCTGCTACCTCCTCCCCCACTATCTACTAGAAAAAGAAAGCAGCTGTGTAAAACCAAGATAAGAAATGCAAGAAGAGAGATGCAAGGAGAGAAAGAGAGAAAGCCCACAGGAACAAGAGTGAGTGTCCTCAAGAATAAAGTCAAAGGAAGTCTCACCTCCTCCTTCTAATGACCTACAGAGTCCAAGGCAGAGACCAACTACATGAAGTCTCAGCTGCCCTGAAGACCAGAATAACAGAAAGACAGAATTAAGCCATCTCCTCCAATGGATGAATCCTCCTCATCAAGCAAGCCTTCCATTTTTTCCCTGAGATTACATTTGCTCCACTGCCAATCATGAAGGAAATTTCATTACCAAAATAAATCACTTGACCTTGCTTCTCCACTGGCTCAGGATTAGTGACATCACAAAGCACACTACAAATGCTTAAAAATATCAGAAAAACTCCCTCACAGAAAAAAATTACTTGGTATTTCACCTAGACGTTAAATTATTTTGATTTGACTGCATTGAATCCCAAATGCTTGCAATATTTTCATTTTCAAAACCCTTAGAGAAAAAGTGAGCTCTTAAGACTTTAAGAACTGCTGACTCCTGGTCTGGTTTGTGTCCTGATTCATATATGTATGATGGAGAACAGGCTAGAAGCCAAAGCACAGGAGCTCTGGCCCCATGATACTCACATGATTCCATCCCCCAGTGGCTGGGGCCTCACTGTGGCGGCTCCCAATCAGCTTTCTCTCATCCTCAGAGTCCGAGGCAGGGCAGAGGCAGCTCTCGGGCACCTAAGGAGTCCAGTCTCTACCTCCTATAATCCAACTAACTACCACGTTTCCCCTCATGGTAACAGGAGAAGCTCTAAAGTTAACCTAAAAGAGGGAGTTGAGTGGGGATATGTCCTCCCCAGGAAATGGGGGGTGGCTATAGAGTCAGTATAAGCAAATCTATCTCTTGCACCCCATTCAGGAAATGAAATCCTGAAGGCTATGTATTCTGCCTGCAGAAAACACACAACCAGTAAGACTGTTCTTCCCAAGTGAGTTGTAATTCCTAATGCTGCTCGCTCCGAAGGATCACCTCATTTTAATTCAGGCTGGCCATCAACACAATAAGTAAACATAGTTTTGACTTTTCCTAGGAAAAAGGATCCATACCCCAAGAACAAGTGTACTCTCAAGCACTCAGAATCTGAGTTACCCTGGGTGCTAAAGACATGTTCCCACAATCAGGACTATTGGCCAGTAAATGATTGTCTTGGTAAGTTACAAATTCTGCAGTTTCAGCATCAGAATACAGAGAAGTCCCACGGACTCTTAGACATCATCAACTTTATCATCTTTCTTATGGAAGAAAAATCTGAGACCAAAAACAAGGGGAAAAACTGTTTAAGTTCATTGTTGATAGAACAACTCAATTCCAAAGCTTCTCATTGTTCAGTTTCCTAGCCTGCTGCCTCTGAGACCTAATTAGTAACAAAAGTGCTTATACAATTATTTTCACATAAAAATTATCTTATGATTGAGTTAAAAGCAAACTGGTTAAATCTGCCATGACTATTTAAAAAGAGGAATCTCAATGGAGAACAAAACAAAACTGGAGTTGACAAAAATTAACTTTTGCTCAGAATTATGTTGTCAGCCCCAAAACTTCATTCTGGAAAGGGCAATGCCTTGCCTGGTATTCCTAGTGAGAAATGAAATACAGTTATTTCCAGCCATGATTTCCAATCCTATCACACTATTCTAGATTAAAACAACTTCTGGGTAAACAAGTGAGTCGTACATGGTAGTGTCCCAAAGCCACCCTTCACTCCATGTAATAAAGTCATCTTCAAGAGCCTGCTCAAAGATTAAAGTGTTTTCCTCTGTCTTAAAGAAGGGTATCAAGTCAAGCCTCTTCGAGCAAACAGGCAGGCTGAAGGGTGCAGCCCCAAAAAGAAACACACACACATACACACACTCATACACACACACACACACACACACACACCCAAGGCCTGAAACTGCCTACCCATAGCAGCTGGGGTATTTCATCCTGATTCCATTTCACTAGGTACAAAGAAGCCTCTGGCTACAAAAGATCTTAGCAGAGCCTAAAACAAATGCTGAAAGTTTGGATTCTCCCTCTCTGTGGTATATGTCAGGCTGAGAAACCCCAACGCTGCAGAAAGCAAAACTGCCCTTGTTTCCATTACATCATCCAACTTGAAGGGGGAGGGCAGGCAGGGGCACAGCTGGTGGCAGCTGCACCACCATCTGCTTTCCCCTCAGCAGCCTGTGCTAGTTTGAGCTGCCGCCTCCTACAGCTCCTGATAGAGAAGCACAGGATTAAAGGTACAACACCCTATTACGGAAAAGAGTTGGAATTACTTAGAAATAAATCACTCCCGTGATAAGCTAACAACCTCAGTTAGGTTGCTGAGCCGGTTCTCTTTGAGTTTAGGTTATTTGTTTGCATCTCTTTAGACTCGGCTACAGTGTAAACTCTGTCAACTCAATGTGCCCAATTAGACAAGCAGTCTGTACAAGCAACCACCTGCCACCTGCTTCCCAAAGGTAAGCAGCCAAAAAGTGCAGGTCTGCAGCTGGAAGCATTTACAGAAGGAAGAAGGCGCCCAGCCAGCCAGCCTCGCATGAGTGGCCGGGCACTAGCTGCCACTTTTACTCTTGGAGTTTCCATCAGAATACACTGCAAGGAGCCCTTCTGTAGAAAGGAAGCCTAGTGTCAGTAGTCTGGAGGCTGATGCCTCAATTGGTTATTCAACTGCAAAAGCCCATGCACAGCCGGGGGCGGTGGTGCACACCTGTAATCCCAGCAGGTTGGGAGCCAGAGGCGGGAGGATCCCAAGTTCAAGACCAGAGGTAGTCTGCATAACTTAGCGAGACCCTGTCTCAAAAAGTGAAAAAAAAAGGGGGGGGGCTGGGGGCGCAGCTCAGTGGTCCAACACTTGCAAAGCATGCAGGCACAAGGCCCTGGGTTCAACCCCCAGTACTGGGGAAAAAAGAAAAGCTCATGCACGTGTTTTATCTGGACTGTAGAGGGTCATTCAAAAAAAAAAAAAAAAGTGGTGGCTTTTTTAGAAAGAGTATATTTCATATAAATATCTTGACTATGGAACTTCCCAGAGGGAAGGGGGGGAAAAAATCAACATATTTGACAGCAGCAGGCCCCAATCCTCAATGGCATCTTTCAGAGCCTGCACTGTGGAAGAACTTGTCCCCATCAGGTGCCGTCTGTGTGTTCCGCTGTGACTCCTACGTTCCCACCCAGACCTGGAGAGTTGGTGCTTCAATGCCATTGAGCATACTTTTAGAAGGAAAGCCCAGGGAACAACTTCCCAGCAGTCCTTTACTGACTCTCCTCTTTAGTTCAGATGCGGCTCCTTGGATGACCAACTACAATTCTACAAAAATCATCCAACCCAATACAATGAATGAAGGCCAGCTAAATCTATCTCCTATCACCATAGCAGGTGATAGTATTTCAAAGAGTGTTCCAGGCCACTTACCATACATTTTGCCTTCGTCTGATAAGATGATTTTCCTCCTCCCACATGGCGGATAGATAGCCAGGGCCTCCTGAAAGCTCTGCTCAATGTCGGGGCTCCAGACCCCTTCTGCATCGTTGTCAATCGGCTTATCTGCAGAGTCACTCATCCTTTCCATGTTTTCGGCAGGGCTCTCGCTGCCGCTCCAGCTGCTGGGCTCAATTTTGGCGGTTGGACTTTCCAAGCCGAAGCCTGGAGCCTTTTCAAGAAAATAAACCTAAAAGAGAAATCACAAAATTATATAAGGATATGGTAACCACAAACATACTGCTCTTGCTAGTTCAATTGCAAATTCTTCAGTGGCCAGCTTTGCTTAGAGAATAACTCCTAGCCAAGAATATGAATTCTGTGACTCAAGTGGGTTCTGTTCTCTATTTATCATGCTAAGCACTCCTACAGAAATGCAATAGTGAAGCCAGGCATGATGGCACATATCTGTAATCCCAGCACTTGGGAGGCAGAGACAGGAGGATCATCACAAGTTTGAGGCCAGCCTGGTCTACACAGTGAGACCCAGGCCAGCCGGGGTTACACAGGCAGACCTTGAGTCTAAAAAAAAAAAGAAATGCAACAGCAGGCACTAGATGGACAACCTTCACCAATGAAAGGAAATTTTCACCCAAGAATAGTACTCACTCAGAGTGGTAAGTCTGGAGGGATTTATATGAAAATCATTTATTAAGTGCCTACCAGGAGAACTTTGGTTGATGATAGCTAAATCTCCACAGCAGAAAAGGTTGTTTATAAGAAAATAAAGTAAAAAAGATGGTCAGCCTTACTGTAACAAATGGCATAGTGACATACTGAACTATCCCAACATGAGATCACCAAGATCCAAGAGGGTAGCAAGAATGAGGACAGAGGAGAAAATTATTTTTTTTATCACAATTACTCATTCTACTCCATCAACAAGACCAGCTGATCAGTACCTATGTCACTGAACTTCATGGATCTTACCCTGTATAGCCAGTCACTTGGCTGCTCTCACCTCCTAAACTACAGCCTTGAAGCAGGGACCAAGAAATCCCCGTTTCTGTCCCTCAACACTACCATAAGTGCCTGCCACATCTATGGAAATGCTCTCTGTCTACATGGGGAACTTTGTCTCATAGCCTACTCTGAATTCCTGATCGCAGGGAAATGGGGGTGGTCTTTCATTTATTTTTATGTAGTACTAAAGATTACAGAACCAAAAGAAATCTTTCTCCAAAATGTTTTCCCCTTAAACTATGCATGTGACCTATGGTCACAAAGGGATAAGCTTTCTAAACAAATGTCACACTGGCATAACACCAATGTGAAAATGATTTAATCCAGTACTCCGTGCTGTGTGCACACTAACATATCAATATTCTTTTGTTGAAAAGAATCTGATCATTAATTAAAAATCCTTCCACAAAGAGGGAGAAGAATGGTTCCTGGGGTTTGATGGAAAAGGGGAGGCAGAGAGCCTGGATAGAGAGGTCTTCGTGTGACTATGTGCCTCAGGTCTGTGCAATATTCCAACAGAGGCACCAGGAGGAGAGCAGATGCTGGTGAACTAGTCCACATTCCAGTGCCATCACCTAAGAGCATGCAGTCTGTCTTTTTCCCTTCCCTCCCCCAACTGTACCCGGGACCCTGTCCTCCACCTATGGATCTCAGCAGATCTTAGGTATACAAACTCTGAGGCACATGAATATGACACAACTAATGATCTAATTTATAGTTGCTTTTTTGGCTTCTCCCTCTGATAATTTCTTTTTCCTTTTTCTTTCTTTCTTTTCTTTTCTTTTCTTTCTTTCTTTTTTTTTTTTTTTTTTTTTTTTTTTTTTTTTTTTTTTTTTTTTTTTTTTTTTTTTTTTTTTTTTTTTTTTTTTTTTTCCTGATTTGGCAGCATGTGATGGGAAAAAAAGCCTTAGGTTACCTGCTTTTGAATGCTACCATGGAGCCATTATTCCAAGAACTTGTCAGCAAAATACTTACAACCCCTCACCAACACACATACGTTTACACAGGACTTCAAAAACTGCCAAATGTTATGGCATAAATTAGGCCACACGAAAGGGTTTTATGATTGACCCCCAGATGAACTCTGCAAAGTCTGCAGTATGGGCCTTTTGAATTCTCAGAGCATTACATTTTTGTATTAGGATCTAAGAGTCTTATAAAAGTCAAGCAGAACTGCACACCACCCTAGAGTCTGTTAGATCATCACAGTGGCTTTTTGGAGAAATTACGAGAGGAAACTCTCTGGCACTGGCTAGCCTATCCTCCCCTCAAACAAAATATGAAACAAAAACAAAATTACACACACATGCAGACCCACAAGACAAGCCTCGGGCTCTGGGCAGCTCACAGTAAATGAACTCACTCCAGGGAGCTGTGTTTTAAGATAAATAGTAGATGCACCAGGGCTAAACCAGTAGAGTGGAGGGATGAGACTTGGGATAGCGAAGGCTTGTTGAACAGCCAGGACCTCTGTTTTGAAAGAACATTAGCAAGCCAGGCACTCTGACACATGCCTATAATCCCAGTAAGTAAGGGGGCTGAAGCAGAAGGATCACAGGTTCCAAGGCAGAGGCAGCCTGTGCAACTTAGCGAGACCCTGTCTCAAAGTTATATAAATAAATAAATAAATAAATAAATAACATTACCATAAAACTGAAAACCACAATCTCCAGGCCAAAACATACCGAGCCCCATCCAATGCTTAAAGTTAGAGAATAACTCCTAGCCAAGAATATGGAATTCTGGGACTCAAGTGGGTTCTTTAAAACTTACCACCTGGTCTCACAGTCTACACTGGAACATCACCAATGAAAGCTAACTCAATCTCCTCAGTACTGCCCACCTTCACACTGGCATGTTGAAATTCTTCCATCAATTAGGCTAACACCCATTTCCTGGCTCAACTTCTACTCACCCATCCCTTGAGAGTCTATCCATCTCTCAGGGGAGCAAAACTCTACCAAAACACTGGTATGACAAACAATCCTCAGACTCCTGATAAACCTTCAGACTAGATGCCATCATTCCTCTGCCCACCCCTCATAAATGCACTCTAGTCTGTCCACAACTCTCAGTTAATAGCACTCAGAGGTAGACTTATGATCCCTAAAACCGCTAAGCTCCCACTCTCAGGTATTGTTAATAAAACTGAGTCTTATGTAATTGGTTTCAGAGGTAGAAGCAGGGGTTTACCTATTACATTGCATTATTTTTTGCCTTGGCCTATATGGCCGCAAACTGGTAAGATCCCTCTGATGCCTAACTGCCAGGCTTAGTGTCTTCAGACACTGGACAAGCTCTGAAGAACAGTCTGTCCTGGGGAATGAGAAGACCCATTCTGTGGATGTTCTGAAGAAGATTCTAACTCACCATGAGAAAAGGCTTTCTGGTAGCTAAACTGCTCACCAAGGGTGGACTGCCTCAGAAGACAAACAGCAGAGTCTTACAGACAACCCCTCTGCACTACACTAAGGCTAAGACTCACAAGTCCTTGGTGGTACTGCGAATGTAACATTAGTAAGCACTAACTGATCCATCCACTCAAGAAGCACAGACACTGTTCTAAACACTTCCATGTTTTGATCCATTTACTGCAAAAGGAAGAACTCTGTGTCTGGGCTCTGGCAATTTGGTCAGCTGGAGCTCAGCAGGGTGGAATTACCTCCTCTGGACACAGGCCAGCACACAGCCCCAGAAACCATCAGATACATAATCCTCACAGCTACTCAGGCCTTGGTTTTACAATCCAATTGTAAGATGAGGCCCTGTATAGGCAGAGAGTTTCCGATCACAAGACTAGTGCTGGCTGAGGAAAGCTCTCGTACTAGATACCAAAATAACCATTCTGGCATTCCAGCCCTCAGCTCAAAATCCACCCTCAACCTGGAAACTCTTTGTAGCTAGTGGCTCTGAAAGTATCCACCACAGTTTACAAGTATCCAAAAAATGTGTGGAACTGGCTACTACTCAATCTATCTTATTTTGAATACACAGCAGTACACACTTGCTTATTACTGACATTAAGAGCTAATCAAGCCAGGATGTGATGGCACACACCTGTAATCACAGCACTTGGGAGGCTAAGGCAGGAAGATCGCAAGTTCAGGACCAACCTGGACTGTATAACAAGACCCTGTCTCAAATAAGTAAAATAAAATAAAAATTCGAAACAGATGGTATTCAAGTAGATTGCATGCAGAATATGTGTACCTGCAGAGCTGCCACCTTCACCTTTCCGTACATTCTTTGAGTACAGAAGTCCTTTTTCCCTCAATTCAGTCAATGAAGAGAAATACAGTATGGAAAGGGGTGTGTGTGTGTGTGTGTGTGTGTGTGTGTGTGTTGGTTCCAAACCTGGCTCACCCAAAAGCCACACAACCCAAACTAAATTAGTTAATCTTTCAAAAGCTCAAGTTTTCAGCTGTAAAATGGACATAAGAAATTAAATTCGGAGTTGGGCACAGTGGTGCATATCTGCAATCCTAGCAACTCAGGAGGCTGAGGTAGGAGGATCACAAGTTTGAGGCCAGAAGTAGCCTATGTAACTCAGCAAAACTGTCTCAAGATAAACAACAACAAAAAAAAAAAAAAAAAAAAAATAGAAAGGGGCTAGAGGTGCAGCTCAGTAATACAGCACTTCCAAAGTATGTGTGAGGCCCTGGATTCAGACCCTCCAAAAACACAATAAAGTTAAATTAAAAATAATAAAAGATAAGTTTAAAAAATTTTTAAGGAAATTAAACTCATGCCTAACATAGAAAACTCATTAAAGTATGGAGAGGCGCTCCCCCACAGGATTGCCATAACGATTTAGTGAGATGAGTAAAGGTGCTCTGTCATCTGTTAAACCATGAACAGTCATTCACTTATTTTCAAGTCCATCCTCTCTAGACAATGGTATGTGCCTCATGGTGACAAAACACCCACGAAAAATGAGATGGTAAAGAAATGAAGGCACTTCCCCTAGGGGTTCACATTGGGAAATCAATTTATAAAGGATTTTCTTCTTTAAGTTCTTTACATGACTAAATGGAAATTTTAAATTGGTGACAACTGCCTTTATTTCTAACACTCACCTAAATTCAAACTTTTTCACAGGTTCAATAGTTTTCATATTCTCCTGGACAAGAGGGTTCAGTGAAATAACTCCTCCACAGAATACTACCAAGGGAAGAAAGCAGGTGGGAAGATTTGTGTGTTGAAAACAGACAAAAAGTACATGTGTATTATGTAGCTCTGAGTGCCTCAGTTTCCATCATAAACACTTTTATGAAAGCTCCTTATTTCTTGAAACTCTTCCCAGCCACACTATGATAATAAAAAACAGCTGTTACCAGTGACCCAAGTATCCTGCTAACTGGCCCAACAGCCACAACTCCCTGGATGGATAATCCTTTCCCTATTCCCTCTGACACTTCGAGAAGAGTCATGAGAGCACAAGGGAATGATAACATATGTTCCTTCAACCCACACGTTCTATTCTGAGCGCCTGGGGAGTGAGAGGAAAGACAGTCAAACGCAGGTGTTTCGACAGCAACTCCACCCCACAGCGCATCAGAAGGGGGTGATCTGGGACACAGGAACATGCTGCTCCCCTCATCCTGATTCCACAGAGGCTCTCAAAATGCAAGCACCTCACCCCTTCACCAGTGATTTAAAAGCTCTTAAATAAACAAAGAACTGGCTGTGTAGTCCAATTTCTTATATATGGATCATTATTATTGACAACTAGTAGTCATTTTGTGCCAGAGGGGCAAAGGTTTGGTTCCTCTAAGAGGTAAGCTTTTTCTATCATGAATAAACCTTATTTTAAGGAGAACATCTTACTTTCTCTATTTTGCTTTTCTTTTGACCACTAGGGAAGAAGAGAACCAGAAAGTGACAGCTATAGGGAAAACTGGAAGACAAGCAAAGTGGTGAAGATATAAAGACCAGAAACCAAAGAAGTGGCCATGGAAGAAATCCAAAGGGGTGAAAAATGGTAAAGCAAATGTGAGTAAGTAGGGGAGTGAAATGGATAAGCCATAAAGAATGGGAGGAGAGTAAGAACAAAGATCTCTACTAGCTCAGGAGGTGGCAGGAACAGGCATGGTGGGAGCCACTGCACGGTTTAAGGCAAGAGAGCCATGTGGGTAGACAGATATTTATTGTATACAACTCAACAGAGCATTTCATGGCTTGAAGGTCACTGTGATCTTAGTAAAAGTCCAAAATTCTCTTTCAAGAGAAAACCTGCACTCCAACAAAAAGACTAGGCAGAGAAGGGGCTTTACTTCCATGTGACCTGATCCCACAAACCCAGATTCCATGTCCTTCCCACTGAACCAGCTTTCAAGCACAATGACAGAAGTTTTTGTCTGCAGGATCCTATTTAATCACTGCACTACCCGCTCAGGTTTTATCTCCCACTTAGCAGGTCTAGAGATCTAAATAAATTGCCCAAAGTCATATAGTCCACAGAATCTGAATCTAGGAGTTACTTCTCCCAATGGAGTGTATATTCCACAGGACTATCAGACACACACTACACCTCAGTACACAATGGGAGGCAGCGCTGAATTCCCAGCTCTGTCCATGACTGACATCACCAAGCACAGTGTAATTAATTCCTAATGAATAATGATGATACTGACTCACCTCCCTGGGCAGCTGGGAGGAATGTCAGGAACTAACCATGGTTAATTGCTTTTGCATAGGTAAAGTGGGGCATGTAATTATTTTCTTACCATTTCAGACACTAGGCATCTTTGCTAACAAGTGGCTTGAGGAAGACAGGTGAAGATCTGCAGCCTGGATTTTGCAGGCAACCACAAGAACATATGTCATTGTCAAACAGCAAGATTCTCACAGAAGGCAGACACTAAAGAGCTGAGGCAACATCTGCCATGCAGCCAACAGCAGTCAGTGAACCTTGGGGTCATATACTACAATTGTCAACAGGTTCCCTCTACTTTCAGCATGGGGGAATAGATAATTACTCCTTATCATTTTCAAAATCATTCCTGTATCAACAGAATCCCATCAACCAGCTAGTACCTTTTCACTAGGCCTCCAATCCTAAGTACCACATTAGGGGACTTCCCATGGCCATCCTGAGATTCTCTGATTAACTTCTGTTCCATCAGCCTTAAGTACATGTCTAGGTGACAGCTCAAGGAAAGCACTGATTGATTTCATGCTACACAGTCCTGATGGGACCACTCTGTGTTACCAGCATTCAGGGGAACTACATCCCATCTGCACAAGGAATCTGATAGCCACTGAGAACAGAAATCCTGTCCCTTCCTTTCTCCCATCACCATCCCCAGCCATGCCGATCATAGCTCTCCTTCACTGATAGAATCCTTCAAAATGACACAGCAATAGACCCAGTACCAGGCAGTCTAACCTATGTGATCACTCCGATGCAAAGATCTGATAACAAGACAAGGCACTCAAGAGGTGAGCTTGCGTGTATGTATGAGCTACAGCACAAGTCATGGATCGCCAGGAGGTGAACAACTAATGTCAGGAAACATATCTCAACCCCAGAAACAGAAGCTTTTTTTCTAGTCGCAAGGAAAAAAAAAAAAAAACAACAACAACAAACACCACAAGAGTGCACCACAAGCAGCTGTTGGTATTTCAAAAGGAAATGAACAAGCCTTTCCCAGGGGTAAGAGTCAAAGAATATCCCAAAACTAGCTCCCAATTCCAACAGGTCTACAGAGCAAATGTACATTTCAGGTAAACTAATCAACCATAATACTTACCTAAAACAAAGAAAATAAACACCAGCAAGATAATACTTCTTAGCCACTAATTTATGTTATAATGTTACTTTCTCAGTTGATACTATTCATTATCAGATTATCAGGATAGTTTAGCATTTTAAATAGCTGTTGTTAGGTGCCTTGGTGTGAATCATAGTGACCCTACGTAGGGTTTTCAATCCTGATTGTTTCGGGAGTGGGCTGCCAGGTCCTCCTCCCCAGCCTGCAGCACCTGGTATTCCCAGGCAGTCTCCCATCTAAGGACTAACCAGCCTGACCTTGCTTAGCTTCTAAGAACAGACTAGATCAGATGCTAGGGTGGTAAAACTAAAACTCAAAAGTAGACATTCATATTTTAAAATGATATCTATACATAAGACAAATATAGGCACCATGTTTGGCCAAATCCTATAACAACCATTTCAAGGGGTCCATCTCAGCAACATCCCTGAGGGAATGCCTGTGAGCCCCATATCATCCAAGTGCTGGCTCCTTGGGTGGCACGCCTATGGGCAAATGCCTGGGGACTCACCCCTGCTTACAAAAGGCCAGCAAAGACCCACCCAATGTTACACTCTGTTGCCAGCCAACTTAATGATATGTTGGCTCTGGACTCACTCCAGGGCCCAGCACATGACCTACCCAGATGTGGCCCCCATGTGATTCAGAATTCCAGTTGTATTGCATCAGAAATGGCCCTCCTACCCTATGTACAAAAATGGAAACAGGCCTTTTCCAGCTTCTACGATGGAAGATGCTTCTCTCTTTCTGGCCATGCCTCCACCTATCCTGGATTATTTAGACAGACATGCAGGAAGAAGGGGAGAGGTAAAAGATAAATCCACAGATAACTTCTCTTTGGATCATAAACCAGTCAATAAGGAAAGAAAACTTGAATCAAGATGGCCCTTTAAAATGCTAAATCCTGAAGACCAACCCCTACTCTGGTTTTTCTACTATGAACACTGGCATTCAAATGTTCTCTGAAAATCCAGTGGATCCACACGGATCTCATCAGCACATGCATCACAAGCTTCAAAATCTAGACTCCAACATGCCCAGAAGGAAAAACTGCTCTTCCTTGTGAGCCTAAGGTAATCAAGAAGACTATTCATCACATTTTTCCTTTCCCATCTACTCAACTATCAGAAATCAGGCTATTACTTCCTTCTGTGGGTACTGAGTCTGGCCAATCTGCCTTTACCCATTTCTAATGGATCTGAGCATGCATCCTGATAGTGAACCAAATCATACATGTGTATTTTCTGAGTCCCAACATATTATCTTAAAACTCCAAGGGAGCACCGGGCGAGGCAGCACATGCCTATAATCCCAGCACCTTGGGAGGTGGAGGCAGGAGGATCACAAGTTCGAGACCACAGGCAGTCTACATAACTTAGCGAGACCCTGTCTCAAAAAGTAAAAGAATGGGCTGAGGGTGCAGTTCAGGGGTCCAGGCCCTGGGTTCAACCCCCAGTACTGGAAAAAAAAAAAAAAAAAACCTCCAAGGGAGCAGAAACCAACTCTGTGTGATCTCTAGGACTGAGGACAGTGTCTTATAGCATTAGGATGCCAAAGAAAAATGGGACAAGATAAAAATAACAGGTACAACTAACCTGTGGGAATAAATCCAGCTCTTATGCAATCTTGAAGAAAAACAAAGTTACAGGCCGGGCATGGTGGTGCACACCTATTATCCCAGCCCTTAGGAGGCTGAGGGCATGCAGATAGTGAGTTCCAGGCCAGTAGGCAAGTAGACTGGGTGAGACAGAGAAACCAGGTCTCAAAAAAAAAAAAAAAAATTCATTGCAAACATCAGTCATTAATAGTATGGTACTGGTACAATGATGTACAAATAGACCAATGGTTCTAAATAGAGATGCCAGAAACAAACTCATACATTCACTTGAATTGTAACAAAGGTAACACTGCATTTCTCTGAGTATAGAATGGCTATTCCAATAAATAAGTCAGGTTAATTGATATCCGTATAGCTGGGGGACTTAACCCCTACCTTACACTATACAAGTGAAATGGATTTTAGATGTGAATGTAAAAAGCAAAACAATAAAAAATTTATAAGAAATCCTAGCAGATTATCTATACAACCTAAACGCAGACAAATATTACTTTAAAAGGAAAAATGTAGCTAGAAATAGTGATAGTTGCTTGGGAGTCTGAGGCAAGAGGATCACTTGAGCCTAGGAATTCAAGGCCAGCCTAGGCAACAAAGCAAGATCCCTGCCTCAAACAAAAACAGGACTCTGTTACAAGTAAAAACTACTTTCACTTCAAGAAACATCAAGAAAATAAAAAGCAAGACACAAAGAAAAGATCTTTGGAAACTTACTCAACAGTGTCTCATATCCTTAATACTTAAACAATTCCTATCAAACCATAAGAAATCAGACAACATGATAGGGAAAACAAGAGGTTAAAAGGCAATGTATTTTATAAATGACCACCACATGGTCAATGAAAAGGTACTGAACATATCTAGCTATCAAATAAATGCAAAGTGAAACCATGTGATACCACTACCCAATCATTATAACAACTAAAATAAAAGACTAATAATGTAAAGTGCTGAGGATGTGGAACATGTAAAACTCTCACAGACAACTGATGAGAGTATAAATTGGTACAGGCATTCAGAAAACTTTTTGGCAGTATGGATATACTAAAACTAACTATATGGATACTTTCTGACTCAGCAATTCCAAATTTTATATATCTCCCAAAGAGATGCATGCCTTGAGAATGCTTATATTTGCATTACTTGTAATAGCCATGAATACCCAAATTTTTATTAATAGGATACATAAACTATAGCATATTCATAACAGAATTTTATGCAACTTTATTGTCCAATGTGATAGGCATTAGCCACATACAAACTTAAATATAAATTACTAAGAAAAGGTAAAAATTCAGTCCCTCACTCACGTTAGCTACATTTCATGAACTCAATAGTCACATGTAGTTAGCAGCTACAGTATTGTACAGCACAGACAGAAAGCATTTTCATCACCACAGAAAGTTCTATGGGACATTGCTATTACACAGCAATGAGAATAAATGACTTAGTTTTGTAAGTAACATTATGGGTGAACCCTACATGATAATGTTGCATAAAATAAACCAGATACAAAGGAAAATATACTCTATGCATCCATTCATGCCAAGTTTAAACATTAACAAAACTAATCCATGTTCTTAGAGGTGAGGATGGTGGTTCCCCTGTGAGGGTTGAGAGTATTTAGTAGAAGGCAGCATGGGAAGGCTTCTGCACCATGTTGATGCACATAGACAGCTCTGGAAGCAAATGTGTTCACAACGGAAAAATACAGGAACTCAATACTGATACTGCACGCACTTTTGTGTATGTTAGTTGTGCTTTAATAAAATAGGGAAAAATCTATCCAGGCATGGAGGTGCACGCCTGTAATCTCAGTGTTCAGGAAGCTGAGGCAAGAGGATCACTAGTTCAAGACCACCTGGGCTACTCAGCAAGACCTTGTCCAAAAAAACAAAAAAGTGTGTGTGGGGGGGAGGGTGATAACGACAACAACAACAACAAAAATCCACATCTGTCTGTTTCAGTACCTTTCTGACTCTAGTTACCTCGTTGTGGTTGTTGTTGTTGTTGTTGTTGTTGTTGTTAGGTGCCTTCGAGTTGAGTCCGACTCATAGCAACACTTATAGGGTTTTCAATGGCTGATTATTTCATGATTACTTTGGGAGTGGATTGCCACGTCCTTTTCCCACTAGTTACCTTGAGAAAGTTTATTCCAGGAACTCTGAATAAATTTGCTTTTACTGAATTATACTTTCATGTGCTGACATCAGCACAGACAGTTAGCAGAAGAAACAGCCTATGAGATTAGAGACTGGATTTACTCAGAGGATGTTGAGGATGTCGTTCATCACATCATACAGATTGCTCTTTTATAAAAATCCAAAAAAAAAGTTCCATAACAAACAAAACACCATATGTTTGTTTTTTTTTTTTTCACCTTGTGGTCAACAGACCAGCCTTCACTTCACTCACTGGCTGGCAAAGTGCCTTGAGCCCCATTGGCAGGCCCCTGAGAGGAGGCTCAGAGCCTACTTGGGTCTGCAAGTTTGGTTCCTTCCTAAGTCCATTTAGTCCCTACCTCTACTCCCATTGTTTCCTTCTTTTTCTCTTTTTGTTTTTTTGTTTTTTTTGTTTTTTTGTTTTTGTTTTTGTTTTTTTGTTTTCTTTTTGTTTTTCTTTGTTTTGTTTTTGCAGTTCTTGGGGGTCAAACTCAGAACATTAACATTGCACATACTTTGCAAGTGCCCTACCTTGAGGCTATACCGCATATTCATTCTTTATTGTTTTATTTTGAGATAAGGTCTGGGATTTAGCTCAGTTGGTAGAGCGCTGCACGGTAGTCTCTGAGGTCCCGAGTTCAATTCCCAGCACTGCAAAAATGGGAGAAGGGCCTGGCAACCCACTCCCAAGGCAATCCCGAAGCACTCAGCCATTGAAAACCCTATGAGGGTGGCTATGAGTCGGATACCGACTCGACGGTACCTAACAACAACAAGTTATGCAGGCTGCCTCTAGCCTTGAACTCATGTTCTTCCTGCCTCTGCATACTGGAGTTGCTGGGATTACAGGAGTGCACCACTGCATTCAGCAATTTTCCCCTACTTTTACAGATTTAGTTCAGTTGGTAGAGCACTGCTCCACAGTTTCTGAGGGCCCGGGTTCGATCCCCAGCACCATAAAAATGGGAGAAGGATGTGGCAGCCCACTCTTGGAAGAAATCAACCATTGAAAATGAGGCTCACTAAGAGTCATACCCAACTCGAGGGCACCTAACAACAAATCTTACAGTTATGCAAACTACCTTAAATGCACTCTTAAACAGCATGGGGTATAAAAGTGAAAGGGAAATTATTTCAGCTTTCTAGTTATCTGTGTCAATTTAATATGCTCAGCATTTATTGAATGAAACCCCCTACCATCCAGCTTCCCTACCAATGTGTCACGCACTAGAAAAGGAGATAAATATGCTACACTCTTGCCTTCAGTGAGCACCCTACCTCACAGGGAACAAATAAGTACATCAATTATTCTTTAAGATGACAAACTCCACACCACCCCCTCCCAAGCTTGGTCTGACCTCTCCATGACTCCTCTGTGTCCCCACAGGTAGCACCTTGGCTGGCAAATGCATATGAACTTAATGCCCTCACCAGAGGAATGATCTGTCCATGCATTTGTCACCCTTTCCAGCTGATGACATTTGTAACGGTTGAGCCTGTGCCATTAGTGATTTTTCTATCCTTGATATCCAACAGAATGCCCAGCACCAGCTAACTGCCCTCCCAAACCATGACTGAATGGATACTTGAAATAATAGTCAATGGGTTAAAACACTAACAGATGAAGGGTTATGAGATGACATGGGCTGTGAAGGAGGAATACTCAGAGCACTGTGGGAAACAGTGAGGCTATTCTGAGCCTTGGGTCAGTGAGAGCTTCTGGGAGGGAGCATCTGAGGTGATCCTGAAGGCTGGGCAGGGCTTACTAAGCAAGAGCCAGGAGAGCACGGGAAGGTCTGTTCAAACAAGAGCCTTAGTGGAGCAAATGAGGGTGAAGAAAGCGCAAAGCGTGAAAGCAGCAAGGCTGGAGCAGAGGCTGGAGGAGCGAGCTGGGCTGGATCACAAGGGGCCTCACAGGCCATGAGGCTTCCACAAGTGGGCAGGAAACCACCATGGACACTAGGACTGTGAGAGCAGCTCCTGACAGCACATGTACACACAAGTGTGCAGCAGCCGGGGGTGGGGGGGGGGCGGTATTGTGGGGAATAAAGGATCAAGAACAGATCATTATAAAAATTTGTATCAAAATTTTTAAATCAAAAGCATATTCTTTGTAGTACAAAGCCAACTAGTTCTCTAGGTAAAGTCAGGTATCCCAGTGAGGCACATCTCTTAAGTGCTCCCAATTTACAAAAGCATGACAGTGACACCTCAGAGGGATAGTGACAGTTTATACAGGTGTGCTTGTTTAAACAGCCCAGAACCCTGGGATTAATTCCACTCAGTGCCCAGTCATTCAGCTCTTCCAATAAAATGCTCATCCGAATTTGGCTTCAAGCACTCAATATATTTCCCCAGCTTCTAAGGAAAAGGCTGTGAGCTGACAGTGTGTCATGCCCAAGCCCAGCATGGACCCCAGGCTGCTGTGCTTAGAGAGACAGACACACAGGTCTGCATATGGTCAGTGTATAAAGGCCAGCGAATGCCAACACAAACTAATGCACGAGCTAACCAAAAATACGTACCACCGCTTGTTCGCAAATGTCCATGGACTCCCAAAGAACTAAGTCTCCACCCTTCAAATGAGAAAGACAGTCTGCCACTGACTGATAGCAGTGATGGAGCAGCTGTAAAACTAGGTCACACATTGAGAGAGATGCAAATTCAGGGGACAATTAAAGCCTCACCCTCACACCAATCCCTGCCCTCCAAACCTAAACCTGGGCCTTGGTTTACACCAAGTTGAAATTCAGCAGGAGAAAAAATCTTGGTGCTTTGAGTGGAGAAAGGATAAGTAAGTGACTGCTGACTCCCTTCAGACAATAAACAAACCAATCAACCAAGGGAACAAATGTTTGAGAGTGCCAAATGCATGCGAAGACCACAAGCACTGCAAGGGCATGCAAGCGGGGGCAAGACCCCCAGTCAAAGAGAGTTAGGGAAAGAAAGGAGGAGGCATCCACATGTCAATGCACCTACTTCTGACATTGAGGCTAATTTTTCCTGCCTTCACTTTTCCTACAGCCTATAGTGCTCTGCAGGAGACCCTACTCCATCTACCAGATTCTCCCCCGTCCTCACCTCAGACATCCCAGCAAAAGAGAGCCAATGAGTCAGCTGTACCAAGCAAGAAAACACAAATGCCATATCTTGATTCAATCCGTATCTGCAGCACCTCCCCCCCCCCCCACACACACACAGGACTCTCTTTAGGGGAAGTAAAAAAAAGATATGTATTTTCTTCCAGGATAACTTCCTCCTACAGATTCTGCTAGCCCCGATAAAGGACAAGGAAGAAGAAATGTAACCCACTATACCTACAAAGGCCACTAAAGCTTCCTTCTCAAGGACACTTGCCGGAGGTGACTCCCTCTCCCCTCTCAGTCCAACTGCCCAACAGTAATTCTACATATTGATGTGGCTTGAGCAGCGAAAGGAAACCCTCACTTACATACAGACCTGGCATCCTGGCCACTGACACCTTCAAGTCACTTCTCTAATTAACACTCTATCTGTAAAAGTGCCCACGAAAATCCAAAAAGAATTCCTGGGCCCTAGGAGACAACACCCAATCCCACAGCCCCTCTCAGAGATTTCACGTCTCAGAGGACCTGGCAGAAGCAGCTTCCGCCTCTCATCCTGAGAGACTGTCCCCTTGTTCCCCAGCCTTCATCTCCCAGCTGTGTCCCCTCCACTCCTCTCCACCCCATAGCCTCACTCCTGCCTTGGGGAAAGGACCTCACCTTCACTCTGAGCTGAGCTGTGCCTTGCCTCCTCCACCATCACCACTGCCCACCTCCTGGTTCTGCCAAGTGCCCAAGCCCAGCTGGTGGGAGGGTGATCCGGGTGGCTTCTTCAAAATACAAGTTTCCAGCCTCAATGCTATTAGTACTGAATTAAAACCCCCAGGAGATGATCCAGCCAGATAGGTTTTCCTAAAATGCAAACAGAACTTGGATCATACTCATTTGCTGCTGTTGTTGTTAGGTACCATCAAGTCAGATCTGACTCATAGTGACCCTATATACAACAGAAGGAAACACTCCTGACACTGTGTCCAGCACTGTCAGTGCTTTTCTGCTATTCATAGTGTATTCAATGGTTGATTGTTTCAGGATTATTTTGAGAATGGGCTGTCCAGTCTTTCTCCCATTCTTGTGGTACTAGGGATCGAACCCAGGGCCTCAGAGAGTGCAGAGTAGCACTCTACCAACTGAGCTAAACCCCACCCCCAGCCTCATTTACAACTGTTAAATTCCTACACCATGTGGCAGAATATGCCATCCATGCCCCTTTACTGTTCCTCTCAGCCTGCTTCTCCAGCCCCTTGTCCATAGCCCCACATCCCCTTCCCACACCCATTCCAGGGTGCCTGGGGCCCTCTACTCAGATGCTTCTCCCCACTGGCAGTCTGTCTAGTGAATATCCACTGATCGTTTTAAGACCAAAGCCACCAACTCATTCTCTGGGAAGCGTTGCCAGATCTCTCCTCCCAGAGTTCATGTTTGTGTTTCCAAAGCTCCTCAAACACATTTCCAGCACCATACCTGGTACACTACAAGCTAATTTCTCTAAAAACATTCTCGCTGCATTCATCAGTAAGCATCTCACTACTTCTAGATTTAACGTCTCCCAATACCTGGCAGGCTTGTAGAGCTCTCAAAATATTTGCTAAATGTTTGCTAAATGCTGTCCTTGGTCGGCACTCCTGCAGGTGCAGGGATCACACTGTGCATCTGGAGATCCATATGGCAGGGTAAACAAATACACTAAGAGTGTGCTGGGAAGCCAGGCATGGTGGCACATGCGTGTAATCCCAGCACTCAGGAGGCTGAAGCAGGAGGATTACAATTTCAAAACCAGCCTGGGCTATGCAATGAGAATCTGTCTCAAAAAAAATAATAAAATAAAATAAAACCAAACCAAAAAGTATAAACTGGGATTTAGAATCCACAGTTTTAATTTTAAGTTCTCTAATTATTAGCTGTGCCTCAGTTTCTTCTTATCCAAAGTTGGAATTAATAATATTGCCTATTGGGCTTAGCTCAGTTGATAGAGTGCTTGCTCCACACATTCTGAGGCCCTGGCTGTCCAAAAATGGGAGAAGTATCTGGCAGCCCACTCCTGAAACAATCAGCCACTGAAAACCCCATGGATAGCAGAGAAGACTGTCAGATACAGTGCCTCTTTCGTTCTGTTGTATATAGGGGTACTATGAGTCGGACCTCACTTGGCAGCACCTAACAATAGTTGTGAGGATTAAATGAGATGGTCCAGGTAAAATATTAACAAGGTGTTCCCATCAGATAGATATATGTACATTATTTTAATTGGACATATATAGATTGTGTGTGTACATGCACACATGTGCACATTTTAAAACTGGACCTGACACACTATAGGTTCTCAAAAACTGCTGAACAAATGCATGTAACTACAATTAAGTTACTGCGTAAGTATCTGTCTTCTTCCTTGCTATAACACCAGTTTTCAGAAGGTAGAGACTCTGTTCCATCCATTTCTGCACACCATCCCCACACCTAGCAGGGCTCAACAAATAACCATTCAATGTATTTAAACTCAAAACATTAATGCAACTTTTATGACGCTTAAGAAATAAAGCTGTGTGTGGTGGAACGTGCCCGTAATCACAGCACTCATGAGAAAGGGCCAGGATGACTGCCAATTCCAGGCCAGCATGGAGACCCTGAGATCGGGGTGTGATTCAGTCTCATCTGATCAATTACAAGGCTACCTCAGGCATACCCAAGGCTGGACTCACAGAGGGAAATTAAAAATTCACTGGCTTCAAAATATTCCTCCAGTTTCCCAAACCCCCTAACTAGTTGCCTTCTAACCTCAACAGCTAACTGTTTTTCTTGAATATCAGGTCTTCAGGATGACCCCAGTCCCTATGGCTTCAGCCTGTCCTGTAGCCTAACTCGTCCCCAGCCCTGCCTCAGCAGTTGTTCAGCCTGGGGAACAGCAGCAGCCCTTTAAGCCCAGGGCCAGTTCCTCTCCAGGGGCCTGGGGG
Organism: Pedetes capensis; assembly: GCA_007922755.1. NCBI lineage: Eukaryota > Metazoa > Chordata > Mammalia > Rodentia > Pedetidae > Pedetes > Pedetes capensis. Next base: position 225,638 of record VMDO01001001.1, read on the forward strand.
TACACTCAGCTGAAGTATCAAATTACCACCAAAATAACAGCGGGCCTGCACCAAGAGGGAAGTGTCTGGGCAGTAAGAAAGAGAAGCCCTAGGGAAGAGAAAAAGCAGACATTCAAATAGGAGTAAAAGACAATCTGGATTTTAGAAATGTACTTTAAACTCTTTGCTGCACTCTTCCCATCACCACTATAGCCCTGCAATTACTCATTCACTGAGTACCCAGAGTAATTTACATTTATATTATACTTAACTATTTTGAATGAAATTTTAAAAACATTGTTTCAGGAAAAGCAGAGATGGGGTTTCCTTTCGCTTACTCATTAAATACTATGTATAAAAGTCAGATTTGGGTCAAAGAAGGTTTTAACAAGTATTCCCCTTCTATACATTCCTGATATTACTCAGCTTTAATTTTCTTAAAATGAAATCCAAACATGACAGAGCTAATTAGGTCTATTACTAATAAAAAACATGTATTCACTTTTTTTTCCCCCCCTAAAATGAAATCAAGGTTCACTCTCCTGTTCCCCTTGTGCAGGATCCCTGCTGGCTTGATGTGGTCTGGCCCAGCCTGGCTATTTCAAATAAAGTTAACTTCAATCACCATAGGGAGCTAGCAGGTTATTGATTCTCCATCCATTGTTCTTTCATCTTAGTTTACTCCACACACAATGCCTCTTTAATTTGCTCCTAGCAACTGTTTTACAAGTGGGTGGATGTAGACTCAGCTATATGATGTCCTTCTTCAGGTGAGGCAGGTAAACCCCAGAACCAGGCCATCTGCAGGGTAGATTAAGTTTCCCATTATAATCCCATAGGTGCAAAAGAAGCTGTGAATGCCTTGGCAGAAGACTGAGCTACCTCTAATAGACACATTAGATTCCCAATCTGAAGGTGTTGAAAGGCAGACAGACCAAGAAAAAGAGGGGGGTTCTCTAGGTCTTTTTTACAAGTTAATTTGATGGGTAAAGGCTCCCCAAAGTCACATTACTTTGTAGTTACTGATTTATATTTCGTTTTAAAATATCATGGTAGATGAGTATTCTAAGGCACAGAAATATTCTGAACAAGAATCTATCTATTGCAAGTGCTCAAAAAAGGCCTTACAATGACAATTTTAATTGCAGCCAGACCAGCAGCAGACATGCAAGGACCATGAGATTTTTGCTTTTGGTTTTATTGTTGTTTTATTTTGTTTAAGCTTTTCAGTTACCACCCTCTCCCCATCAAATCAGTGAGAAACTTCTCAGAGGACCCTATCACTAGCAGAATTTGAGGCCTATGAATTTAGAAGAATACCATATATACTCACTGCAGTTTCGTCCTGTCTTTAAAAACAGCCTAGCTCCCAGGAGACAGGATCTCATTCACCTTGCTATTCCTCGTGTGGTCAGAATTAACACGCTTCATGCAGGGCACATCACACCGTGCAATTATCAACTAGCACTGACATTGCTAAAAGATCTTTAATAATCCTGGTTTTTTACCATAAAAGCTCTCATTATTATCCCAGTTTTCTTTGCTGGTTCAGCGTGCCTGGTCACTTACACAAGGATGAGAAAAAAACGTGGACTCAACTCATCTTTCCCCAGCCGTTTCTCCCAGAGAGCTGTTTGTGTCTCTGCAGCACAATGCCACTGCACTGGCCGACCAGATTTAAAATTAGCCCAGCCCTGGAGAGCCGCGGGTAACCTTCTGACAAGGTTAGCCAGCAAAGCAGAGCACTGCTCAAAGAGGGACATTAATAAGAAGCCAAGTGGAGCCTTTCAACAAGCCCATTAGGAGTTGGGTGCTAGGGCACCCGCCTGTGATCTCAGCAATTCAGGAGGCAAGGCAGGATGATCTCAAGTTCAAAGCCTGAGGCAGCCTGCGTAACTTACCAAGACCCTGTCTCAAGATGAGCAAAAAAAAGGGGGGTGGAGGTGGGCAGGGACTGTTCGGTAGTACAGCATCTGCAAAGTACGTGCAAGGGTCTTGGTTCAGCACCCACTCCTACTACTGCCAAAAAACAAAAACAAACAAACAAACAAAACCATGAGCCCATTAGGCCTTTCAGAAGCCTGGTCATCTGGGTGCCTGTGAGAGCTGGACAGCAGCATGGGAAGGCTGACCTAGGCTCTTATTTTTATCCCACCAACTCAGCAGCTTCCTTTACAGGTAATAATCACAACCTCCAAATGTGCTTCTCCAAGTTTAAATTCAATATATTCACTCACAAATTATACAACAATTATAAAATATCTTTTAACATATAATACTTTGGAACGTGTCACATTATAAAGCTAATACCCATAAGGTGACAAAAACACACAGAATGCAGAGAAATATACACAAGAGAAAATAAATGTACCATATTCCACAACCAAATTATCAGTGCTAAATATGCATTTTGATATGCTTCCTTGCAATATTAACATCACCGTTTTTTCCCTGAGGTTCTAAGGTTTTATTGCCCATTAACAATTTACTCTCAGCATTTCCTGAATCCTGCAAAATTCTATGGATCTATGATTTTTAAGAGGTGTTTAATCTTCTAAGTCATGGATATATCATTATTTAACTATTTCTCCATGGCTGGACATTTAGATTTTGCCCAACTTTTCCTTGTTCTGAAGACATCCCTATAATCATTTCCTAAAGTCAGAGTCATATAGTCAAAGGACAGAATCAATTTGAAGGCCAGTGGTGCAGACCAAGGACTCCAAGAAGACAGAGACTGTGTGTCTCTCACACAGTTAAGTGCTTCCTGAATAAATATGCATGCTTCAGTGCTTTCCTAATGTTGTTGGGTGCTGTCAAGTTGGATCCAACTCACAGCAACCCTACATACAATAAAATGAAACACAACCCAACACTGCACACAATCTTTTTATGTTTCAGCCCATTATTGCAGCCACTATGTTTCCTCTCATTTTGAGTCATTCCACATTAGCAAAAAGAGGTCAGATGCTTTCCTCCATTCTTATCATTAAGGTTAACTTGACTTTGAGGAGGCAACTCTTCCTTAGTCATTTCTTGAATGCCTTCCAGCCTGGGGGGCTCATTTTCCAGCACTATATTTGACAGTGTTTCTCTACTATTCATAGGGTTTTCAATGTCTAATTGTTTCAAAGTGGGCTCCAGGTCCTTCTACCTAGTCTGCCTTAGTCTGGAAGTTCAGCTGAATCCTGTCCACCACGGGTGGCCCTGCTGATATCTGAAATGTCAGTGGCATTGCACTCAGCATCACAGAAACATTCAAGCACCCACAGCATGACATTCTGAAAGACACATGGGGGGGGGGCCTTCCTAACAGACAACCCTAAATTCTAATGTGACACTTTCTGAGCACCTTTGGGAGGATAATCAGGCCCAGTACAAAGAGAGGGAAAACAAAGGATCTATGAGCATCTCCAACCACCTGCTAATTGCGTCCTCCCCACACCCCGCTCCACGCACTCCCAGTGTACCCCATGAGTACAGCCATACTGGTTGTTTAAAATATCAAAATACTTGCACAGAATTGGTAAAGAGCCAGTGGCCCAAGTCCATCCTCCAAACACTCTGCCTCTCTCTCCCAGTGCCCCAGCGCGCCCACCCGACAACTACTCCAACAAGTAAAGAGTAAGTGCCTGGCACACCTGAGGCCTCAGTGGCTTTTCACCTCAATGCTCTTGCAGACTGATTATTAAATATTTTAAATATCATCCCTGCTCACTGGCAATTTTTAACTGAAGATCTGCTTTGTAAATTGTGTGAACCTTCAAACCAACCAATCTCTCAGAGACCACTGGTTAAAATCTTATTTAGCATCCCTCTAACACTGTTTCTTAAATTCACTAAATTTTCTCATATTTTATTTTTAAAAACAAAACTGACAATTATTAAGAAGCACTTATCAATATGTCCAGCATGGGACTATTTCAACTAAGTTATTCTCTCTAAATAACTCTAGAGAAAAAGATGAACTTCGTAATCATTAAGAATCACAAACATAGTAGTAATACCAATGACACAACACAAGGATAAAAAGCATCTGTTTAAATCACAGGAGACTCTGAGGAAATCGCAGATCATCAACTATATTCTCAAGCAAGCTAAAGCAGAAACAATGAAATGCTAAACCCTGGGGATGAGTAGAAGAGTCAGGCAGAGACTACCCTTAATGCCTGGACCACTCTGGTGCTGGTTTATCTACAGGAGCAATAGAAGCAGCATTTACGGAGTACTGTTGGTGGGCTGACGAACTGCTAGGCACCTGGAAGCATTAGCTCCTTGCTGAGCTAAATTATTTTGTGTACAAGAGAATAGATACGTAATATGTGAAACAGTGTTTCATTTCCTCTAAATTGTTTTTGTCTATCTTCCACAGGGGATGCCAAGGCAGGAAAACCAGCCAAGAAAGGGAAGAGGGACAAACAAGAGGCCTGTGTAATCAGACTTGGAAAATCAAGAAGGTGCTAACCTGGATGCATTGCAGCCCTGCCCAGCCTAGCAGCTGGGTCATGGTTCAAGCTGGAATGCATTCCAAGACAATAACCACCCACATTTCCACGGTGGAAGGATATACTCCAAATTCTGAGCCACTATATTGGAACTAGAGGCTGAACTACAGCTTCTATGCCAAATTAGCAAGATACTCAGCAACAGATCAAAAGATGTGGTGGGGTCATGAAAATAAAAAAATAAATAAATAAAATAAAGGCTTAAGGAAATACCCTGTAGTAGTAAACAAAATTAATTGTTGTTGTTGTTGTTAGGTGCCGTGGAGTCGGTATCTGACTCATAGTGACACTCCTAGGGTTTTCAATGGCTGTTTCGGGATTGCCTTGGGAGTGGATTGCCAGGTCCTTCTCCCATTTTTGTGGTGCTGGGAATTGAACTAGGGACCTCAGAGACTGCAGCGCAGCACTCTACCAACTGAGCTAAATCCCAGCCCACAAAATTAATAGTCAAGCTAATATTTATTTAATACCATATGTAAGGCATGGAGGCTAGGCCTTAATACATTTCTAAGTTTTATTTTATTTTTGAGTAATTGTATATGTGGGGTACAATGTATACATGTATACCTTTGAATACATTTACATATTATGGAATGGGCCAATCGGGCTAATTAATATGTTTATCACTTCAAATATTGATCATTTCTTTGTGGTGAGAACATTTTAAATCCTCTTTTAGTTGTTTTGAAATAAATATTCTTAGCTACTTTTATTAAATTGTCCAATAGAGCACCAGAACTTATTCCTCCTGCCTAACTGAAAATTTGTACACTATGACCAATGTCGCCTCTTTCCCAGTCTGTCTCCCACCCTTGGCCTCTGGTAACTACCATTCTACTCTCTGTTGTTGTTAGGTGCTGTGGAGTCAGTATCCGACTCATAGAGACCCTCATAGGGTTTTCAGTGGCTGTTTCGGGATTGCCTTGGGAGTGGATTGCCAGGCCCTTCTCCCATTTTTGGGGTGCTGGGAATTGAACTCAGGACCTCAGAGACTGCAGCGCAGCACTCTACCAGCTGAGCTAAATCCCAGCCCATTCTACTCTCTAGTAGATGTAATATTACTATCTCTGTCATTCAGAAAAAGAAAATGAAGTTTAAAAACTGCCAGGTATGGTGACACACACATGTAATCCCAGCACTTGGGAGGCTGAGGCAGAAGGATCTCAAGTTCGAGGTTAGCCTGGCTATAGAGACTGTTTGAAAACAAACATACAAACCAACCAACAAACAAATTATTCATCCAAAATCATACCACTAATTGAGGTCAAGTTGAAGTTGAAACTCAGGTCCATCTTATCTTGAGCTAAAGATCCAACTGTATTTATGAGTAGTAAGCCTTCCATCCCTATAGGTAATCAGTAAGTAGCTACCAGTTCTCTTAACAGGGCTGTTGTAGAGAGGCCTGAAGCGGGGAAAAGGATGTCAAGGAAGGTCCATTCCACTCTCTGACGTACTATGGGAGAAAGCCAATTCCCCTCAGTGTTGTGGCTCTGCATTAGGTATTTGTGGGACATAAGCAGCAGGCAAGACCCCGGGAATGAAGTAGGCATGCCATCAGAGTTGCACTCACTGACAGCCACACTACCTTTATGCTTTCCAAATAAAGGCAGCCAAAAAGAATAAAAAAATTTAAAAGGCAGCAGAAACATAAGATTGCTGCAGAGTGCAGACCAGCCACTGTAATCCCAGCAGAGCTGGCACATAGCAAAAGCTGGTGCTGTTTCCTCTTCCCCAAATTGCCATGGCCAGGATTCCTGTCCTTCCTTTTAATTCCCTGCACCTGGACTTTTCTCTAACCCAAAACCAACATTTGTGGTAATTAAATGATTCATATTTATATTGGAAAATATCACAAAAACAACTAGAAAAGAAGAATAAGCATATGGCTAAATATGTATCTTCACCAGGAGGGAGAAAAATGGCAAATTCAAGCAAAGGGGGATGATATTTTAAACCTCTGACCAGCAATAATTGGTAGTAATTAAAGATGATACTCCCATCTGTAGTAGCAAATATGCCATAGGGAATATGCTGCTGATATGGATGCAAAAATCCAACTAGCAACACTTACTGAGAGCCTCAAAAAGCTAAGTCCTGTCACCTACCAATCCTAACCCTAGAAATTTAACAAAAGAGAAAATTACGTGGAAGAAAAAAAGTTATGAGCACTACAGAACCATCTATAACACTGTGACTAGGGGAAAGACTAGAAAAAGTCACCATAAGTGAATGTAAAAGAAAACAGAGCATTCATTTAAAAAAAAATTAAGAAGAACTGAAACACAAGAGAAACTTCTCAAAGAATATTACATTTTAAAAAGCAAAACCTAAAATTATGTATCTATAGTGACTATAACTTGAGTTTTATGAATGGGCTACACAAGATGAAAAGAAGAAGGAAATAGTTATTAGGGCAGTGACGTCAGAGGCTTTTGACCCATATTTTTTTCACATTCTCTTTTCTGCAATTATTTTGTTGTTGTTGTCAGGGTTTTCTTTCAGTAGAGACAGGGTCTCCCTGTGTATCCCTGGCTGGCCTCAAACTCATGGTTTTTCTGCCTCAATCTCCCAAGTGCTGAGATAAAAAGCACAAGCCTGGTTTCTATGTTTTTGTTTTTGGCAGTGCTGGCGGGGTCAAACCCAAGGCCTTAAAAGCATGCTAAGCAAGTGCTGTGTTTACTATTTTTAAGAAATGATTCCCCTTTCTATTTTCCATTACTGGGGATTGAACCCAGGGTCTTGCATATACTAGGCAACCATGCTACACTGAACTACATCTCCAGCCCTTTCTTATTTTTATTTTAAGACAGAGTCTCACTAAGTTACCCAGGCTGGCCTTGAACTCACTATGTAGCCCAATCCTCCTGCCTCAGCCTCCTGCGAAGCTGGGATGATATTACAGGCATGCAGCATCATGCCCAGTTGATTTGGCTATTTTTTTAAAGAAGATTTAAGTAAACGTCAAATATGAAGAGACAGCCAAGCATTTTAATACAAGAAGAAAGTTCAGAGGTCAAAAATAAATAAATACTTGAATCCTTCTCATTCTAAGGATCTGCCTCGGCTATCTCTAACTTTGTGTCTAGTCACAACTTTTAAACACATACACAGGGATTATAGCCTACATTGGGTGACCAACCAAATGACTTGATGTCCCTCCAAACAATAGCAACAATAGTAGTAGTTAACACAGAGTATGCATTCTGTACCTGGCCTTGTCCTAAGAACTTTATGTCTTGACTCATTTAATCTTCATAGCAATCCTATGAGAAAAGTATTATGATTGCTCCCATTTTAGAGATGAGAAAACTAAGAAACAGAAAAAGAAATTGCCCCACATGGCTCAGATAGGAGGCAGAGCCAAGATTTGAAGGTGGGTAGTATAATTTGAGTTTAAATTGATAATTACCACTAGATTGCTGTAGGCATAGACAAGACTCTCAGTAACTGTTACGCTGTTCTCTTGTCCAAAATGCTTCTTACCCCTTGGCCACTTAGAAAGCTCCTACATATGCTTCCCAGGCCAATTCAATTGCCACCTCCAGCTCTCCCATGCAACATTTATGTTTCCTTTAAAGCCCCACACAACTTTATACATACAACTCCTCTTTCACTGACACTGTTTAATGAGTGATGGAGTCTATCTCCCTGACAGGCTAAGTTTGGGATGAGAAGTAAAAACAAGTGTTCTTTGTAACTCCAATGACTACAATGACATCTGGCACCTAACAGGTAATCAGTAAGAGAGGCCAGAGGGACAAATGTAAGAATGACTCCTCAGTCAAGGGATTAGAAAGCTTACTCGTGTTCCTTGGTGAATATTTTGCACATACTGGAGGTTAAAATACATTGGAACCTTGACTATCATTCAGCCTTGAAAAGAAGGCAATTCCAAAATGATAACACAGATAAACCTTGAAGAAACTATGCTAAGTGAAATAAGCCAGGCATAAAAAGACAAATATTGTCTGAGTCCACGAGTGTGAGGCACCAGAGTATCAAAGTCAAAGACATGCAAAATGGAGTGGTGGTTGCCAAGGGCTGGGAATCTATTTAATAAGTACAGAGTTTCAGTTTTGCAGATAAAGAGTTCTGAGGATGGATGGCAGTGATGGTAGCAAAACAATGACAATGTACTTAATGTCCTGAACTATACACTTAAAAATAGTTAAGATGGTAAATTCTGTTATGTACTATACAACAATTAAAAAGATATAAATGACTGAAAAATAGATGAAATGGGTCCTCAAAGTAAAAAAATCAGACCAAGTTAAATGATACCTACTCTGAAATCCAAACATAACACTCAGAGCTGGAGGACTCAACATCTAATAGATGCCTCACACAGTTGTGGCACATACTTTTCCAAGAGTTGGCCCATCCCAAGACTGACATCCCCTCCTCCACAGAGCCCTCCTGGATACTGAAGTTCATCTGTATTGCCCTGCTGTGTGCTCCCCTTGCATCATGGCCTTGCACCAGCGCACCTTGGTAACTACCAACAGGTCTTCCTTCCCAATGCAGCGCTCCATGAAGGCAGCACCCTTGTCTCACTGGGGTGTGTCCTCAGGCCTGGCTCCATACCTACTGCCTTTAATAAATACTGAAGCCATATATGAACTTCTCAAAGGGAGAGGCTGATTGCTGCCTTGATTTTCAGAGCTCACACGTGGGGCTGTCTTAAGGGGTGGTTACCAAGGCCAGTAAAGATCCAAAGATGGCGCAAAGATTTTCTAACCTGAAACTGAAAGGAAAAGGCTCTTGCTGCAATGAAGACCAAGACAGGTTCCTGCCATTTCCTCTACTAAAGAAAGAAGGATTTATTTGTCGGTTGAGGTGATTTCCAGAAGCTACAAACTCACACAATTCAAGTTTTGTGCCATGATTTGATAGTCTGGGACTAAGACTCAGGTGACAGGGACAGTGCAGGACCTTAGACATGTCACCTCTTCAAATTCTTTTGAGGTCACAGGAGGACTTTCCTCTTTGCAGGAACAGAAGTTTAAACTGCAGTTTGATCTATTGTCAGGCACCTATTCTTTGGGCTAAAAGTAGAAATCATTCTTTACACCTGCTAAATCTTTATCAATACTTAGAGGTCAGCTCTGCAGGTACAGGGGCAGTAATTGCTTTTCTTCACCAATTCCATTTTTCATTCGTTAATGCAGCTGGTGCATGTACAGTACTACTTCTACATGTTTCTGCCATATAAATTACTTAATCCTAAAACTTTTCCATGATATACCCTGCCAAGTTTACTCCTGGCTTATATTTCTCATAAAAGAAACAAATTTTTGGATTCACTACTGAGCAAAAAAGGCTTCCGTTTTTTTTTCCCCCTCCAACTACTAAACAATCAGTAAAAATGATGCTAAAAGGCATGCATAAGATCATCACAATGCAGTAAACTGCCAGGACAGAATACCACAACTGAAGAGTACAACTTGCAGCATGACTTAGGCAAACCCACATGGAACAGCTCCAAACAGGTAATGTTGAGGGTCAACTGTGAAAGTAAGACACACAGCTGCTTGCATGTCATCTGGCACCTCCAATCATTATGCAAATCCTTGCCCAAACCATTGGTTTTGAGTCTTCCTCAATCATACAGGTGAAAGATATCAGACCTGAGACAGAGGAGCAAAGACTCACATGGTATTTGCTAATGATGGGAATGGTGATGATTATTTTTTTGGTCAGTTTTCTGTCTTGTTTAACCATGCTTATTAAGGGATTTTTGTGAATCATTAAGACAGATGTATAAACACACAATCTGATGCTCAGGAGCTTAACTTGTGCTGAGTAAGATAAGACCTAACAGTAATATAACATTGAGCAATTGCTTTTTTCCCCAACATAGAGCTCAGTTTCTCATCTGCAAACAAAAGAACTGAAACATGACTTATAGATTGCCCTTAATTCTATTTTTACTCCATTTACCTGTCCACCAGAACAAGCAGACTTCCTAGTCAAGGATGGATTGTTCAAGGTTTTATTTTTTTGGTTTGTTTTTTGTTTTTTGTTTTTGTGGTGCTGGGAGGGTTGGTTCCAGAGCCTTGTGCACACTTTTGTGAGTGCTCAGCCACTGAGCTGCACACGCAGCCCCACTCCTTTATTTTTTACCTTGAGACAGCGTCTCCCTAAGTTACTAAGTCTGCCTCTGGTAACACAATTGCCAATCCCCTCCATCCACGTCCAGAGCCACTGGGATTACACGTGTGCACCACCACTATGATTGGCTTCAAAAGTTAAAATATTTTAAGGCCCATAAAATATTACTGACATTGTATGTGCGCATATTCTAACATCCCTTTTGCCTTTAAAGAATCAGACTATTTCTGACAAAATATTAAAAGACAGTATGGAGTCAGAGGGAGGTTCAATTACAGCTATATAGCACGTTTGAGGCCAGCCTGGGATACCTACTGAGATCTTGTCTAATTAATTAATTAATTAATTAGACAATATAAGCATTCGATATAAGCAATTAATATAAGCATTCATTCAATTAGGCTTCAATAAGGCTTCATGCCTGTTTAAGGCATGAAGGCATGAAGTTAAGGCATGAATGTCAGGCCAACTTCAGCACAACAGAGAGAAACATAAATAACAAAGAGGTTCCTCCTTCAAATATCTCAGAGACCAGTAAGGGAGGCAGATACATCAACAGATAACGCTAATGCATCCCACTAATTGCAATGATAGAAAGGCATAATGAGAACATAGAAGGCACAGTAGTGTGGACGCCAGAGGATGCATGTAGGCTGACATATCAACACAGGTCAAGCAGATGTCTGCCTTGAGCACAGCTGTAAACCCTAGAATCCAGAAGAAGAGGAAGAGGGAAGAAAAAAGGAGGAGGAGGAGGAAGAAATGAAAGATGAGGAGGAAGAGAAAGGGAAAGAGAAGGAAGAAAAAGAGGAAGAAGATAAATGGCAGCAAACAAGGCAGGGAAAGCAAGCAGAGAACTACTCGGGTAGCTGGAGTTTGATAAGAATGAAGACTCTAGGAAAGATCTGGGTTTGAAAGCATGTTCCATTACTTTGTAGCTACATACCAGGGGAAGGCATCTAACATCTCAAGCCTTAGTGTCGCTGTCTACTGCCCTATGGGGTTGTAAGGAGATAAAAGACAAGGAATGCTGTCTGCAGCAAAGGTGTTAACTTCAATCCCTGCTCTTGTGAAGATTCTACAACTTGCCCAGTGCTACCTTCCACCCAAGGCAGGGACTGGGAATGACCTAGAACTACTGTGGTAAGATATTTTTCCCCTTCTCTTTCTGCTTCTTCCTCTTCCTTTTCTAATCCTTCCTGTGGTAACCACTTCCCAAGGGGTGACTCCACAAAGACTCTGAGTGAATGAACCAAAAAGGAACTGGGAGGAAGGGAGAGGGGAAAGAGAATCCCCTGGCTGACTACTGAGAATGGAAAGATTATAGCCATGCTATGAAAGTGGAAGCCCCTGGCATTTCTAACCTGGGGAGGGGAAGAAAAGTTTTGTTAAGAAGTTCTGAAATGTTTCGACTTATTGCCTGGTCTACTGCTTTTTTGGACTACCTCGGATCCTTGACAATTAGCCTGAGTTATTTTTCCCTATCTCTGTTAAGGTACAGAGAAAATTAAGGTATAAAAGAAAATTACGGTATTTTCTCCCTAAAGTAACTGCAGCATATTAACACTTGCTCAACACAAAAAGAAATAGATTAACCCCAGCAGCTGAGGGGGCTGAGGCAGGAGGATAGCGAACTCAAGGCCAGAGACAGCCTGTGTAACTTAGCAAGAGCTTGTCTCAAAATAAAAAATAAAAGGTGGGGGGCTGGGACGCAGCTCAGTGGTAGATCACTTGCAAAGTATGCACAAGGCCCTAGGTTCAGCACCCCAGTACTGAAAAAGAAAAAGAAGTAGATTAAGCAAGTTTGAATACAATTTTAGATCTCCCGATTTCTTTTTTTTTTTTTTTTTTTTTTTTTTTTTTTTTTTTTTTTTTT